>JASSKH010000028.1:10183485-10647174 GCA_031763025.1 Macrocystis pyrifera
GGTGAATCGGCTCCGATTCCGATGAATTGGGTGAATCGGCCCCGATTCCGATTAATCGGATGAATCGGCTCCGATTCCGATTAATGGGGTGAACCGGCTCCGATTATTCACAACCCTATGTGTTGTTGTTGCAATGTCACTGTTGCACCGTTGCTGTTGCTGTTGCTGTTGCTACTGCTGCTGCTGTTATTCCTGGTGGTGGTGGTGGTGGTGGTGGCTGTACGAAAACACCGCTCGGCTGCCCTGTAGTGTTGGTTGCCCGCGACCCGCTTCCTCTCTCGGTCGGACACCCTCGAAACGGAGCCGACCCGCCGCGCGTCACACTCACACACGCATTGCCAGCGCAGCAAACATGAACGGCATCACACACGACCTGAAGTAAACACATGTATACAACCTATTTGTTATCTCCTCCTCCAGAGTCTTCAAGCCCCCCCTCCCACCCTCACCTTCTTAGGTAAGATTATTCAAGGTAGGAAAGACGCGGGACTAACAACGTACTGTTTCTTTCTAGATGTGCAGAAAGCCTACGACACAGTATGGAGAAATGGATTGTGGAAAAAACTGTGGGAAATAGGTATCAGAGGAAAGATGTGGAGAATGATGAAAAAGATGACGGAATGTGCGAGAAGTGCTGTGATGCTGGACGGGGAAATATCGAAGTATGTTGATATTTTACAAGGTGTTGCACAGGGATGTACGTTGTCACCTAACTTATTCAAGATATATGTTAACGACCTGTTAGTAGCAGTCGAGGGAGCAAGGCAGGGAGTCACGGTAGGGGAAGATACGGTGTCGGGATTGATGTTTGCGGATGACTTCGTGGGGATATCAGAAACACCCGAAGGATTGCAGAAACAAATAGAGAAGGCGCTAGAATACGCCAGGAAATGGAGGGTGACGGCGAACGTCAAGAAATGCGCAGTAGTTGTTTGCAACGAAGATAAGGTAAACCCGGTAAATTTCAGTTGGAAGTGGGGAGAAGATGAATTGCCGATCGTAGACCAGTATACATACCTTGGCGTAGAGATCTCAAAAGACTGCTCTTGGGATACACATATAGCAAAAGTAATAGGAAAGGGTAAGGCACAAGTAGGCAAGATGGATGCGATCCTAACAGACCCGAATCTGGACACTAGGATTAAGAGATGTATCTTGCTGAATGTGATAGTACCAAAGCTAGAATATGCAGGAGAAGTATGGGAAGGGAACGCGAAACTCGTAAAACAGTTGGAAACAGTACAAATGACAGCAGCTAAAAAAATCCTCAGATGCTCAAGTACGACTAGTAATACAGTATTAAGAGCAGAACTGGGAATGCGCCCACTCAAGACAAATAGAGACATGAGAAAGTTGAACTGGCAATATAAAGTAAGGAACATGCCAAAAAAGAGGTTGCCAACCATAGTTGATAGAGCTGTATGGGAGAAAGTATCAAAAGGACGAGCTGGAATAAGGTGGGATGGCGTAGTTGAGAAAGTATGGAAGGATCTAGGGGGAAACCAAGTAGAGATGATGTCCGCCGGGAAGTTTGGGAGGTACAAGGCAGAAGTAGAAGAAAGGATAGAAAGAAGGGAAAGGCTAGCGCTAAGAAACAAGGTGGAATCGGAAAAACACTTAGAGATATACGGGGGATTGAGGGAAGGAATAGGAATGAAAACGTATTTGCATGGCCCAATGGACTTCGCGAAAACGCTGAAACTGCGCTTTCGTGTAGGGGACCTGGACCTGCCAGAAGGAAGAAAGAGGTACACCAGTAGCCGGGAAGAAGAGGAAATAGACGCACAGATGTGCCCGTATGGCAAAGCAATAGAGAGTAGAACTCACACAGTAGGAGGATGTGAAATATACAAGGAGGAACGGGATGTGTTGGAAGAGGAGATGAGGAAAATAGACGAATGTGACATGGAGGAGTTTGATACAATGAATAGCAGCGAGAAAACGATCGCTATCCTAGGAGATAGATGGTGGCCACAGGAGGCCAAACAGGAAGGGGATAAGATTAGCAAAAAGTTTCTATGTATTTTATGGAAACAACGTAATGAGCGCCCAATTGTTGGAGGTGTCTCTATTAGGAGTAGGAACGGTGCTCCGTCTCGAAAGGGATGCGTGGTCAATGGCCAAATGACTAAGGCAAGCAACAAATGAGTACGCCCCCCCCCCCCCCCCCCCCCCCCCCTCACCCCCCCCCCCCAACCCCCCCCCCCCCCCCCCCCCCCCCCCCCCCCTTCCCCCCCGTACGCTTGCCGGACCGTACCCCCGATCTCGCACGCCTCCGCATACATGTTCGAAAACCCTATATACCACTCCGGCCTTACCACCACCACCACCACCACCATCACCGGCGGCATCACACTCGTAGGTGGTCTTGATGCGCACGCCTTCCAAGTTGGTGGACAGCCCGGAGCAGATGCCCGTCCTATTTGAGATCGAAGCGGCGGGTGCTGCCGGGGCCGCCGCATCGTCCTCTTCCGCGCTGTCCGGCTCTGGCGCGGCGGCGGCAACAGAGGCCCGCCTGTCCTACCTCCTCTCCGGTCCCCGGCGTCAGCAAAGGGTGGAAACCCGTGCCTGCGGTGGCCAGGGCCGACTGGGACGCGATTGTGCAGAACAGCACCGTGGCTGCGGACGGCGGCGGTAGTGGGAGTGGTAGTGGTGGTGGCGGTGACTACGTGTGGGGGCTGCAGCTGGAGAGCTTGGATGATGGAGAATACAGGCTGGAGGTAGGTGGAGGTGGTGGGAGGTGTGAGGTCTACTGAGGTCGGGGCCGAGGGGGAAGGGGCGGCGGGCAGGGACCGGGGGGGGAGGAGGGGTGGGGGGAGGGGGAGTCGTGGAAGGGTTGGCGGGGGGGGGGGGGGGGGGGGGGGGAAGTGAAACCTGGCGGTAGTCTCTTGCTGAGTTCGATGCGTGCTGTTTTTTGCTTTGTTGTGTTTGCGCTATGTTGTAGTGCGCTTCGTGCAGTTGAGTGCATTTGTGCATGCTGTTTGTGCTACACGCGGTGCAACCAAGATTCACGCGGGCCAACCTCACCTTCCCACGGGGGGCACCGCAACTGAAACCGAAATCGAAGCCGAAACGAAAACCGCTGAAGCAGCCGGGACCGGAGAGAGAGGGGGGGGGGGGGGGGGGGGGGGGGGGGGGGGGGGGGGGGGGGGGGGGGGGGGGGGGGGGGGGGGGGGGGGGGGGGGGGGGGGGGGGGGGGGGGGGGGGAGGGGGTGCGGGATGGGGTCACACCCCCAGTAGACCTTTTCGCTTGATTTTTAGCCGTTGAAACCCTCTCAACCTATAATACCAGAGGAGGGGAGGGGCGTGTGCACGCGCCCGCCCAGTCGACCTTGTCGTCCGTAAGCGTGTGCCGTAAATGCGTGCCTTGAGTGCGTGCACGAAAAAGGTAGCTGGGGCGCGCACACGTGCTTGTTGAACACGAATAGACCTCCGATGCGACCTTGTTTTCGATCCCTCCCCCCTAAATCAATGAATTCGACGCTGTCGCCCATATGCAAGAAAATTCCGCGTCACGAGCGGTTCCTAGTAGAGCGAAGCTTACCCTTCATGCGGCTCGCCGACACCTCAGTGCGCTCCGCGCTTGGTGCAAGCTACGTCTCGCCTGGTCGGTGAAAACCCGACGTGCTCCGTCCCGGCGTTGTAGGGATGCGAGGGTTTGTGGTCTTATGACTACGGCCATGCTGGCATGAGTATCTTGAGGAAGGGGATCATCAGCTATGTAATATATATGGAAACACTGTATCTAATGAGGGCCCAACTAGAGATGTCTCTATTGGGAGCAGGAATTGTGCTCCGCCTCAAAAGGGATGCGTGGTCACTGGTCAAATGACTAAGGCAAACAACAAATGAGTACGCCCCCCCCCCCCCCCCCCCCCCCCCTCCCCCCCCCTGCGGATCTATGGTCATACGACTACGGCCATGCATGATGTCGAGTACCCCCCGCCCCCCCTCTCTCCCCCCTGCGAGGATCTATGGTCATACGACTACGGCCATGCATGATGTCGAGCACCCCCCGCCCCCCCCATCTCCCCCCTGCGAGGATCTATGGTCATACGACTATGGCCATGCATGATATCGAGCACCCCCCCCCCCCCCCCCCCCCCCCCATACGACTACGGCCATGCATGATAATGAGTACACCCCCACCCCCCCCCCCTTCCCCCCCGCCCCCGTTGATTCACCCGTCGGCGCTTGGTTCCCCGAAAGGTGCGAGACAATGTCTTTGGGGGCACCGAGGAGTACACGTGGAAGACTGACCTCGCTCCGCCAAAGCTGACGCTGGACAGGTCTCCCCAGGTGACGACAGTGGCGGGTTGTGATAGCGGCGGTGTTTGTTGTTCGTTGTACGTTTGTTTCTGAAGTGTGTCCGTGATGGGTTGTGGTGGTGGTGGTGGTGGTGGCGGCAGTGGTAAGCGTGGCATGTTTTTAAAGTATTGCTGAGGGTTGGTGGTGGTGCTGGTGTTGTTGTTGTTGGTGTTGTTGTTGTTGTTGTTGTTATCACCATTGCTGTGGTTGTTTTGCTCACCGTAGCTGTCGCTGTTGTTTTTTTTTTTCGCTGTTGTGCCGCCGCCGTTGTTGTTGTTGTTGTTGTTGGCGCTGGCGTCCTTTTTTCACTCGTTTTGGTCGTTTAAACGCTCTGCGTGCGGCGATCGGCCATCAATCCGAGCGATGGCAAGCAAACACACCGTAAAAGCGCACTCGCGCATACCTTCCTTGCCGACCGCGTGGAATGCCTACGTAGCCATACCCGGACCACAGCCGGCCGAATAACCCCCCCGCCCTTCCCCTCCTCCTCCTCCTCCTCTTCCTCGTTGTCTGCTTTTCATCCCAGGACCCGTCCCACAGCGCGCAGGCACTCTTCGTGCTGCGCTGCTCGAAGCTGTCATGCGGCCTGGAGTACCGTCTGGGCAAAATGAACAAGCACGTCGACGACGACAACGACAGCAATGACGACATCGACACTTACAATTATGGCGTGTGGAACCAGTGGGACGCGACGGCGGAAGAGGTGGAGCACACCCACCGCTCGCAAGCCCCTACCCCCCCCCCCCTCCCCCGTGACCAACCGCTCGCAATCATCGTCGTCATCGTCGTTGCCTGGAGGTGGCGGCGGTGAGGGCAGTGAGTCTGAGGGAGAAGGGGAAGGCGGTGGCGGGGGGGGGGGGGGGGGGGGGCAGCGGTAGTAGTAGTAGTTCAGGGGACGGGGACGGGGGGGGAGGGGGCGGTTCTGAGGATGGAGACAATGATTCCACGGAGGACTCGGTGGACAAGGATTCTGCGACGGTCTCCATAACCGCGCACCAGGCAAGCGAGGCGCTGTTTTATTTGTTTTAGGTATTCAGATATGTGGTTATTAGTTATTTACCAGGTAGTTATTTACTTCGAAGTATATAAATATCTTCGAAGTATTTCATTTTATGTATTATTCGTACTGGTAGTTATTTAGTTATTCAATTGTTTAGTTATTTGTTTAGTTATTTCTTCACAGTTCATCACTTTTATATTTTCCAGCCGGCGTCCCCGGTGACTTGGTAGGTGGTCCGCGTGCCAATCAAGATCAATTTCGTGGGTTCGAGTCTCACCGAGTGCATGCTCGTAGGGCTTTTTCTTGCATAAAAAATTGATTAGCGGAAAGCGCGAGAGCGTGAGTTAGCTACATTCGATGAAAATCGACGAGCAGTGGGAATGCTGAACCCTATGCGCGACAAAAATAAAGGCACGTACCGGGGGGGAGAAGGGACGACACCTGTGACCATGGCTTGTCCAGAAGAAGGCTGAGGGTAAAACCTCCAACGAGTTAGGCTGGAAAGTAAAAGTGATGATAAAAAAAAAAAAGCTCGACTGTACGTATGAAAGGAGAAAAGAGAATAATGTGATTTTTGTATGTGCAGGATGAGTTCGTGTGTGATTGGGCTTCGGGGGAGCGCGGCCGGGGGGAGCGAGGGAGGGAGGGAGGGGGGGGGGGAGGGGGGGGTCGGGGTTGTCTCGTCGATGCCCTGCTAGGATGAGGGTGAGGGTTGGCCGCGCGAGAGGGGGTGAGGAAGGGAAAGCGGTGCCGGTTGGATTCGCTTGTCGTTTCAGGACGGGAAGAAGGGAAGGGCGGCGGCACGGAACGGTCGGACCGGTGTGTGTGTGATGATATGATGTGGAATGTTGCCTATTGTAACAGTTCACGTCCTCCGGGCGAAAGTGGTGGGTTTGGTTTTCGTTTTTTGGTTGGACAAAATGGACACACGGGGGGCACCACCCGCAAGTCGTGTAGCTCCGCCAGCGCGTACTGTGTCCGGTTACGAGCCGCGTAGCAACGGGGCACGGGGCACTCACTCCTCCGCTGTTCGCATACGCACGCGGTTCATTTGCTCCCAGCGTCGTCCTGGTCCCGCCATGTCCGGGCCCGCGCTGAGGGGCGAGGCGTGTTGCCAATAAACCTCTCAAGAGGGAGAACCTCGTATGGGAAGCGGGTCCTCCCACCCCCTACCCGTTGAGACGTGGGTGCGGGAATGCCTGGTATATGATATCAACGGTGAAGAAAATGTGGATGGAAGTGATGCCCCTCTTCCCTCTCCCTTCCCCCTCTCTCCCCCCATCTTCTCCTCTTACTCCTCCCCGTCCCCCGCCCCGCCCCCTCCGCCCCACCCATCCCACCTTGATCTCGTCCTCGACATGCGTCCGCCATGCGTCCTGTTTTTCGTGCTCGTTTCTTGGCTCATCGTTTTGTAATTTTCAGGTGTCCAGCCACGAGCTGTCTTTCAACGTCCTCGTGACCGTCCCCGTTTCCGGCAACTACACCTTCACCGCGCGCTCGCTCGCCGTCACCACCACCACCGCCACCGCTTCTTCCCCCTCCTCCTCCCCTTCCTCCACCGCCTCCTCCATCCCGTCGTTGTCGCCCTCTCCGGTAGTCGGTGACGGCGGCAGTGGCGGCGAAAGAAGGCGACTGGTGGGTTCTTCCCCACGCCCCCCCTCCTCCACCGCCTCCTCCACGTCGCTTTCCCCCCCCTCTCCGGTGCTACGTGACGGAGGCGGTGGTGGCCGTGATTATGGGGATGGTGGTGGTGGTGGTGGCGGCGGCGAAAGAAGACGGCTGGCGGGTTCTTCCCCGTCCTCCTCCCCACCCCCCCCCTCGTCGTCCTCCGCCTATTCTGGCGACGGAGACGTGGTGCATATGGCCTGGGAGGTGGACCTGACGAGGCCGGAGACCCTGGTGGTGTCCCGGCCGCACTCGGTCATGACCAAGGGCTCCGCGGAGTTCGTGTTCTCGTGCACGCTTGACGGGGAGGCGCCGCCGAAGGGCTGCCTGTACCAGTACCAGATGGTGGCTGCCACCGCCGCCGCGGCCGAGGTGGACTGGGACAGCCTGGATTGGCTACCGACGGTGGGTGTAAAAAAAAAAAAAAATGCCATCATACATTTATTGGAGACCGCGATTGACTTGACCCCCCGTGACTGACCGCCTCCCTACACTGAAACTAGTATATTAAGGCCAAAAAAAGCCTCGACGAGCCCAAAAAGACGGGGTTTCCTAGCAATGTTGGCGAGTTTCGAGGAGGGGGGGGGAGGGGGGTGAGGAAGGGGGGGGGAGGGGGGAAAGTTTTGAGGGGAAAAGTGCAGGGGGGGAGGGGGGGGGTGTTGAGGGGGGGAGCAGGGAGGCAAGCCGGGGGGGGGGCGGGGGGGGGTCGCTCTCGCTTCTAGCCAGGGATAGTTAAATCACCCGGTGATTGAGGGCCGAGATTTCCCGGAGAGGTCCTCTAGGGAGTTGTTGAAGGACACTGAGAGCCTGCTGTACCATTTTCTTGGCTGGCTCCCTACGGCTGGCCGCCTGGGGGGGACCAAGAAGTGGCTGGGCATCGTGCCCGTCCGCCCCAATATCTTGGCAAAGATTTCTGGAATAGGGTCGCGTCTGATCCATGGACAAGAAGAACTTCACTCCCCCCCCCCCCCCCCCCCCCCCCCCCCCCCCCCCCCCCACCAGCTCCCCTGATCCGTTGCCGCGCGCGTGCGCATCGTTCTGTTCACCGCTGTTGCATACAGTAACGCTAATATAGTGACGTTGAGAGGCCGATTCATGTCTAGTGCGCGGGGAGCGGGAGGGGCGAGGGGAGCGCGAGGGGGGGGGGAGTAGGAGAGGACGTCCGCACGCCGATGTTTGGGCATCCCCCCCGCGGTCCATGACCCTGCATCGAGTCGAATTTTTTTTCCTTGGACTTAGCCGCGCTCGCCGCCTCTTTTTCGTCGCGCATCCCTTTCGCTCGAATGCCTGTATCGTTGCGTATTCTGCGTATTCCGCTTGACCTGTCGCCCCTGGTGTTGGTGCTGGCGATGTCGATGGTAGTGGTGTAGGTGGTCGTGATGTCAGTAGTCTGTAGTGTTGGTAGTGGTGGTGGTGGTGGTGGTGGTGGTGGTGGTGGTGGTGTGTCGCAGGTTTTGGCCTCGGTGTTGGTAGTGGTAATTGTGAGTGTGGTTGTGGTGATTGCCGTGGTTTGGGTGGGTGATGGTCGCCTCTCTTGTCTTCTTTTGCCCCCCCCCCCCCCCGCCGCCGCCGCCGCCGCCGCCCCCCCCTATGTTAGGCCGCCTCCGTCCGCTTGTACGAGATCGGAGAGGGCGTGAACAAGATTCGAGTGCGAGCGCAGGACCGATCGACTGAGCTTCACGACCTGGCTCCAGCGGTTGTGGTCTGGATTCGAGACGCGACGCCGCCGACACTGGAGTGGCTCTGGACCCCAGAAAAGGCAAGCTCGATGAGCCGTTGTGCACCCCGTTTCGGCTTCTATTTTGTCGTTAGGGGGCGGCAGCGTGCGCAGACCTGTGATTGAATCGCCGTCTGAGGCGAGGGGTGAAGGGGGGCGGCTGCGTGGGAAAGAAGGCCGCCGGGGGGGGGGGGGGGGAGGGGGGGGGGGGGATTTTCCGCATGCGTTTGTATATGTGAGCGGCAGAGATTGTGCGTAGATTTTGAGTGTTGTAGTGGACCCACGTTTGGTGCTTGTTCGGTTGTTGTCGATACCGGAACGAGACGCACTTGGCTGCTGCTGCTGCGGCGGTGGCAGTGGCGGCGGCGGCACCGGTGGGCGTCGGCGGCCTCGGTGGCGGCAGCAGCGCGCCGGATGCCAGAAGAGAGCTGTGTCCGCGTTCCAAAAATCGCTGGAAATGGCGAGACGATTTGTTTTTTTGTTTTTGTTTTTTTTTTTTCTGTCTGGACGACGGTGCTGTGATCTCGTTATTTTTTTCGTTTTTGCGTGCCGCAAATAGAGCAATTAAATCCAATGTAGTTGTAAAAACGCGCTTGTTGCGGCTCTTGCGTTACGACCTCCTTCTGGTTGCCCATGCGTACCCTTACCGCGTTTGACGTGTTCTTTCTCTCGGGAATCCATCACGTCATTTTGGTCGGGGGCTGTGGTCGCGCTGCATGCCGCCCTTTCCATTTTTTTTTGCTGTATGTTGAGAGTTCTTGCTCCCCCGTCCCGGTTCCTCGCCCCCCCCCCCCCCCCCCCCCCCCCCCCCCCCCCCCCCCCCCCCCCCCCCCCCCCCCCCCCCCCCCCCCCCCCCCCCCCCCCCCCCCCCCGTGTCTCCCTGTCCATTTGCCCCTTCCATACGTTGGCCTATTCCTTTCTCAACCCTTAACGTCCACCCCTTCCCCCCCCCCCCCCCCCCCCCCCCCCCCCCCCCCCCCCCCCCGAGTACAGAATAGCAAGAATAGGGGGGCGGGGTGTGTGGGGTTCCTAGTCAAAGAATACCTGTGTGACATAATAGAGGTGATCAAAGACACTAAATTCGACGAAAGCATATGGATTAAGATTCCAGGGGAGCGGGGAACGAAAGATTTACTTCTTAGGAAACATATATATGCCCCCAGAGTCGAAGAATACGATAAAAGATATACAGGGGAAGTTCGGAGAAGTAGCAGTAGATGTTTTTTTTTTTTTTTTTTTTTTTTATGTACAGAAGTATAAGAGGCAAGGAGAAGTAGTACTAGTGGGAGATTTTAACTCAAGAATTGGGAGGGCAAGCAAACTGAATGAGAACATTGGACAATATGGGGAAGTAACAAAAAATAAGAATGGGGAAGAGATGTTGAAGTTCCTCAAGCACAACGAGATGAAAACGTTGAACGACAGAGTAAAAAAGGCAGAACCGGAATGGACTAGACAGTGCATACAAAAGGGAGAAAGCTCTATCCTTGACTTTATAGTAGTAGAAAATGGAAGTGGTAAGGAAAAGGAACTACATGTATGCGCAGCGGACATAGGAACTACGGATCACTGTCTAATATGGACAGACAGTCAACAGACGAGAGTTATCAAACGTAGAAGAGGTAGGAAATTGTATCGATGGAGAATAGATAAACTAGAAGTAAAAGAGAAACGGGAAGAGTTCCAAGAAGAGATGGCCAAAAATGCAGAGAAATTTTCCGAGCTCTTGGAAAGAATAGGTACAACAAGGAACGATATAGAAAGGGATGATGCAGGAGCTAGGATAATAGAAGGATGGGAGCAATTGGTCAAGACCACAGCAAGTAAAGTAATAGGGAAGAAGTTGATCGTATGCAACAGAGCGGTAAAATGGTGGGATGAAGAAGTGAAAGAGGCTATAAGAGCAAGGAGAAAGGCACACGCAAGGTATACATCGAGAAAACTTCGACAGGGTGGGAGGAATATATGCTATAGCTAGAAAGAAAGTAAAAGAGATGGTAGAGAAAGAAAGGGATATGGAAAAGCGTAGTAAATAAAACGAATGAAGACTTTGAGGGCGGGATGAAGCAGATGTGGGTAGGGATAAAAGGGATACTTGGCAAACAAGCAGGAGAGGCAGACACGGGAATGGCTACTCTAAGAGCACAGAACGGTAAAATGGTTAGTAGTTCGAAGGGGAAAAGGGAGGTACTAGTAGAGCATTACCGAAAGCTAGGAACACCCACAGCCAACGAAACGTTCGATGCAGAATTCGAGAAGGAGATCAACGCTTGGGCAGAGGCGGACGTAGATACATCGGAAAGGGAAGACAGTGGTTCGGGAGGGTTACAGAGAGAGTTCACACGGGAAGAAGTAAAGAAGTGTTTTTGTAAACTTAAGAATAGAAAAGGCAGCAGGGGCAGACCACATAGTGAATGATTTTATGAAGTACGGGGGAGAAGGAATGCTGACCATGATGGTTATGTTGTATAACTGGATATGGAAAAACGAGTACGCACCTAGGAGGTGGAGAGAAGGAGCAGTAGTAAAATTTATTCAAGGAAGGAGATAAGGCTGACCCGGGGAACTATAGAGGGATAACGCTACTAAGCATAGTAGGCAAAACATTTTGTAAGATTTTGAACGATAGAATGGGAACGATGATGGAGAAGGAAGACAAAATAAGCGAAGGGCAAGCAGGGTTAAGGCCAAACCGTAGCTGCGTAGACCATGTGTTCACCTTAGGTAAGATTATTCAAGGTAGGAAAGACGCGGGACTAACAACGTACTGTTTCTTTCTAGATGTGCAGAAAACCTACGACACAGTATGGAGAAATGGATTGTGGAAAAAACTGTGGGAAATAGGTATCAGAGGAAAGATGTGGAGAATGATGAAAAAGATGACGGAATGTGCGAGAAGTGCTGTGATGCTGGACGGGGAAATGTCGAAGTATGTTGATATTTTACAAGGTGTTGCACAGGGATGTACGTTGTCACCTAACTTATTCAAGATATATATTAACGACCTGTTAGTAGCAGTCGAGGGAGCAAGGCAGGGAGTCACGGTAGGGGAAGATACGGTGTCGGGATTGATGTTTGCGGATGACTTCGTGGGGATATCAGGAACACCCGAAGGATTGCAGAAACAAATAGAGAAGGCGCTGGAATACACCAGGAAATGGAGGGTGACGGCGAACGTCAAGAAATGCGCAGTAGTTGTTTGCAACGAAGATAAGGTAAACCCGGTAAATTTCAGTTGGAAGTGGGGAGAAGATGAATTGCCGATCGTAGACCAGTATACATACCTTGGCGTAGAGATCTCAAAAGACTGCTCTTGGGATACACATATAGCAAAAGTAATAAGAAAGGGTAAGGCACAAGTAGGCAAGATGGATGCGATCCTAACAGACCCGAACCTTGACACTAGGATTAAGAGATGTATCTTGATGAATGTGATAGTACCAAAGCTAGAATATGCAGGAGAAGTATGGGAAGGGAACGCGAAACTCGTAAAACAGTTGGAAACAGTACAAATGACAGCAGCTAAAAAAAATCCTCAGATGCTCAAGTACGACTAGTAATACAGTATTAAGAGCAGAACTGGGAATGCGCCCACTCAAGACAAATAGAGACATGAGAAAGTTGAACTGGCAATATAAAGTAAGGAACATGCCAAAAAAGAGGTTGCCAGCCATAGTTGATAGAGCTGTATGGGAGAAAGTAACAAAAGGGCGAGCTGGAATAAGGTGGGATGGCGTAGTTGAGAAAGTATGGAAGGATCTAGGGGGAAACCAAGTAGAGATGATGTCCGCCGGGAAGTTTGGGAGGTACAAGGCAGAAGTAGAAGAAAGGATAGAAAGAAGGGAAAGGCTAGCGCTAAGAAACAAGGTGGAATCGGAAAAAACACTTGTGGAGATATACGGGGGATTGAGGGAAGGAATAGGAATGAAAGCGTATTTGCATGGCCCAATGGACTTCGCGAAAACGCCGAAACTGCGCTTTCGTGTAGGGGACCTCGACCTGCCAGAAAGAAGAAAGAGGTACACCAGTAGCCGGGAAGAGGAGGAAGTAGACGCACAGATGTGCCCGTGTGGCAAAGCAATAGAGAGTAGAACTCCCATAGTAGGAGAATGTGAAATATACAAGGAGGAACGGGATGTGTTAGAAGAGGAGATGAGGAAAATAGACGAATGTGACATGGAGGAGTTTGATACAATGAATAGCAGCGAGAAAACGATCGCTATCCTAGGAGATAGATGGTGGCCACAGGAGGCCAAACAGGAAGGGGATAAGATTAGCAAAAAGTTTCTATGTATTTTATGGAAACAACGTAATGAGCGCCCAATTGTTGGAGGTGTCTCTATTAGGAGTAGGAACGGTGCTCCGTCTCGAAAGGGATGCGTGGTCAATGGTCAAATGACTAAGGCAAGCAACAAATGAGTACGCCCCCCCCCCCCCCCCCCCCCCCCCCCCCCCCCCCCCCCGAGTACATCTCTCCTGTCGAGTACCCCCCCCCCGCCGTTCCCTCCTGGCATATCTTTCTCCTGCTTTGACACAACTTCATTGTTTTTGTCTTTCATCTCTCTATCTCTATCTCCCCATATCTCCATTGTTCTATCTCTCATTCTCTTCTCTGTGTGTGTCGCTCGCTCGCGTCGCTGTCGTTGTCGTCGTCGTCGTCGTCGTCTTTATCGCCAGACGTCCCACCTCTCGGACGCCCTATTCGAGTTCACGTGCTCGGGAGAGCTACCTCCGGCATCCGTAGCCTGGGGAGGAGACGACGAAGACCCGGCCTCGGCGGCGGCGGCGGCAGCAGCAGGGCAAACAGGGGTAGGGACGGACGGTGGGGTCTACGGGCAGCAACAGCAGCCGCTAGTGACAGGCAGCCTATCCTCCTCCTCTTCCCCCTCCGTTTCTTCGCCCTCCCCCGTCCCCCCTTCCTCCCCCACCCCCCCCCCCCGCCTCCCCCCCACTTCCTCCTCCTCTTTCTCCCCCTCGATGTCGTCCGTGGGACTGGCTGGTAGTGACAGTGCTGATACCATATTATCCTCCTCCTCCTATGGTGGGGAAGGGTATACCGACTCCGCAGCGGTCGCCGCTGCGGCGCTTGCCGCGGCTTACCCCTCCGAGGCACCGCGCGTCCTGCCGAGCGGGTGCGCGTTCGCGGCCAGCCTGGACGGCGCTGACTACGAGGCCGTGCCGAACGCCGTGAGTCTGGCGGGACTTTCGAACGGCGATCACCGGTTCTCCGTCAGGTTCGGGTGTTTTGGGTCCTTGGTCGCGTGTTTGGGGGTGTTTGGCAGTGTTTTGAGTGTGTTTCCGTGTTTCCCGGACAGTGGAGGGGGCGGGGGGTATTTTATAAGGGTGTATATATCGTTGAGTGAAGTGACAATGCGGTCTGTGTATCTCCTCTCTTCCCCTCACCTGTCGACTCGAGACGGAAGACTGGCTGATGTTTGTTAGCTCCGACCCTCTTCCGTCGGTGGTGTCCGCGAGATAACTAAACTTGATTTGTCTTTTTGGCCACTCCTCGCGACTCACCTGTCGACTCGAGACGGAAGACTGGCTGATGTGTGTTGGCTCCGACCCTCTTCCGTCGGTGGTGTCCGCGAGATACGTAAACTTGATTTATCTTTTTGGCCACTCCTCGCGACTCGCGTATCATGCCTCGATCGATTCCAGCAACATTTCTTATTCCATGACTGTCCCCACGGTTTCCCCTCCGCCGCCCCCCCACCCCCCGCCTCGTCCCTCTTCCTTTTCTTACCCTCCCCCGCCGACGACTGGCACACGGTGCACGTGCTGCTGTGCGGTGCTGTTAGAACGAGCGATCTCGCGGGCAACGTAGCGCCGGCGTCGCACTTCAACTGGACGGTGAACACCAATGTACCGGACACGGTGAGGGCGCGGCCGTCGCGCGAGTGGGCGGTGCGCCGTACAGCGGTATTTTCTTCGCGACAGAAATTTGGCAGTGTTGGTGTTGGTGCTGGTTGTGTTGTTGTTGTTGTTGGTGGTGGTGGTGGTGGTGGTGTTGTTGTTTTGGTTGTTGTTTTTTATTGGTTGTTGTATCTTGTTTGGTGGTGCTCGTTGTTGCCGTTGCTGTCGTTGCTGGTAGCGGTGATGGTGGGTAGTGGTTGTCGTGGGGTGTGGTGGCGATCGTGGTGGTGGTTGTGGTTTCGATGGCGGTTGTGACGGTGCTGTGGGCAGTGGTTGCGGTGGTGGTGTTGATGTTGGTGTTCTTGCTGTTGCTGTATCTGGTGGTGGTGGTGATGGTGGTGGTGGCGGCAGCTCTTCCCTCTCCGCTCCATGTTCGGTTTTTGTCCTGCGGTGTGCGCATGAGAGTTATCACCCTTTGTACCATCTTTGTTTTTGCCAGGCGGTAGGAGGCTGTTGAGGTGAGGCAGACATCCCCCCCCTCCCCCCCACGCCCACTCCCCCTTCTTCCCCGCGTTCGCCTTCTACTGTACCGCGCGACCCAAATCAATCGAAACCTCCCCTCCGTACTCGGCCCCACCCCTCCCCACAGGTGCTTATCGCTGGCCCAGCGGAAACGACGTCCTCCACGTTCAGCAGCTTCAGAATTCTCGATACCGTGGGAGCAGGGGATGGTGGTGGGCACCTTGAGTACAGGTGAAATATCACTTTTTTTTGTTTTTTGTCTTGAACCTGTGTATGATGGCCGTCTTACAGTCAGCGTGTCTGAGTCGGGCTTGCCGTACGTCTATGTTATTGTTGGGGTGCGGTGAGACGCAACAGGAACGCACCATCGCCACCGCCGCTGTCGTCGCCCGCTACGCCCTGGAATTGTGGGGGTGACGGGGTCGTTCGAGCGCCGTTGCCGCCGCCATGTTGTGAACACCTGCATATTAGGGCCCTTCGGTCATATCCCGGATCGATCGGCGGACCGATCCGATGGACCGACCGACAGACCGAGCCGGTGGACCGATCGGTGGACCGATCCAATAGACCCCTCGGACAGACCGCGACCGACATGCAGCTATGGTTGAAAAATAAATCAAGCGTTTTTTTTTTTTTTCATCATTCTGGTACACACGAGCCTATTTTATGGCGCAGCCTATTTTATGGCGCAGCCTATTTTATAGCGCAGCCTATTCTATGGCACGGTGCTACGATCGATTTTTTTGTTGTTGTTTTTCTTGCTGCCGCTGTTCGCGCTTATGTAGAACATTGCATGAAAAATAGTAGAAATGCATACCTGGTACACATGTACCTACCGCAGGCATTTGTTTCGTTAGTTATAGACCACATTTTATACCAAGAACGAAGAACAGAATTGTGACGTGTCTGGTATTTGTCTGTTCTCGCTCGTTCATTCGTTTGGACGGGCCGGTTTTTGTTTTTGTTTTTTGGGCGGAGCGTAGGTTGGACCCCCCGGCCGCCGACGCGACCTGGGTCTCTACCAGTAATACCACCCTGACCTTCGAGGGGCTTGAAGACGGGGACCATATTCTGACCGTTCGCGCCAGGGAGACACTGGAGGCGGGTGGGAGCACTGACAAGGTGGGGTGGGGTGGGTGGGTTGGGCGTTGGGGGGGGGGTGGGGGGTTGGGCGGGGGTGGGGGTGTAGTGCGGTATGTCTACGTGTAGTACATAAGTGCCTTAGAGCTGAGCCGGGAGAGGGTGGTGAGAGCGATGCCCAAGCGCGCAGGAAGAGGTTAGGGTAGCTGAGACAACAAAACACGAAGAGAAAACCGATCGTCCTTTTTTTATTTATTTTCCATATCAGGTAGACCGGGAAGCTCATTTGGCGAAGGATTAGGTTGTTACTTTCTGGATCCCTTTTGTTTTTTGCCTTGTTTTGAGTTGATGTGCTACCATTGATAGGAACACTCCAGTCTTGCGTTCTGTTGAACCACATTGTTCGAAGCCTCAGCTTTGCAAGGTTACGCTTTACGTCTGTTTTTCCTTATTTTTCGTTTCTCCCCGCCTTTGCTCTTCACTGTATGCGATGGCATGTCGTATGTTGTGTATCTCCACTTGGAAAAATAACACTCAAAAACTCAAAAATCAGTTACCAACGTAATAATGCCTTCGCGAAGAAATATGGCAGAACACGCGACGTACCGCGCACCTTGCAAAGCTGCGTATAGAATGATGAGCTGACGTATTTTTGTAAATGCTTTACTAAAAGCTCGAAAGCTCACAAACCCATCAACTCATATTGCAAAAATTGAAAAAAGGTGCCGGAGGTCGTGACGTGGACGGTGGACACCGTGTGCCCGGACACGACGTTCGTGGTCCTACCCGACGTGGTCACGCACCTGACAAGTGAGGTCCTGGTCGTCAAGGGGGGAGCGGACGCCGTGAGCTTCGAGTACACGCTCGAAAAACTCGACGTCCAGGTTAAGGAGGTGGAGGAGGAGGAGGACGAGCAAAGTGGAGGTGGGGACGGCGGGAGTGGGTCGTCAGGCGATGGTGCTGGCGGTGGCGGCTCTTCTCCTTCCTCTTTCTCGTCCTCTTCTGCTTCTTCTCCTTCTTCTCACGCTTCCCATGCTTCATCATCTGTTTCTGCTTCTTCCGCTGGGAGCGCCGGCGATAGCAAAGTGTGGCAGCGCGGGGACGCTTCGGGTGTCATCCATCTCCACCATTTGCAGGTATGTATGAGTGTGGCCGTGTGCGGGTGCCCGAGGTATACGTAAGCGCATGCGGGGCTTGCCGGCGACGATCGCGCGAGCGGGTGGGCGGGCAGGCGGGCGCCGGAACTTTGTTGTTTTTGTGTTTTCCTTGTTTTTCTCATTTATTTATTTTCTCTTTCTTGTTTACCTGATTTTGTTCAGTTTTGCATTTGGTCTCGCTTGCCGCTTCCTCTGGCGCATCGGGCGCAAACATGGCGGCCGGGTTTTGTACGCAACCGACTGGATGTGTACTGTCGGGAGTGTTGCGTGTCGTTGAAAATTATTCGCTTGTCTCGGTTACTTCTTGAATTTTGTCATGTTTGCTTTGGATTCTCGCTTTCTCTTGCTTCATTTTGTTTTGCACGTCGAGACAAGTCGTTACATCACCTATCGTGTGTCTTCTATTTGGATGGGTATCATACCATACCGCGCCGTAACTCTGAAACCTGATACTGATGTAGCATCCAGTGAAGTTTTGATCGTGATCTGATACAGCAACATGTCGGCCAAGCCGTCGATCCTATCAACCACACCGTTTTCTTTCTTTTTCTATTGCCCGTTTTTTTTCTGGATTGTGGCAGGAGGGACGGCACGAAGTGCGGGTGAGGGCGGTGGATTCGGCTGGTAACGCCGACCCCTCGCCGGCGACGTACAGTTGGATAGTCGACCGCGCCGGGGTGTACGGCCACCCGAGCATGATCACCGACGTTGTGGCTGAGGGCGGCAACAAGCAGGTATGTACACAGCAGTACCTGGGAGTGTTTGTGAGTGGTACTGATATACAAGGTTCCCCTTCGGCATGTGGTTGGCATGAAATCCGGGGGGTGTCGCAAGTTGAAAAGGGAGACGCAGGTAAAACCCTGCACCTCTGGTTTGAGTAAAACTGATCTTGGAGTAAAATGAGTCATGGGTTACAGTAGTACTATAATGTTGCCAACAGCGAAGAGTAGTAGTCTAGTCTTCGATGCTCTCACATGTCTTGGCGTATAGGGGGCATGGACTGCTGTATTGCTCAAAGGAAAGCGTAGCTCTCAAAAGGAAATTGACGGGATTTGTAGCATCCAGGTATTTATCGCATGGGTGGGATCTGTACCATCGATATATGTGTGATCCTTGATTATATGAACACCTCTACCGGGTGGAGTCTGCACGATCTGCATGAACTACACATGTTAATCAAACATACATGTACCGTGATTAACTGATGAATAGCTTTGCGTGGGTGGGTCTGCATGATCTGAAGGATCTGTACGATCTGCAGGATTTGTATGATGTAGTAGATGTATCAACCTTTTTTTGGCGGTGACATCTGCTAGGTCTTTTTTATAGTACTTTCTTGCCGAGTGGGGGATGGTCTGAATGCCATGTGTGCATGATGTGGAGGATCTATCTGCATGATCTGAAGGATCTATTTTCTACACACTCCAACTAGTTTGCCTGGGGAGACATGTACTTTCCGTATCATTTACACCAGGTGGGATCTGGTTGATCTCAAGGACATGCACATGTTTAGCCTGAAGGGGATCTGTGTGGTTACAATTTTCAAAGATGTGTACCTGGTTAGAATCTGTGTGATCTGTACAATCAGTACATTTCGACCGGGATGGGATCGGTCCGATCTGCCTGATCTGTACATGTTGAACGAGATAGGGTCTGTACGATCTGTACGATCTGCACATGTTTATCGGTGGGTGTCATTTCACACGTGTGTACCTGAGTGGGAACTTGCAGGATTTCTGTATGATCTGCAAGATTTGTAAATCTGGATTATTCATCATTGTTTACATTATGTTTAGCCGGGATGGGGTTCGTATGAAGTAGATATTCACACGTGTGTACCTGAGTGGGAACTTGATCTGTGTGATCTGTACATATGTGTGATCTGCAGGATCTGTATGATCTACCTGAGTGAAATATATGTGATGTATAAAATATGTTAATCTCGACCGGGATGGGGTCTGTACGATCTGCATGATCTGCACATGTCTATCGGTGGGTTTGCATGACCTGCAGGTTCTGTATGATCTGTATGATCTGCAGGATCTCTAATATTTGGCAGGTGTGTACCTGGGTGGGATCTCGGTCTGTGTGATATGTACATCTTCACCGGGTGGGATTGGTATGATCTGCATGATCTGCACATGCTTCGTCGGGAAGATCAAAGAATCAATCGAAACAAATCAAACTCGAAAATGAGTTGATGGAGAATCCTATACACGCGCAACGCAGTTAACACCCGGTACACAATATACTGGTACACGAAATAGCCAGGGTGTGATAAAAACATCAGTCGAATGGACACAAACAAAGTAAGAGTAGCAGCAAGGAAAGCAACCTGCGCCAGCAACAACAGCAGTAGCTATACCGTGGCAGTGTGCAGCAGCAGCGTCATCAGCACGAGCACCAAGATGAGCCACCCGTGTGACGTTGGAAAAAAAATACTTTGGGTAGCAGCAAGAAAAGACGCCAGCAGCACCAGTAGTAGCAGCTGTACCGTGATTGTGCGCAGCAGTGTGCGGCAGCAGCGGCAGCAAAAACAGGAGCACCAAGATAAGCAACCGCGTGGCACGGGCAAAAATAAAATAAGGGTAGCAGCAAGAAAAGCAACCTGTGCCAGCAACAGTAGCAGCTTTACCGTGATTGTGTGTAACAGTAGCGGCAGCAACAACAGGAGTTACTGCTGTAGCGGAATAAGCGAAACGTGTGGCACGGGCACATTGTACAAAGGGTAGTGAATACTCGGCTATTACGCGCAACTCAATACGTGGTACGAAGATCCGATAAATGATGAATCGCACCGAGATACTAAAAAAATGCCACCAGGTATGTAGGTACGTGATGGATACAGCCTTTTCACACGTCTTGTGCCCAAGCAGTCACGAGCACACGAGCACTCAGCAGCAGCAGCAGCAGCAGCAACACTCAGCAGCACTCGAGCAACACTCGCTTCGAGCAGCACTCGTACGCGTGTTGTTGCTGTTCTTGTACTGCTGCGTACTGCTCGAGCAGCACTCGAGCGCACGGGCATGAGTAGGTTTCCAAGCCTACTGCACCGCAAAAAAAAGCCACGGACGCACGATCACTCGATTGCTCAAGCGCAACGAGCACGAGACGAACACGAGCACGACGTGGCCAAGCAGCCACAGGCACAAGAGCACTCCGCAGCAGAGCAACAGCACCCAGCGACACTGGAGCAACACTCGACTCGAGCAGCACTCGTACGCCTGTTGTTGCTGTTGTTTTACTGCTGCAGCTCGAGCAGCACTAGAGCTCGTGTGCTGTTGCAGCAAGAAGCGAGAAGAACAAAATTATTTGCAGCTAAAAATACGAAGATCCGGGTAGGTTTCCAAGCCCCTAGATGGCTTTTCGGAAAAGTGGGACCCCATCCCCTGAGTTGCTTGCTGGGTCAGGTGACTTTGACCACCTAGAGCATGTGCCACGGAGCCCGGCCGGAGCCAACGCTTGCACCGTACTGTCCACGCCGCCCCCCTGCGGGCCCCGCAGCAGGAAGCACGAGAAAAGACCCGCGGCCAAACGAGAAAAAGTGAACTATTCCGGAAAAAAACGGCCATTTGGTACAGAGTAATATGTGTATTGCTGTTTTGCATAGCGTTGCTTTTCATTTTTCCTGAAGTATTCTTCCACCTGAGAGTTGTTAGAGCCTGTCCTGTGACTACGATTACCCACTAGACTCGATGGATTTTTGATGTCAGAACAACAACATACCTGGTACGCAGTATAGGCAGTACCCGGGTTATACCCAGTACGATGCCTGGTACAATATTTTATGTTTTGGTAGAGCAGTTAAGTATTCGCTACGCAGCAGGAAGTATGGTTTAGAACACCAGGTCTGTGTGTCGTTTTACACCGGAGCGTTGCGACAAAAGCATGGCGGCGATTCCTCCCCTCCTTTCCGTTATGTCATGCTCGCCTGGTATTTACACGAGGAGAAAAAAAAACGGTTCCAAAGTATTATCTTGGTTTCGTTACTTCATACCTTGGTACCTGGTACTTGAATATTAAATTTAGTACCTTGATACCCTTTTTCCAGCAGCTTAAAAACAATTTTCCTTCGCTTCGTTTCTTATGTAAATAAATGTCACAGTTTGCAAAGATGAATTTCGACGAAAATCCTCGATCTCACAACTGTTTTTTTTTTTTGTTCACCGTAATCATACGAATACCTGGTACCTGGTATACTTGTACGTCGTACGTATACCTTTCTTTTTTTTTTCCCCCGCAGGCATCGGTGAGGTGGGCGGCAGCGGCAGACGACGGAGGAGGCGCGCTGACGAAGTACGTCGTCATCGCCTCCACGGCCTACGCCGACATCAACGTCGAGGCCATGACCTCGGTGCACGTCGACGACCAGGGCCTGGGGCCGCCCACGGAGGCGAACGTGCCGGGGCTAACGAACGGCCTGGTCTACAGCTTCCAGGTCGTCGCCCAAAACGCTTTCGGGTACAGCGCCCGCAGCCTGCCGTCCAACAAGGTGGGTGTGCCGGGAAACGGGGGGCTAAAATATACCAGGTAGGTAATAATAGCAAACCTTTGGAAACAGCACACAAGCACCCCAATCTGTGCGGCGGCGGCGGTGGCGGCGATTGTGCCGCCGCACGCCCCTTCGCGTGATATATAGTCGTACATCGCGCACGGCGCAGTACCGCCGTGCGACAGAGTGCGTTTTAGGTCTCGTGTTTGGTTTCGTGTTCCTGCGTAGTTAGGCAAGAGCCGGTATCGTCGTGTGCTTGCGCGCCCGGGTATTCTTGCTCGATCGACTCCTTCCCGCGGCTTGTATAGTAAGCATTCGGCCTCAGACTGGTGAGGGGAGCGGGGTGAGGGGTTGGGTAAGAATCGCTCGAGCCCCCGCTGAGTTCGACGACGATGACGGAATTTCTTGTGTAAAAGTAGGCAGGTGAACCATCCGGTTGCGGAGCGTGATTCGGCGTGCAGTAGTCCCTGGCCCTTTTTTGTGTCTGCGGTGTTTAGCTGGAACGACTATTACGGGGGATCGTAGTAAGTAGGACCTACGGTACACACAAAAATATATATATTTACGTATTTTTACTAACAATATTTGGTCCTATTTACTATGCCCCCCCGTAATACAGTACCTGTTTAGACCATAACAATTGGTAGGAAGGCGTGTAACAGGCATCGCGTTTTTTTGGACGCGTGCGCGTGGCGTGAAAAGGACACTGGCCTTCAGCGCGGGCCCCCTTCCCCCGCCTCCTTTCCCTCCTCTCCCCCCGCCCCACCTCCTTTCCACTGATGTTCTGGCGGTGACTTTTCTTTTTGCGTGCGCTTTTCCGTTTTTTTTTTTCCGCCCCATCTTTTACCCATTTCCCCCCACCTTTTTTTTCCTCGTTTGTTTTCGTTTTTGTTACGTCTTCTCGTGGTATTCATTGTATGTGCCTTTGAACAGGTGATGACGTTCGACCCCACCGACCCGTGCGGGCAGGTCACGTGCGGCGACCACGGGTCGTGCTTCATCCAGCGCATTCAGTCCAACGCGCTCCGGGGTTACTGCGTGTGCCGGCCGGGGTGAGTCACGATCGAGCAGCGGCCCTCTCCCCCGTGTTTCGCTTGACAATGTCAAACTTTTTTATTCGCGGTGGTTCTTGGTTGCAGTGCTTGCGCTGCCCATCTGCTCCACTGTTGTTTAACGATATGCACACCGCTAGTTACTGCAGTGCGGAGCGTGGGATGCCTTGACCGCGTTGCCTTGAAGAGTACATGGACAATACGTAGCGATAAACAAGAAAAGGGGGCAAGCGAATTTGTGATCACTAGTGGAGGAATGGCTATTTTGTTCTTTAAGATCGTGGCCCACACGTCGGAGGGGCTGTATTCACGCGGTCTCGGCTCGGAGAACCCTCATGCGCGCGTGTGCGTGAACCATTGGAGACGAAGCAGCATGCGGCCAACCCTAACAGCGAAATGCCGCGTGGTGCCGAAGGTCGAAGTCGGCGAAACGCAAGTACGGCAAGCGTTGAGCTTGAGGTGCGATAAACCCCACCTCCAGCGACTTCGCGATTGCGATTACAGTTGCAAACACACTGGTATACTTTCATATCTATGCACAGTAACTAGTCGGTCGCCCCCTTCTGGCTTATGCTTTCCTCGTAGGCTTATATAAGTAGCTCGGCGGCAAACGTCCCGCGTGGGTATCGCCATACGCCATACACCCATCCCATCCCATCCCATCCATCACGCGAGTGAAAACTTCCCTCGTGTAGCTGCACGTGGGTCACCGTGCGATTCCGTCCCCTTTTTTCATGCAGGCGCTTCGTGTTAACCCATCTCGGCACTCAGCTCTCCTTCGCTGCGCTCGCGCTCGCGCCCGCTCTTTTCCCCATGGCGTCGTCTCGTCGCCCAGGTATTCGGGTACTGATTGCTCCGTGGTTGCCTCGGGCAACGACGACTCGTCGGTCGTCGTGGGAGCATACCCCGGCTCCTGGGGAGAGTGTGACACCAAGTGCGGCGGAGGGACCAGGCGAGTAGTCCGTCTTGCGATGCAAGCATGTTCCTGCCGCGTGTGTGTTTGTCTTTTTTTGTGCATTTATGCGTTTATGCGTGCTGTGTGCTTTGTGGTATATTTTTGTCTTGTGTCTTGCAGGTTTGTTTGCTTGTGCGTTTGTCTTGTGGCGTGTGCGTGTTCACATTGGTCTTCGTGTTCGTATTAGTCTGTGTACGTACACGTCTGTTTGTGTGTGCGCGTGTGAGTCTGCGTGTGTGAGTGTGTTGCAACGTCGGGTCTTGAGCGGCCATTGCTACCCCCACCCCCCCCCCACTCCCAGCCATGTTGTCTATCGCCACTACCGTGCCACGACTTGCGAGAGCGCGGGCGTCACATACGTCTGGCAGTTTTGCGTCGAAATGCGAGCGCGGGCGTTGCCTGCAGTAGCAATGTCGAATGTTGCGAACAAACACGAGTGCGCTTGAAAAGGCATGAAACGAAAGGACCTACCGCACGCTGTTGTGACGACGTTAACGCTGTGGCTCCGACACAGATATCGCAAGGTGCAGTGCGTGGAGTATGTGGACGGCATCCCGATGGCGGTTGGCGTTAACGGCACGTCTTGCTGGGACAGCGAGGATACCGCCGCGAGCCGGGAGGCGTTCACGCAGAGGGCATGCCGGAACGTCGCCTGCCTCGCCATGTTCCTCGACGTGAGCGAAGAGGAGGAGTAGGGGTTATCATACGTTCGTGGTGTTGGTGTTGGTGGTGTTGGTGGTGGTGGCGGTGATATTGATGATAATGCTAGTGATGTTGATGGTGGTGTTAGTGGCAGTGATAGTAGGGCCGGTGCCGATACTGTTGTCAGCTTCGCGTCTCCCGCTCCGCATCTCTCTGGTCGATGCGCGCCAGGATCCTCCCCCGTTCTTGACCTTCCGTTCCACCCTTGGTCTACATTTATCTATCTATCTTTCAATCAATCTATCTGTCAATCTATCTGTCAATCTATCTATCTATCCATCTCCGATGGAAAACCTAAATTATTTTTCCGCTTTTTTTTTTCCATTATTCGGTGTCTTTTTGCAGGTGAAGATGAGGCTCCGCGCCTTTTACGACGACGCCTGCTTCACCGTGGCGGCGCAGGATGCCTTCCTCGCCGGCTTCGCTGCGGAGGTTGCGCACGCCCTGAACATCAACATGGAGTTGATCATCGACCTCAACGCGTTCCACACCGACAAGCACAACGAGATGGAGGTACGCAAAACGATATTTTATCGTGTGTGTACGAGAGCATGGGCAAGGGGGCCCGCCCGAATAGCCGTATGTAACGATGAGGAAGCGGGGGCGTGAGTGGGTGGGTTTTTGACGGAATACACGGGGTGCGCGCGTGCGCTTTGCGCCAATGCACGAGCGTGTAATCGAACAAGTCGTCGATTGTTTTGTCCCTTCGTTTCGTTTGGTTGGCGTTTATTTTTTTATTGTGTCTCCCAAAACCAGTGCGACCATTGCCTGCCTTGCCGGCGAAAACCCGACGTGCTCCGTCCTGGCATCATAGGGATGCGAGGGTCTATGGTCGTACGACTACTGCTGTACGGCCATGCATGACATGAGTACACCCCCCCCCGAATCATCACCGTGCTTTGCGTTGGTTTGGTGAATTGTGTTCCTCTTTTTATTCAATTTGTCTTCTTGGTCGTTACCTCTATCTTTTTTTCCTTGGTGGTGTTTTGTAGTGGCAGTTCACCGTAAGAGAGTTAGTGCGTGGGTGAGCAAATTGTGGTTGGATTTGGCCGCGCGGAGTGTGTTTGGCATGTTTACAGTAGATCCCGTAGCTAGTTTGTCGTCATCACAGGGCTATATGCATAGTGCGCTTGTTGCATTTATGCAATGATGTGATGTGTTCAGTGGTTCTTTTTGATGGGAACGATGGAACGAAACAGCGACAAACCAAATCTAAATCTGATTCCGCTTCTGGTTCAAAGAGCGGTTAGATGGACGTTTTCATCGCACCTGGCAATAACTTGCTCCAACTTTCAACTACTACGGGGGTCCATAGTTAATAGGACCTATGGTGTACATAAAAACCTATATATTTACCTATTTTTACTAACAAAATTTGGTCCCGTTAACTATGGACCCCCGTAATAGTGGGCGTGCTGGGGCTCAGACCGCGTGGTCTGCACCCTCTCACCCACCTGCCCTTGTTGTGCAGTGATCGCCGAGCGCGGCAGCTGGCGAACACACGGTGTGCTTGTTCGTTAGCGTTATCGACATAAGTAGCACAATACACGCTCAGTCTGCAGCAGCGTCACACCGTGACACCTTCGCACGGACGAAAACCTTGACCATGTGTGCGTTCATGGTTTTTTGTGTGTATGGTGTGTGTTTGAGTGTGGGTGTTGTTTGCATCTACGTGTGCGTGTTTTGGGTTATGTGCGTGTATGCGTGCGCGTGTACGTGTGTACCATATATACCTTTGTGTGTGCGTCTGACTCTACGCGGCTGGCCGCTTGAGTGTAGAGCGTCAGTCGCGCAGCTCCTTTTTCGTTGCGTGCTGTCGACATAAGCCAAGCAATCGGTAGTGAGAGCCCACGCAGCTATACAGCTATATACGGTGGGATGTGCCTTACGGTGGTCAAGGAGAGGGCGGCGCGGCGGGGGGGGCTAGACAAGACCGCCTCGGGTCAGGGGTATTTAGCACCCCGTCGGGATACCACCGCCGTGGCTGTGCAATGGTTGCTCGAACAGTGTGCCCATCGCGTGCGGCTGCTCAGACGACAACAAGGAACCCAATATATGTGGACGGGCCCTTGTTTATCCGCAGCCTCTTTGGCATTTGTTTACGCCCCCCCACCCTTTTGGGTTAGCGTCGGTTGGCAACGACACTGTAATAGATGCCGCTCACTACGTGAGCTAGATATCCAGGGTACCGTTTTTTTTTTTTTTTGGCGGTCGCCCACAGCTGGTCGTCGAGTTAGACCATTTGTGCAAGGTAAAGAACCTTTACTCTGCACAAGGGAATTGATCGTATCACGTAGTGTTCAAGGTAAGGCACCCAAGAGGCAGTTACATAGTACTCCCAGTGCTGTCTCTGGAAGTGGCTACACCGGAAATTAAACTAACTCATTGAAGCTGTCATCCATATGCAAGTCCGCCTCACAAGCGGTTCTTAGTAGGATGCAGCTCACCCTTCATGCGACTCGCCGGACACCTCACGGCGCTTCGCGCTTGGTGCAAGCAATGTCTGCCTGGTCGTGAAAACCCGACATGCTCCGTCCCGGCATTGTAGGGATGCGAGGGTCTATGGTCATACGACTACGGCCATGCATGAGATCGAGTACATCTCTCCTATCGAGTACACCCCCTCACACGACTACGGCCATGCATGATATCGAGTACCCCCCCCCCCCCCCCCCCCATTTCCTTGACGCAACTCTGTGTTTCCTCCTGTCCTCTGCACTTTTTATGTTTGTTTAGGTACGGTTCATTATCGCTCCCGGGAAAAGCGGGTCCGACCAAACAATCGAGAATCTCAGAGAGCAGCTTCTTCTCCAGGTAACGCCCCGCCCCTTTTACCTACACGCGTTGCATGATCGGTGTTCTCGCTGTTTCCATTACTCAAGAGCACGGATCCTGATACTGTGCTGTTCCTCGGGAGTGTAGTATTTTTGGGAGGCATCAAGTGAAGTGGGCGAGAGAGGCTCCTCTGTACACGTGTGCCCCCCCCGCCCATGTTGACCGATCCAGCCCCACTCGATATCGATGCCTATTGTAATTGAAAAAGAGGTGACTGTCGCGCAGCCGGCGCAACGATTGTTGGTAGCAATTTCCGTCGCTACCAGCGTTGTTCATTTGTTTCTATGCTCGAGATTCGAACTCACAGATGGCTATCTCGGTGGCATCGCGGCGTTTTGGCCTTCCTCCTGACTTGTGAAATGTTGTTTCTTTGGCTTGCCTTTTTTTCTTTTCATGTTTTGCTTTTGCTTTTTGTTTTTTTTTTTCGTTTTTTATTTTCTGTGTTTAGTTATTTTTGTCTTGTTTTCGGTGATATATGACCTGATGCTCTGCTTTGCCGGTCGTGGTTCCCTCGTCTCGTTCGGCACTAAAAAAAAAAAAACGCAGGCGAGGTCGGACACAAGCTCCTTCCGCACGCACGGCACGTGGACTCGCAAGCTCATACCAACGTCGATCGACGTCTCGCCGGGCACGTACGAGCTTCCCCCCCCCTAAACGTGAAGGGCATCGCGTCCGACCTCGTGATGATCCTCATGGCGGTGGGGACCACATGCCTAGCCGTCGCCGTGTACGGCGCGTGCTCCTCCCGGCGCAGCAAGAAGTGGGACAGCGTTTATGATGGTGCGTAGGTTATGCGTCCCCGCTCGGGTGTTGCGGCTGCTGTAGGCAGGCAGGGAGAGGCGGGTGTTGTGGGGTGTTGTGGGAATTTGCGGTCTCCAGGCGCGTCTGTTTTTCTGTCGGCCGCCGAACGAGTGATTTTGTCGGCCAAGAAGGGTAGGGTAAGCGCCTTGCTCTGCCTGTCGAGAGCGCCAGAGGACTCGGCCCTTGTTGTATGTATCCCCTCCGCCGCAAAGTTGCGCAACAGTTGTTGTCTGAACCGCTCCGACCGTCGCCTTTTTTCACGCTGTTGTTGGTGCTTCGCCGGTCTTATTTCTCTCTCTCTTTTTTTATTTCAATATGTCTCCGTACTTTTCGTTCTTGCGTTTTCTTTATTTTTCTCTCTGACTCTCGCTTTCTATCTCTGTTTTGCTCTATTTCTCTCTCTAAACGTATATGTATACCTGGTATATACAGTAGTTATATTTTCTTTTTTACTTATGTGTATCTTTCTCTCGCTCTCTTTCTCTCTTAGGCGAGTACGGCCGCGACACTGTGCAAACAGTCGGGCCATTGCCCAGCGCCGAGGGTGAGGAGAGCAATGACGACGAGGGCGGTAGCGGAGTCGGCGGTGGTAACGGTGGCGGTGCCGACCACGGTGGCGGCGGCGGCATCGGCGCTCGCCGGAATCGTTGGTTCGAGCTGGAGGACGACTCGGAAGACTCGGACAGCGACTGGGACGACGAAGACGAGGAGGACGAGTCCAGCCCGTTCTTCGGGCGCTGCGCGCTGCGCTCCCTCCTGTGCCGCGACGACGACTGCCGAGGGGGGAACAGCAGCGATGACGCGGCCGCGGCGAGCAGCGGCAGCGACATCAAAGGCAGTAGCTGCGGGTGCACCTGCGAGTGCGGAGAAGGAGGAGGGGGAGGCGCGGCGGTGGGCGGGCGCGGGGACACGCCCGGGGTCGCAGATAGCGGGTGTAGCCGGTGCTGCAACTGTGGGAACGAAAGCATAGATGGCGGCGGCAGCAGTGACGGCGACTCGCCCACGCGATCGCAGGGCTCTACCATCGATCGCTCCGTCGTGGACATGTTTCCACTGCAGCTCACGGGCAGGAGTAGGCCGCCCCCGTTGCGTACTGGGGAGGCGAACCTGCACAGGAGGCGGGGGTGGGGTTTGGGTAGCGGGGTGGGCGGCAGTAGTGCCAAGGAGGAGGGCGCGAGGGGCCGGGGTCCGAGAGGCAAGAGCGTTGCCGGGCAAGAGGTGTTGGATGTCCAGCGACCGGGTCACCAGGCGCTGGTGTGATTAGAAGGGCGGTTTTGTAATACTATTCGTTGGGACGACTTCGCGATGCAGTAGGACATTTCATAATATATTGCCTTTTTCAGTCCATGTCGGAAGGCCGGCCGGCATCAGAAGTCTGCTTGTCCTCGTTTTCTGGCCGTTGGGTGGAAAGAGGAGGAAACTTGTATTTGTTATATGGGCGTGGCTGGCGAAAGCCCCGCTGCAGTTGGTAATGTTGGTAGATGGTATCGGCGCGTTTGAGCGCAATTTGTGTTCGAGCTCAACGTCCTGAGAGGAAGCGCGCTGCATACTACTCGTACTGCTGTGCTATAAAGAAAGCAGCACGCTGTCGTTTTGCCTGCAGCAGGGTTGTTTCCATACTTTGTGTGTTTGTGGTGCATCGAAAGTCAGGCAGGTGAGTTTTCGTGACGGAACGGTTGTCCGGCTGCGGTGAGCCGCCCTCCCTGACGAGCGTGCTTTTTTTGTAATGCAGATGTCGGACGTCCCTGTACCGCTCGCCTTGGCTCTAGGTCTGTTGGATCGAGCAAGCCCTTGGGCGTTGCGCTGTAGTGCATACTTGAAAGTATATCCTTGCAATCTTCGAACATTGATTGGTTGCAGCAAAGGAGCGCGTTTGGACGGTGTGTTTTCGCGCCCTGTACGTACGCAGAGCCGCGGTAATTCCGGCCGGCTTGCGTTCACGCCCCAGCAAACACTTGTGCGCATAACTTGAACATCCCCGAAAGAAAAAAAACAACTATTTTTTACGAACCGCTATCTGTCTCGCGTCATCACACTACTCGTACGAGTATGTAACCGACTCTAAATGATTATTTAAAAACGGACAGGAGAAATGCCGGCGCCGCGCGTCGTTCGTTCGTTTATTTGCGTGCCAAAAACAAACCCTCAAGAATGGACGCTGTGCCCTGAACTAAACGTTTGGTCTAGACCGCCTCTACTAACAGCACCCGACGCAGTTGGGCACAATGCCACCTCTACTTCCTTTATCACAGATGGTTACGTCGTGGGTACCGGTACGAATTAGTTCGGGGCGTCGCCGAGACCGGCGAGCTTGAGCTGCTCAGTCCGATTCCTCTGTCTCAGAGCGTCGAGGAACGTGTCGAGAAGCTCGCCCCGCATCATCGCCTCCCATCCATGCCGGGATACGTTCGCGCGGTGGTCGGTAATACGGTCCTGTTTCCAACAAAATTCAACATGGTCGGGAAGGGCGGTGAAAGCACGCGCGAGGAGCCGCGCAGGGGTGGGAACAGCGGGGGGGGGGGTGGTGTTAAGATCAAGGTAGGGACACTTTGTATCCCTAGAAAGGTTTGCGTATTGAGCAGGTACTCGTTGGTACTCACGTGTGTTGTTTGCTTAGAGACAGAAGGAAAGCAGCTTTATTCCTTTTGTGTACGGGGAGACCGAGAGCAAGGCTCGTGCCTCGCTGGGAAAAAGGTTTGCGTATTGAGCAGGTACTCGTTGGTACTCACGTGTGTTGTTTGCTTAGAGACAGAAGGAAAGCAGCTTTATTCCTTTTGTGTACGGGGAGACCGAGAGCAAGGCTCGTGCCTCGCTGGGAAAACCCCTGGTTTTCCCGGGTTCTCCCATCTAAGATGCGCGTCCCAAGTACTACAAATATGATCCCGATATCTGAACCCAGGTACTTATCGGGCTTTCAGCCTCATTCAAAGCAGTACTATAACACTAGCCCACTCTGATGAGCCGTATATGCAGAATTATGGGAAATTCGTGGAAACCCCGATTCCACAAGCTAGAACATTCGTCGAAGATGCGGCTCCCCGAAACCCACTTCCACACCTCTGAACGACAAGATAACGAAGCCGGCAAGGTACGTCAAAAAAGAGAAAGACAGGACGGCCTAGTCTAGAGAGCAAGAATAAATCGTCAACGAAAGCCATCGCCATGCTACCCTGCCGAAGACGCCACTGGTCAAATCAAGGTCGGGACACTTTGTATGCCTAGACAGGTTTGCCTATTGAGCAGGTACTCGTTGGTACACACGTGTGTTGTTTGCTTAGAGATAGAATGGGAGCAGCTTTATTCCTTTCGCGCACGGGGAGACTGTGAGCAAGGCTCGTGCCTCGCCGGGGAAAACCCTGGTTTTCCATCTAAAATACGCCTCCCAAGTACTACAAATACGATCTCAATATCTGAACCCAAGTAATTACGGGGCTTTCAGCCTCATTCAAAGCAGTACCATAACAGTGGGGGGTATCGGTTACAGGCCTAGTACGAGAAAAAACGAGCACGCACACACAACCTTTTATTGTCCGTCGTCGTGTAGGCCAACGAATGTTCCCTGGTTCAGCTCACCTGGGGAAAATTGTACGTGCGTATCCTCTCGGAACGGTCTCCGGTACCGACCGCGGAGGCTCGCACGGCTGCTTCCTCTCGTGCGCGCTCCTGGCGCTTGACCTCGAAAACCCTGTGGGAAACAAGCGATGAGCAAAACGATGATGCCGCAGGACGAAGGACGCAACCGGATGCATGCATGTAAGCGAGGCGAATCTCGGTCAAGACGGTCATAGGGCAGAGCATATTACGTCCCGGTCGTTAAATGGTGAGCTTGGATTGCAGAGCGGAGATTGAATGAAGGGCGACCAAAAATGGCGCGGCTCGAGCGTACACCAGGTGGACATCATGCCACCGACGAAATACCAAAACAGCGGCGCGCCGAGAGGTACATAGCAGAGGACGTGGAAGTGTGGTGAGCTTGAGCATTATTTTTACCAATCCGCTGGAGGAAAAAAAGAAAAGAAAAGAAAAAAGTAAGTACTGTTGCTCTAGAGTTCCAGCAACACGTTTGAGAAACGGCATTTTATGGGCTCGTGCACGATAGGGTACCAATTAAATTTTCTGAGGCTTGCCCACTATAGAAGCTCCAACATTCGAATTCATTATAAAACCAACTATTACGGAGGACCATAGTAAATAGGACCTACGGTACACACAAAAACCTATGTATTTCCCTGTTTTTACTAACAATATTTGGTCCTATTTACTATGGCCCTCCGTATTACCAGGGTATACGCTCAGCCCTATACACACTCCGATTGATTAGGTGTCTAACGAAAAACGTTAAAAATAATTCCACGATATAGGGTGGCTCCTCAGTTGACCCCTTTAGGATCGCAGTCCCGTTTTGGGGACAAATTACTCATTTTCTAAGTAGTTTGTCCCCAAAACGGGAATGACTGCAGTTCGAAAAGGGTTAAGGAGCGCCCTATCAGTGATCAAACTTTGGGTTACACTAGAATCATGTAAAAACCCTACCGTAGCATGGGGTCTGAGTCCACAACACGTGAAAAAAGAGGAGATATTCACCCTCTGCATTTACGACAAAGAGCGCGAGGCTGTCGGGTGGCACCTTGATCGCAAGACCTTGAGGGCCTTCTCCCTGTTGGTGTGCTGCGTGCGCTCGTCCTGAAACGTGGCGGGGCGGGGGTGCGGGCGAGGAGACCCCAGGGCGGCGTGACAACGCGCGGATTAGTAAGCATATCAACGGAGAAGACACCAAGATGCCAACGGCAACCTTCCTTAAATTTATCGTTTCGTCCCGTCCTGTCTCGTTGTGTCTCGCACCAAGCCGCACCGACCCGAACCGAGCCGAACCGGACGGAACCGAACTAGCTGAACTGAACCGAACCAAGCCGGACGGGAACCGAATGGAACCGAACCAAACCGAACCGGAGCGAACCGAACCGAACCGAACCGAACCTTGATCGATTACGTATGCCAACTGGCTGACCCACCTCCATCAGCACCCACGCAACTAGCCAACCTTGCCGTACCTGCAACAACTCGTCGTTGCCATCGGTCGATTCTACCGTTGTTAATAGCCGTCGCTTGTCAGCACGACAATACCTGTACCGGCAGCGGCTCACTTACTGCACGCGCGGCACTTTTCCCATCCCATCACAGCTAGGTTTCTTGGTACATGACACGCACAGCGTCTTCCAGGCAAGCTACCAACAGTATCATGGGCACATTTTGGTGGATGTCTGAGAGGCAGGATTGCATTTAGAAAAGCGACACCTCGAACTGCGTACCCATTCATAGCTCTTTATACAGGCGGTCTCAGGCACCACCCACAATCCAGCACACGAAGCGCATTGCACCGCCTGTGCTGTCCATTGCCTCCACGTGTCTTGCAAGCACACTTTGCGACAACGAGTTGGTGACGGCCGAGGCAGCATAGCACAGCACAGCGCTGCACCGTGCGCCCGTCCCGCGAATCACGTTGTTCGGGAACAGCACTGCGTACACCGTACCAGTATGCCATACTGCTCCGGTGCGGGCCAACAAGACAGCAGTTAGTTGTTGATTTCCACCGCGCACCTGAATGGACGCGGTGATGCCTGTGGGCACGTGCGTGACACGCACGGCGCTCTCCGTGGTATTGACGTGCTGCCCACCAGCGCCGCTCGCACGGAAAACATCGAACCGGAGGTCGCTGAAGGGGAGGCGCCAGCACCCCAGGGTCACGCCGGCAGCAGCAGTAGCAGCAGAAGCAACAGAAGCGGCAAAAGCAGCAGCAGCAGAAGCAGCAGCAGCACCAACAGCAGAAGCAGAAGCAACAGCAGAAGCAGTGCCAGACGCAGCGCCGGCAGTTGCGGTGTGTCCGAGAAAAACGACACGGTGAAGGTTAGAGGGTAGCAAAAGGGAACGGGCGATGCGGACATACGCCCGCACGCGCACACACGTACACTCATAAACATTCTTAACATGATCGCGCGCAACCATACGCGTACAGCTTAGAGATCGGCACAAACAGGCAACACACATAGGCGACGCATACAATCACAAACACGAACACACGAGAGACACACGCACACACAGCTGCACATGACGCACACACGCTTCGCCCGCGTGATCGACGCCATTTCGGTGCGATGCCGGCATCCTCATTCGGCATCACCCGAGCTCACAATGAACGCTTCTAACGGCTAGACCAACCGACCCGCACACAAAATATCGGCAGCAAGCAAGAACAAGACGGCAGTTTGCTTGCGAGCTCTGGACCTTCGACAGCAAAGCCATATTCAAGATGCTGTGACTAACCGGTTAGCGCAAGACTCGATCACATACAAATGAAAAAAAACGAAACAATCTCGTCTCAACGCCAACGCGCCACCTCCTTCACGCCAAAACAGGAAAAAAAAAGTAGTCAGGCTCCCCGCAGCCCCTGTGCCCTGTCTTACACTGCTGCTGTGGCGGCACAATGGGCTAGGTCGTTGGGCTGTACGTAGCCTCATCGCCGAGCTCCGCACGTACAAAAATGGTCCAACCCAGTTTCGCACCTACAGTAGTGCATAAAAATCGTTTGCTGTACCTAGTACCTGGTGTAATGCGTTTTCCATCTTTCTGGTACCTGGTACGATGTACGCCTTACTGCTCGGAACAGTGTTGGATACCGAACGATAATCGAGTCCGATACGACATCGATAGGTAAAAACAACTACGTAATCGATACGATTTCGCTATTTGATACGTGGAAGTTTTAATTCAGTATATACGTAACAAACACGGGGATGCCAGAGGGGGTGGGGGGCAAAACACGTTCGACCACGGTATTTCGACATACGATATATCGAAACTTCGATACGTTGATATATCAAACTTTCGATAACGATATCTCAACACTAGCCCGGAAGAGCAAGAGCCTTTTGCCGCTTTGGCCATTCATATTTTAAATAATACGAAGTATACAACAAGCGGTCTTTTACATGTTCGGACAGCATGGTATGTCTCACGTCGTACTACAGTGCCGCAAAGAGCGGCACGTCTTCAGTATCACATACTATCATATTGTGCTTCATATCTAGCGAAATACGTCCAACCCGTTCTGTCCCACGTCGTACGTACCAGTTACGCCTTGTCTAAGGGCCGTTAGGGTGCTCATAATAATATCCCGACGATTCTCTTACCCTCACGGCCAGATTAGTACATCGTACGGCACCAGATACGTATTTCCAGATACCAGACATTTACGTAACTGCGTCTTACGCCTCATGTGGCTGTCGGCATTCGTCGTACCTGTCAACGGAACAAGAAATACACGACTAGAAAATAAATCCTCTCCATTTTTCACATTTGTATTCGTTTCTTTACAGGTTCAGGAGGAAACGAAACAGACAGACAGATGGGCCGAGAGCGCGCGCGACGCACAGACGGAGACTCACCGCTGCTCCAGCTTGAGGTCAATTTCTTCGGCCTCCATCATCACCACCACAGACGCCGCGCTGGTGTGGAGACGGGCCGAGTTCGACGGTACCCTTTGGACCTGCGCCCCCGACAGAAAAGGGGTGGGGTCCACGGGACCAGGACGGGCGTTCGTGGCCTGCCCAGTCAGTGTCACGTGTCATTGCACATGGCACGTCGCGTTAAAAAAAGCGCATGCCTGCTGCTGCTGTACGGAATGATGCAAAAGTGTTTCGCGCGCACCCTAGAAATGCCACGTTCCTGCTATTGCACGGGATTCATCTAGAAGTATTCGTGAGTGTACATTAGTTAACGGAGATCCCGGCCGGTTTTGTACGGCAGTGCGGTCGAGGAAGTGAAGTGAAAAAAAATGGCGATTTGGGTGGGTCTACCCGACGATTCTTCTGGGCTACCTGGTATTACAGTAGTAGCGGGCACTAACAAAATTGGGGCTTAGGCCTTCCCGACGACTGAGTATCCACGTACAGGAGACCTAGAGCAATCATTTGGAGTGTCGGCATTTGACACGAAAAAGGTCAAAACCAACACGATAGTATTGTACCCTGTGTGCTGTAATGGATGCCTGGTACTCGTATACCATACCAAATATCATACCAGGTACCTACAGTAGTATATTATAGGAGGACGTAGGGGGGCCGTCCATGCAACGATGGCCTCTGTTAGACAGCATCGTGAACTACAGCAGTAGTATCAAAGGTCGGGTGGGGGCTGATCGGCAGCAACATCGGAAAGGCAACCCCGCGAGAGAGTAAAAGAAGTTTCGCGAAGACGAACGGCCTCACGGCAAACGCCTCGCAAAAACACGGAAAACTTGAGCCCTGAGAAAGGAATATAATACTGGCACAAACTAACGCTTTGCGTACAATTCGTAGCCGACCAAATCAAAAATACAAAAACGAGTGCCAAACACTATAAAAATCGTTTCGGCACGGTTGTCAAGAGAGCATGGCGATACCCCAACTCCCCCCCTCCCTACCCCCCCCCCCCCCCCCCCCCCCCCCCCCTTGCTAAGCACCCACCCGCCCACTCCTCCACGAATATCTCCTCTCGCATGGCTAACTAGCAGGGAACAATAGACGAAACAGCATAGAATAATAACATTTCCTTCTTCCGGCGGACTGGTATCGATACAATCCGACCAGATTTCGAACAGCGAACAAACGATTTTGCTCCCCGATTTTTCCGAAGAATATACGGAAAAGGCGCAATACGGAAGGCAGGAATCGGAGCCGCTTCTTACGCTCGCGTCGCTCACCCGGTGTACGCCGTTCTCGTGCTTCAGGGATCCGTAGACGTCGTCCCCGCGAACCGAGGCCGCGGCCTCTCTGTATCCGCCTGCCAGCACAATAAGGAACACCCGGGAAATAGGCGACTCTTGGCGTTACACGCGAAACCGCCAATTGGTTGGGGACCATGCGGGTGGACCAATCACCAATCAGTTGCAAACTCGGCATATCACAGGGCGGTTTAATAACAGGTACCGGTACAAAGGAAGGAAGCGTCGATCTAACACCCCGACACAGGCATCTGAAAATGAAAGACGTATAAACACCCAGAAAAAGGTGTGTGCGCTTCTAGCGAACGCCAAAGGTTTGGGCCCATGCTCGCCTGCATCGATGACGCTGCGGTGCAGCTCCTCGAACTTCCACCCCTTGAGCTCTGCGAATCGCCTGTACATCTCGAACAACTCCTTCGCGAAGGCAGCAGCCTCGTCCCCGCCGCTGCCGCTCCTCACCTCCAAAAGAGCGTTCTTGGAATCTTCTTCGTCCCTTCTCACATGCACAGGAAAGTTTTGACACACAACACAATGGCAGCAGCGGAAAGTGAGCCACATGCTAACATAGTGTTAGCACTGGAGGAGCAATCATAAGTGAGTTATCCCACGGTGCTGTACCTACCGTGCAGTGCAGTGCAGTACAGCAGCGCAGCGGTGCAATAGAACCAAGGGAATCGCTCGATATAAGCGACGATCGGCGGCCGCATAAGGGGCAAGGAAAGGGTGGTATTAGAGACATGCACAAATTAAGGTCGGGGCGTCCGTCTGGTTCACACGAGGGGGAGACAAAAACGAGATGAGAAAATTATTCCGTCGCGCAGGCGGGCGACATCATACACAGTCGCCTTCAAAAGAGTGCGGACCGCTTTTCTGCATGTACGGCATCGGGATTGGGATGGCGCGCGCCCCTCACCCTTCCCCGGGTAAATTTGTCTGTTTTTCGGCGGTGAAAGCAGTAAGGCCTCCATCGTTGGCAGGAGCACGACGAAGCCATGCCCTCAACTTTCGCCCCGAGAAGGAAAAGGTTAAGAATCCCTTTCGACGGCCCTGCCACGACAAAACACTTCGACAGGCAGGCACGCCAAAGTAAACGATACCATGCACTCGCGCGTACCAGTTGGCCTACAGCCAGCAGAAAAACGTGTCGTCTGAGACGCATGCCGTGCGACGAGCAGAGAGCCCATTTAAGGTGCCTGCGGGCATGCAAGCCCTACGGGATTGGTGCTTGAACCTCGAGCAACAGGCGAAGTTCACCTCGCCCAGATTGGATGAGCTCGGCGATTTTCTTGACGCGAGAGGCAAAAACCATTGCTTGTATCACACGTTTCGCAGGACTTCCCCCTCTCCTTCCATGAATTCCCCAACCTCCAGAAACTAAGGTTTCCGCCGGCATAGCTGCATCTCTTTCTGTTTTTATCGGAGGAGTTCGATATGGTATGGTATGGTATGGTATAGTATGCTATGGTATGCTATGGTATGCTATTGTGTGATATTGTATGATATGGTATGGTATTGTATGGGATAGTATGAAATGGTATGGTATGGTATGGTGGTATGGTTTGGGATAGGTATGCTAGGGTGTGGTATGACAAGGCGTGATTCGAAAAGTATGCGATGGCCCTTATCCAACGCTCACCTGGGCAATAGAAGATTCGTGAGCTCCATCCGCAACTCCTCCAGCGCCGCCGTGCACTCCGCTTGCTCCTCCTTGGCGAGGGAGTGCATCTCGCGGTCCGCCTCCGCCCCTGAGTCGTTGCTCATGTTCATCACCTTTCAACGCACAGGACACGCACCAAGATGCCATAGGAACACAGGTGTAACACGTGCTGGTAACCGAGAAGGCGTAAACTGTATCCTTCATGTGGAGTGTCCCCGGTTAAGATGCCCACGGGTATTTTTCGACGATACGGCTCGAACAGCCCAGACGGGCTGGGCTGTCTACCTGTTTTCGCGAACAAAAAACGCAGGAGGGAAGCACAATACGTACGAAATACAAACAAAATCATTGCATCACGCCCAACGCTACGAAATGACGCCCTCGCCAGCGCCCCCTTAGCTCAAAAAGCAATCCCTGCCGCAGGAGAAGAAAAAACATCGTCTTCCCGCTGGCAGAAACGTTCGCCGTTTTTTGGGTCTTCGTTCCTGTCTGTTATCATAATAGCTATCCTGCCTACCTGTCTGCCTACCGGTCTGTCTTTTTGTTTGTCCATCTGTATCTCTCTTTCTGCCCCCCCCCCCCCCCTCTCTCTCTGTACCCCCCGCTCGCCTGCCTGTATCTCCCTTTTTGCCTTCTTTCTTTGCCTGTGTGCACTCCTTGTCTTGTCTGTCTAGCATTGTATTCGTCTCTTGCCCCCTCCCTGTGTCAAAGCTAAACACCCACCTCTTCGAGGTCCCTGATTTCCAAGGCCTTCGCTGATACGGCGGCATGCTTTTCCAGCACTGTCTCCAACCTGCCTAGCTCTTTCCCCAACCTGCCCATGTCTCGAACCGGCACCGCCCCCGCCGTCATGCTCTCCACGATCTCTTTGTGGCGGCTGCGGATACGTCGGCGGCGGGGGGCGACACTGCGCGTTATGAGGCGGCTCGTAGGGTATGGTGTAGTTTTTGTTTTAGTTTTAGTTTTAGTTTTAGTTTTCGTTTTCGTTGTTGTTTGTTGTTTGTTGTTGTTGTTGTTGTTGTTGTTGTTGTTGTTGTTGTTGTTGTTGTTGTTGTTGTTGTTGTTGTTGTTGTTGTTGTTGTTGTTGTTGTTGTCGTTGTTGTCGTTGTTATTGTTGTTGTTGTTGTTTTTTATTCTCCAGCGCATTGGTAAAAATAAAGCTTAAGCTCACTACACTTCCCTGTTGCTGTTGTTGGTGTTGTTGTTGATGTTGTTGTTGTCGTTGTCGTTGTTGTTTTTGCTGTTGTTCTAGAGTCAAGAGTTTGAGCACTCCCCCCTACGCAGCAACTGCTTGAAGCTATTCTATGTTCATAATCCATGGGTAGTCCTGGCTACGCAGCTCTGCGCCGTCTGTGGCATTGGAATACTACTACAGTAGTACTACTAGTACTACTACTGCTGCCACTACTACTACTACTACTACTACTACCACTACTACTACTACTACTACTACTACTACTACTACTACTACTACTACTACTATTAATACTACTATAAGTACCACTACTATTAATATTACTATTAATACCACCCGTACTGCTGTAGTCTACGAATACGTCTACAGCAGTATTAGCAGTATTAATAGTATAGCTATTCAGTGTCTCATCTCAACCCTGCTCAGTTGAGCCACAGAACCTGGCGCATCAGTACTTGGTACCAGGTCTATACTAGCACTCTGTGCCGAACTATAAGGACGGTTTTGATATTCGTGTTCAAACAATACGGCCCTTATATTTCGAGACAGAGTGGTATAAAAGTACCGTACGCAACTACTGACTGTATTCATAGCTGGAACCAGTACTAGGGATGTACAGCCGTATACGTATACAAAGATGACTGTTTGTTGTGCATAATTGTACTCATATTGTAGTTGTGGTTCGGTGGGGTTGGGTGGGTCGCCAAGTCGTCTTCTCCTCTTTGGACTATTATGGGGCCTATCGGGTATGATAGGAGTACCCGTCTTGAAACGCAGTTTCCAAGACAGTCTGCCATCTATGTAACGGCCTGGCATGGCTTTGAAACACAAATATGGTTGGAGCTGGTGGTGTCTGATACGTCTTAGTGCTCAAACACACCCACCAGCAGTACCGAGTATACCTTGCGACCAAAAGCACTCACTCGCTGTCTCCAAAGACGGTCATTAACCTTTGACTTGGCAGGCTCCACATCTACTCTCGCCAGGCTGGGGAACAGCCAGGTCCTACGAGTACGAAATATCAACGCTGCAGTGCCGGCTTTTGAAGCCCTGCGCGATCACTTGCCACTACTGCACCACACCTCACAACCTACCCTTTCATTTGTTCCAGCTGTTGCCTCATGCTCTCAGGTAGCCACGACGCCTCCACCCCAAATCTCCGAAACAGAGTGTAACAGAACGTGGTGCTCCTGGGTCTCTTGTGTGCAAACGTCAGGCGCTGCACGCCTCTTGCGACGTGTCCACCTATGCATGCGGAGCGTAGCAGAATAGACATAACGACAGCAGACAGCAGCCGTGCTGGGTGCCGGGCAATGGCCAATGCCGTCGAAACGTCGAAACGTCGAAACTGCCACGAAAAGGGTTTCCACAAAAATATAACAACGGCGTTTTTTACGGTTTTATCCAAGTGTCATTCAAAAATTGAAACCTTGGTTGCTGCAACGGGCAACAGGCAACGTGAAACGCCTCTCCTTCCACCTTCTATCCCCTTACGTACTCTCATTGTTTGTGGTATGTCCCGGTTGACCCTGGATTGTTTCCGGCGGGGGGGTATTTACTTGACTTCTGTAAGTAGTCTTGTAACTCTGAGTGAAATACTTATTATTCCTCTGAAACTTGCCTCGAGCATGATGATATGATGATGACGAGCTCGGATCGTCGCCCCCAAATACAATAATAACATACCAGGTATAATCTACCACATGGTACGAATAGTATGTACTGCAGTAGCGAGTGTTGCACTCGGCTCCACAGCGCACTACCCGACGAGCACGCTGCGGCTAGAACTATTATAGAGACAAAGATAGAGGTCGCCTCCTTCGCGAGAAGGTGGTGGGCGCATGCTCTTCAGTCGGTATGGTAAATCAAATTGTTTGTTTTGCTCCAGCTGCCGCATCTTCTTATTTATTACGAACGTACCAGGTAGTAGTACGTACCAGGTACATACTCAAACTGCTGTCGCGCAAGTTTAATTTTACTACTGTACTACTACTGTATCAACACCAACCACCAAGCAAGTCCCGAAAGGACTCAAGGCATCGTACACGAAGAACACGGCGGCACCAATGATTGCACGAATCGAAAGTGCATGCAGCATACAAAAAACACGGGTATTATTCTGGTCAGGTCGCCAAGGTCACAGCAGGGGGCGGAATTTCGCGCAACGTCTAGTTTCGTGCCGTGGTTAGCCAACGCCCATCGACATTGATCCGCTACATACATTGATTAGAACGTGGGTGTTGACATCGTTCTCGACAAGTATGGGGTCGCACGAGGTCGGGGGCGAGTTTGGTGGAGACTTGCTGAACGTCTTTGGGGCGTCAGGGTTGACAACCGGACTACACTGATAAGTAGTAATAATGTGCAGGTCGCGACCCCGTGCTACGGTCGGGTGCGTTCGGTCAGCCAACGTCATTTATTTGGCGGGCCGTTCCCGTCTAGGACTGCCACCAGAGGGAATGTTAGCATTATATATATTATTCTCCACCGTCCACTGCAAAAAAAAAAGCAGAGGAAAATAATCATGTGAATAAAGTATAGTAAATAATAGGAGGTGCTGCACATAGAATACGGTGGTTTTGTAGTATGTACAGAACAGTACTGTAACGGACGAACCCGCTTCGCAAGACAGTAGTACGTAGTAGTGTGCAAGTAGCACTGACGGGAGAGCCAGTATTACGATTAAACCCATGGTCCGCTCGCGCTCCTATATAGAAGAGAGGGGAGAAACAGAGAGCAAATTTTAAACTCCTTCCAGACCATGCCTACAAATGTCAAGGAAAGGAACAACATGCATATCGATAACGCATCCGAACGCGGTCGGCGAAGGCGTAAAACACCGCACGCAGAGGAAAATAGGCGGATAAAAAAAAACAGAAATGAGGAAAATTAGCAGGGCTTTTCGCGGGTCATGACCCGACGGGTCGGGTCACGTGGTGTTCAAAATGTCATGGGTCGGGTCGGGCCGGGTCGGGTCGGGTCGGGTCGGGTCAGGAAGTGTTCAAAATCTCACGGGTCGGGTCGGGTCGGGTCAAGAGGTTTTCAAATCTCGTTGGTCGGGTCAGGTCGGGGCAAGATTTTTCAAATCTCACGGGTCGGGTCGGGTCGGGTCGGGTCAAGAGGTGATGAAAATCTCACGGGTCGGGTCAGGTCATGACCGGCGAGAAGCGAGTTGTTTTCTAGTGACCCGCGGGTCGGACCCGCACATTCGGCTCGCGGATCCGACACTTGAATCACTTACCGCTCTCTTACCCAAAGGCTTCTCTCGTACCAATACTCAATAATATTCCTTTGGTATCATATTCAAATATTAAAACACCGCCGAATTCATATACACATCATGCCCGCATCCATTCATACCCACTACCGCAAGGTCATATATCGCTGCGGGGCACTAAAATAAACATTACATTGCTTTTGAAGAGCCGACCCCCGGGCCAGATCCGCGGGTCGAACCTTCGGGTCAAGATAAATGGTCTCGCGGGTCAAGGTGACCCGACCCGCATGAAACCTGTGTCCCACGGGTCAATCGGAAGGTGGCGGGTCGGGTCGGGTCGGGTCAGGAGGTTTCGAAATCTCGCGGGTCGGGTCGGGTCGGGTCAGGAGGTTTTAAAATCTCACGGGTCGGGTCGGGTCGGGTCGGGTCGGGTCAAGAGGCTTTCAAAATCTCGCGGGTCGGGTCGGGTCAAGTTAGCACACCTCAAAATTTTTGCGGGTCGGACTAGGTCAGACCCGACCCGACCCGACCCGTGAGGTATGACCTGACCCGCGAAAAGCCCTCGAAGTTAGGGATGTGAGGTCCAGCACCGTAGCGATGGAGACTCAAAAGGTGGGAGGGTCTGCTTCCCCTCACGGTGGTCGAGCTACTGAGGCCCAGGGCCCCTCGGTGGCCCACCGCCCAAGGCTCATCGATGTGGATCAAGCGCCTTGTACATCAGACCAACAAGAGGAGCAAGAGTCTCGGCAGGAGCCCCAAGACGAAGCCCGAGCGACCCCAAGAAGACGGATCTCGTTCAAGACACCTTCCGTGCCTTCTCGCTCGTTACCTTGCCGTTCAGAGGTAAGTGTGGGAGTGGGTTTTGCGGAGCCGCACCTTTGACTCATGTTTTCCACGAATATCCCATAATTCTGCATACACGGCTCATCAGAGTGGGCTAGTGTTATGGTACTGCTTTGAATGAGGCTGAAAGCCCGGTAATTGCCTGGGTTCAGGTATTGGGATCGTACTAGCAGTACTTGGGAGGCGTATCTTGGATGGAAAATCAGGGGTTTTCCCAGCGAGGCACGACCCTTGCTCTCGGTCCGCGTGCACGAAAGGCATAAAGCTGCTCTTCTTCTATCTCCAAGCAAACAACACGAGTGAGCACCAACGAGTACCTGCTTAATAGGCAAACCTGTCTAGGGATACAAAGTGTGCTGACTTTTATCTTAACAGCATTCACCAAGAAAGAATTTTACCGTAGCCTGAAACTTTGTACCTCACTAATTTCGAGCAGTTTCTTGCCAATAACGTGGGTGCATTTCTAAGGGGAGATATGGAGCACATGAAATCTCTCATCCCGTACACAACGCGCGAACGACGATTATTCTAAAAATATGGCCTGCTCATAATATGCTCCACCGGCATTGTTTTCCACGGCCGATCCAGAAGTTGTGAACTAGACCGCGGCAGCGGGGGTGAGTGTAATTCATACCTGGTACAACACCAACATGTTCGTTTATGTTGAGGGCTCAATGAGTAGTTCAGTGCTTTATACTTTATAAACGAACAAAAGAAGTTCAACGAACAAAAGAAAGTGCTCTCTTCTTCCTAAAAATCCCCTCCCCAGATAAAAAAGTGACTGTTGGTCACAAAAAATAACTACCGCCATCGGCGCCATCATCACCACCAGCCATCACCATCAGCAGCAAGATGTTCGAAGAGCAGCTCCCACACGCGGCCACAAATCCGACGGACGTTGTGCGCGCAGATTGCCTGCATACTAGATCTAAGCCCACTCACTCCCGGTGCAGACCAAACGATGTCTAGTCAAATTTCTGCGGGAGAGGGGTGGGTCCCTCAACAATCTGGCCAGAAAAAACAGTTCGTTTCTTATTACGAAAATTTCCGCGGGGTCGCCGAAAATACAGGGTCTCCTTTCAAGCTATGGGTGAAACGGGAGATACCCCAAAAAGGAATCTGAAGCCGGAGATGCGCGCCGTCCGATCGAAATTATCTCGGTTTTTCGTTGTTGCTGTTTAATGCTTTCCACCTGCGCACACAGCAGTTGACGATTACGAATACCCACCGTATTTCGTCCTATATAGCGCGAGCTACCCTAGCTTATTGTTTCTTTGTCTTCGAGACCAAGGTGTCTAGTGATAATAAGGAGGAACTATTGTTGACAGGGAGGAGCTACTGTTAATAGTAAGGGGCTACTGCTAACAGGAGAAACCACTGTTGATAGGGCGGAGCGCTTATTCCATCCGCCTCACGTCCGTGACTTTAGCCGGCGATATATTGACGTAAAAATTCGGGCGGTGGGCGACGACAGGACGCAATCCACACCCCGCCCCCCACGAAAAAAAACCCTGGTGGGTTTGGGTAGCCGCACCCCGCTGCGCTTGACAAGTACGCCAAAGATATTAAATACAACCCGTCGCCTACCGCTGCTGTATTGTTTCCAATCATCCACATACCGAGGATCAAGACAACGAACACAGAAATACGAAACATAGATACCACGGGCACAAGTTTTCCACCACCACGACCACGATATAGTCAATAGAACGGCACGAAGACAAAGAACAGCCCAATACAAAACCCAAAACCTTTAGAAAAGGTGCATAGTCGACTTGCGTACATATGTATGAGCGTATCATACGATCAGGGGCGAACATCCGATTCCATCCGCTCCTCCCGCGGGCGTCCCCTCCTCTTCTCGCCTCAAGACAAACAAGCGGTGGCGACGGCGGCGGCAAGAAATTGATAAATTCGTTGGACGTAGCTTACGGGCACGGCCTCAGCCCACTCCCCAACTCAACCCGAAGCACTGCTAGGGTTGAAGCTTCTGCAGGACCTGAAGGTACCCTGCTCCCGGTGCTTCCCTGTCCGCCCGACCATCTTTAAGGACCTGGAGGTTCGCACCGATCGATCCCGACATCGCTTCGCAAGCTCTTTCAAGGTCCTGGACGTTGGAAGGTCGGCGTCCAATACGCGAGTGAGCAGAGGGAAGAAGGGACGGGGGGGGGGGGGGGGTATTCATTTGTTGCTTGCCCTAGTGGGGGAGGAGGGGGGGGGGGGACTTAAAGGTTCGCACTTGCACCGTGTTTTCTGGCGCAGGAAGAAGCTAAAAAATACCACAGTTTTTCACGCTGCTGTATTGTGCTCGAAACCGCTCTCCAGGGGCCACGCGCACGGGACTCGTGACTCGCTTGATTGGCTTATGCCTGGTGTCTTCACACTAGACCGTTTTTGTTTCTACCCAACGACATCAGTACGCCCAGTGTTCGTCCTGATTCTTCGTCCTCTCACAGAGATACAAAATGATGCGGCCACAGTCGTGTGATACAAGAGGTTGGCGAGCGAAAAATACAAGAAAACATTGCGACATCGTTCGACACGAACACACGCGGATGGCCTGAGCCCTAAACACAGCGCTCGCTCACCGCCTCTGTCGGTAGTCGGTTGGGGACAAGCATGGGGTTTGCCCGCCTCTGCATGTCGACATTCGAAGCCCCCTTCGGATGGCTGATGATTATCTTGCCTCCCTAAAACGCGGCAGAGCGAAGCGCGGCACGGCGGGGCACAGCCACCACAACGACGATAGGTTATAAATTAATAAGGGCAAGCGCACTGCGTCGGTGATATGTTGAAGCATTTGCTGTTCACGCGGTGCCGCCCAAACCCGCCCGTCCCCCCGGCACCACACCCGCCAAATTAACTTGGGCCGTCGGATTTGCGGATATGTCGTAGATCTGGCAAGCGATAGCAAGCGGCCGCTATTAATAGGCTTCATGGCATTCGGGGGGGGTTCACTCGAGCCATTTAGATACAGCGCCGCCAAAGTGATTCACGAACATTCCCTGATCCTCGCCATTGCCCCTTCTGGCTGACTACTGCTGTCGTACGAAAACAGCCCGTGTGTGTAGATGTCAGGCAGCAAACGGTGCACATGACAGACAGATCGTTCGTGTGGGGAAACAAGCCGACAACTCGTAACGCCAACAAACACACTAGCTGCGGAATTGGGGGGCGGAAGCAGCATCTCCTTCGCCAAAATAAGCCGAGCGCCACCGCCGAATCCCGTTGATTCCATTGGCCACCGCTCCGCGCTGTTAACCCCGCTTCCCTTCCCTTCCCTTCTCCCGACCTCGATCGTTTGCTCGTTCAGGTAAAGCATAGCGGCAGTCTTCTTAGCCTTTCGCCACCACAACAACAAGACCTGATCGGATCCACGAATACTCGTACTACGTTTCTCTCTGGAAAGGTACCTAATATCCCAAGCGTACTATTTGTTGCATGTTTAAAGTATTGACATAATTTTTCGTAAAAACAAATAGCAACACGAAGAGCTATCTACACACCCTTGACCGCGGACACTCCCGCCGCGCCCCGATCCCTCGCATAGAAAACCCCCTCCACTGCATCGACCCACCCCCTCCACACCCAAACCACTTGAGCTACGTATATACGTAGGTGTTTCGCTATGAGTCGGGCCACTAGCACCTCTTCCAGCAGCCTGGCAGCCCCCGCCAAGGCCTCTCCAGGCTCCAAGAAGTTATGAAGGCAGCCGTTGAAGAAAACGTGCGTGAACTCCCCCGGCGACGGCTGGTCGCGGCAGTAGTCCAAGAAATCGACCTGTCCCCCAGCGCAGGCATGGAGGTTTCCACCAGATGCGGAAGCCGCGCGCCGAGGCGAAGACGCGGTAGCGGAGGCAGCGAAAGGTTTCAGAGAGCGGATATAGATCAGATCCCCCGTTTCATTCATCTAGATATTTCGAGGGCAGATAAGTTCACTGATGTATACAATCTGCAAGAGCTAGCTAGATCAACACCCGACAGATCAGATCTCCATCTCATGATCTTGACCTAGATATTTCTGAGGCAGATACGTTTCCTGATATAGATACTCGTAGTGAACAAAATCTAGGTCAACATCGGAAATATCAGATCCTCATTTCACGATCTAATATATATTTATATTAGGCAGATACGTTTCGTGATTTACTACGATCTGCAAGATCTACTGGTACTGCAGATATGCCGTGTTTGTATCGGTTGGGATCTGTCGTATGGCATGGCTCTCGCGCCGCACGTTCGCTGGGTATAATCTGTATGATCCGGCGCTTGCACAACATTTCATAAAGGCAAGTATAAGATAGATGATCAGCAGCACTAGATGATCTATCTGTAGATGATCTATCCGTGGATGATTTATCTGTAGATGATCTATCTGTAAATTATCTGCCCGATGTGATTTTTTTTAACACGGCCGACCGCACAAAATAAACGACGGCGAGACTCTCACAACTCTCGAAAACGGAACGTGAGTGATAGGATTCGAGATAATCTATGTGCTGATTTCCCACCGCCTGCCTGTGCATCTCGTATAGCCAACGGTTGCTCCAACTCGGCGGCGGGCGCGGAAGAGGGGCGGGGGGGGCTGTACTCGATATCATGCATGGCCGTAGTCGTATGACCATAGACCCTCGCATCCCTACAATGCCGGGACGGAGCACGTCGGGTTTTCACCGATAGGGGGGGGGGGGGGGGGGTGCTCGATATCATGCATGGCCGTAGTCGTATGACCATAGACCCTCGCATCCCTACGATGCCGGGACGGACGTCGGATTTTCACCGACCAGGCAGACATTGCTTGCACCAAGCGCGAAGCGCCCTGAGGTGTTAGACGAGTCGCATGAAGGGTGAGCTGCATCGTACTAAGAAACGCTTGTGAGGCGGCCTTGCACATCGATGACAGCTTCAATGACTTAATATATTTTCCGGTGTTGCCACTTCTAGAGACAGCAATGGGAGTAATATGTAACTGCCTGGTGGGTACTTTACCACCACAAACACTACGTGATGCGATCATTCCCCTTGCGGGGAGTAAAGGTTCTCTACCCCGCATAAATGATCTATGACTCGATCGCCAGCTGTGATCGGCCGCCAAAAAAAAAAAACACTACCCTGATTGCCTAGCTCACGCAGTGAGCGGCATGTTTTACAGTGCCGTTGCCATCCGACGCCAATCCAACCTATGTATAGGGGGGGGGGGCACGGCGATAGAAGTGCCGAAACGCTTGCATTGCGCAAGGTTTTTGTGGCGAAGAGGCTAAATACGCGTGTAGAAATGGGACGTTTAACGCACCGAGATAGTCCGGAAACATCATCCCCAATAAGGCTATCTCGGTCCCCAATCAGGCAGCGATTGCACGCGACAAGCACCCACCAAAAACATCAGAAATCTTTATCTCGCACCAAAACGTGGAGCGATTACAAAAAAAAACACACCTCAAATGGGACGTTTAGCTCTAGAGTACGAACGACGAGTGAAACCGAAACAGTAAAAAAGTGCAACCGCGACCAACACCGCCTCCCAGCGTCACGACCAACACAATGACAAACAAAAAAACGGACGCATCAGCACCTCTTACTGTACCGTGCTGAATAACTTTCGTTGATATGTAAAGGAGCACCTGAACAAAGGTTGCCCTCGGGTAGCGCTCCTTCGCCACTTCAACCATGCCGGCCGCAAGGTCCACCCCGACGAAATTCTCCTGCGCGGTGGAAACCCAGGGGCACGGGGGGGGAGGGGTGCCGGGCAGAGGAAGCGCGCACAGCTAAGAGGCGGGACCGGGGCCGTACACGGTCCGACGGCGCAGGAAAAACTGACGGACTGTTCAAAGGAGACGTACCACTACAGGCATTATTTACTTACGCACGGTATGTAATTAAAGGTACACCTCTGTATACTATATATCTACAACGTGGACGTAGTCGATAGTGTGTACAGTAACAGAAGAAGGGTATAAAGATCCGACGCGCGAAAAATGCCAGCCTTATCATATTGTTTTTTTGTCGCGCAACGTGGGTTCAGCAAAACTCACGACGCCTGTTTTTTCCCAACCCCGAATGGTGCTTTTACTCACTCGACGTATGGCCGTTCTCCACGTGATATACCTTTGTCGGTGTTCGTGTAGTCCCAACAGACGCGCGCCGCGTCACCACAAAAAAACAACATGCGACGACTCTCAGCGAAGTCCTTTAACTTTCGTACGCGGAATCAACTATCGCAGCACACAGTCCTTCGGGCGAGTGATCTCTACCCCACGACCAGCGCGGGTTGGCAAGTTCACTCACCGCAACCAGGGCGGGCAGGAAAAATTAAGCACTGCTCTAACGTAAAAGGGTACCTGGTACAGGCTCATATACCTGCTCCACGCCGGCGCCCTGCAAAAAGCGCAGGAGTATTCCCGTCCCGGCTCCTACGTCCATCACCCGCGAGTCCCCGTCGACCCCCCCGACCGCTTGACCAACGCCTGCATGTGCTCCACGGCAGAAAGCGGCAGCTGGACGTTCGCCTGCCGCTCGTCCTTTGCCCTGCATATATATGTACGAATAAAAATCACCCGAGATATTTTACCGTCACCGGATCCGACAAAAAAAGCCACGCAGTGTCTTGGAACACCCGTGTGCATTTGTACAATGGGTAGGTACTACCGTAGCAAGACTATGATTCGCACAGCGAACATCGAAACAGCATATTCTCGTTGGTGCGATAAGCGACAGCGTGACCGCTGCTGGCGTCCGAGCGTGGCATCTCCACGGGCTCGTGCGTCACGGAGCGTCGCACTTCCCCCAACATTACTCCTTTACAACAGCAACTTTGTACCATGAAAGGGGGGGGGGGGGGGGGGGGGGGTTCGTCTGTTCGCTCGTTCTATTCTTGCGGTGTAAAGGCGGCTCTCAAGGTTGGCAAACCAACCAGACAGCGTGTTTCCATTCGGCTGAAGGGCCGCCGACGACAACACTGGCACGGCCACCCGCTCAATCGCTCAACGATTATTAACAATGTCAACAACATCTACGGCGTGTGGTGTGTCGGACCGCGATTGCCATTGCCAGCTGGAACCACGCGCAGCATTCAGTGTTTAGTGGAAAAAACATGGGCAACAGTGAACTGATTTTCTAACGTCTTAATTTTGACGTACTCGTTGAGTTCCCGATGACGTTTCTATGTTTTAACCCGTCAAAATCAGGAAAGCGATCACGTCGGTCGGAAACCAGCACGCGAATAACCCCTCGGAAGGAAACGCCTCAGAGCGAGACGTACCAACAACACCACTGTATCTTTCTTCTCTCTCATTCTCTCTCTTTCTCTCACGAAACGAGGCACAACACGAGCATTGGTAGGCCCGCGCCGCATCTTACCTAGCGGAAGCATCCCACGTGGCCTCTTGCGCGATGTTGTGGAGGAGGCGGTCGCTGATGTCGTGTTCCTCCTGGGCCACCAAGAGTATTTCACATGAAAGCAGCGGATCCCATCAAAAAGTCAAGACACGGGACAAACACAAGCATGGAGAGCTGGTGTTAATAGTGTGTTCGACGTGCATTTCCAGCGCCCACTTTAAACTAGGCGGGGCGGTTTATAATAAAAAAATACAGCTTTCAATAATTATTCCCGTATGGCCTATACACTATTCCACGAAGGGTCACCTACTTTCAACTAGCCCAAGCAAACGCAGGCGTCCCCCGTGTTGCACCACGTGCGGCGACATCAATGGCAAGCCTGCAACAACATCAGCCACGCGGCCAACTCTCGCGTCAACCCTGAACCTAGGCAAACTTCAGGACCATTGCTAACACAAACAAAACAGGAAGAAACTACGCACCCGCTCGCGGGGGCATCGACAGCACCAAAGTAGAGCAGCACCGTCCTCCAACATATACATATATATCAGCATGCTGAAACGAAACAAAATGTCGATCGGGGCATCCCTGGCCTCTGCCTGCCTCTACCTCTTCAGCAAGAGCATCGACATGTTTATCATCGCCTGCGCGTTCGACCCCTCCCGCCCCCCCCCCCCCCCGGCCGCGCAGCACGCGCGAGGCAACGAGAAGGACGAGGCTCCAGGAACCAACCAGGCCGTCTGCTCGTCCCAGCCCTACTACGAGGTGCCGGTACCAGGTGTTTCTTTGTGGCCGCCATGTAGGCGGGGCGCCGCACGTTCTTTGCCCACCTGAAGCTTCCTGAGCTGCGCTTCCACAGCTCTCATTTCCTGGACCTGACGAGGAGGCAAGTCAGACTGAAGTAGGGGTCGAGCGACGACGGCGGAGGCGACGGCAGCGACCAAGGCGGGGGGTGATGGCAACGGCAACGGCTGCAGCGTCAAGGTGAGCAACTCATGGCGGAAATGCAGCAAGCATCACCACCAGCTGTAGCAGCTGCAGCAGCGGCAGCGGCAGCAATAGCAGCGGTAGCGATGGCGACAGCTGCGGTCCGACGTCGGTTGTTTGTCATTCCTGTACGAGTCCGTGACACGTGGGGGGAATCAACGGGTCTCAGAAGGGCCAGGAGGTGCGAGCGGCCTTTGCCTCGAGCCTGGTGGGCTCCAGCATACCACTGCACAACGAACACAAAAGCGTGCGGGCTCTTGGCGAATGCTGCCGAAAATACATACACGCCTGTGCTAGTAATTTGTAGCACTCACCAGCTGAAGGACGTTGAGGCTGGCCGTCTGCGATTGCCACAGCGCCAGTCTTTTTTTCAGCTCCAGGGCTTCCCACACGAGGGGTCGGCTTGCCTTCAGCTGGTCCATGGTCTGTCGAATTGCTTCCTCCGTCTGCCGCACTACGTCTCCCTGAAACGCGGACACCGGAAGCACACCAACCCATACAAAAGCCTCAGAAAAACATGTCAGTAGACTCTTGGTTCGGTGGTTTCTGGCCGCCTCACACCGCCTCCTGTGATGCAAATATGGCGCTTGCCGGGGGGGCCTACCACAACAGGACCATATATTTGTTGCCGGCGGCAGCGCTCGCGAACGCGAAATGCCCTCACCTTTTTCTGTGTAAAATCTGCCGTATCATTTCCTCTGGGGGGGGCCTTTGAGGCAAAAGCTGGTGCGGACTTCTATCGAATGTGGCGGAGTTCATGCGTAACGCTAAAAACAATACGGCGCACGCTCTCATGCGTAAAATACTTTCAGACACAATACTGCGGACGACGCGCTGAAGTTATCGTTTTATGTTTTAGCGTTCGTTGGAACGGTCGTCGCAGCGCCGACAGAAATCAGTATTAATACTATGGTTGTGAATACCAAGAGGAGTCCTCCGCCAGAGGCCATCTCTCGTTGCTGTGCCTGGACTGTGCACCCAAAAGCACAATTCCAGCAGATCGGCCAGCAGGGGAAGTCCAAACGACCAGGGGCCAAGGACTCCCGGCACGTTGCGAAAACTGTACAGGGGACGAATTTAATAGAGGAAGGCTCCGTGACCCACGGTCTCCCTACACACTCGCGACGTGTCGCTCGAGGAAACCGACTCATTATCATGCATGGCCGTAGTCGTATGACCATAGACCCTCGCATCCCCACAATGCCGGGACGGAGCACGTCGGGTTTTTACCCACCAGGCAGACATTGCACCAAGCGCGAAGCGCCGTGGGGTCTTGAGCGAGTCGCATAAGGGTGAGCTGCAGTCGCATGAAGGGTGATCCTTCTAAGAACCGCTTTAGAGGCGGATTTTCTTTCATATGGGTGACAACATCAATGAATTGATATATTTTCTGGCGCGGCCAACTTCCACTTACAGCATTGGGTTTACTATGTAACTGCCTCGTGGGTGCCTCACCATATATACACTACGTGATACGATCATCCCCCTTGTGCGGAGTAAACGTTCTCCTCGCACAAAAATTATCTAACTTGACCGCCAGCCGTGGTAACCGCCAAAACAAAAAAAACAAACAAACAAACGGTACCCTCGCTGTCTAGCTCACGCAGTGAGAGGCGTGTTTTGCAGCGTCGTCGCCAACCGACATCAACCCAACCTATATATATATACCAGGTATTATATAATATAGGGAGGGGGGTGGGGGGGGAGCACAAAACCGCACCAGATGAACCCATCCACGGCGATTCTAGGCCTGTCTTGTGCGAACCTACCTCGTATATCGCATTGCTGCCATGTCAAGATTCTGTAGATAACGCTACCTTTCCGTGCGCACCTCGCGGGCTCTTGCTGTAGCGTTCGCAATATAGAAGGGCGGCAACCTGGGGCACAACTCGCCAAGCAATTAAATAGGTACATTCTGAAGCTGGCATCATATGTACCTGCATCGTAGAGCTTGCTGTTTTTCGTTTGGTGCCCGCGCTTCCGCCGCCACTGTTGCTGCTGCTGCTGCTGGGCTGGTTTGCTCCGGGCTTGCTGCTGGCCCCGCCGACGGGAGCATTACCGAAACCTCCGAAGCCTTTCTTGCCTGTTGCATTAGTAAGTTAGCAGTTAGCAGAGGCGGTGGGATGGTGGGACCACTACACAAGACACAGCAGCAGGTGGGGTGTTTGTCGCAGGGGAGGGACGACAGATGACAGAGGAGGTTCAGAAGCACACGATAAAACGGCATCAGATCGTACGAGTAGTGCAGTACAACAGTTAACTGTTGCTGCAGCTGCAGCTGCAGGGCTGGCGAACAGCTCTACGGATCTTGCGTTCAGTTTGTACGCTCTTCGAGACTCTACTCGTGGGTAACCCTGTCTAAAGGTGACACAAAATTGGCCGATAAGGGGAGGGAGCCGCCCGCATGTGAACACCCGTCACGAGGAATGGACTCAATCGGATCATATGAGCATGGCGACTGACGTACCTACAACAATAGTACGACTTGCTCGGCTCGCAGAGCTGAGTATCGACGGTATGGTTGAGCTCACAGCAAACTCCGTTGCAAGAAACAAAACCCCGCAGGCGCTATCCAGCCAAGGGCAACTCGTATATACGCAGTACGAGCAACTGCTGAGCTGTTTCTGTCGTTGCGTTCATCGTCCAGATACATTTTGGTCCAAAAGGATCGTGTTTGGTACGAGTATGACGAATGACAGCAGTGTATGAAATGACTTCGCATGTTGACCTGCTTACCCTCCGCCTTGCGTGAGCGGTCAGGCTTGGCCTTTCCCGCAGGCTTAGAGCTCGATTGGCCGAATCCCTTGGCGGCCATCTCGCAAACCGGAGCACGGACCCCCCCTCCTGCGAAATAGGCGGTCACATTCGTCGTCAGGACTCCCCCCCACAAGATCAACTTGACCGCGAGCATGGAGAGGCCTCTGTCTCTCATGATAATTGCTGCAGGTTTGCTCCTTCTCAGTACCGGTCACGACCCTTGCGGCGATTCGTCCTCCACGCCTTGCCTTGCTCTGAACTACCGTACCCCTAGTACACCAGATTACCTGGTACCAGGAGGTATCTGCGGAGCGCAAGGCACAGGACAAGCACAGCGCTGCGAGCAGGCACACAGCGGCTCAAATGATCATGAAAACGAGCCGCCTTTACCACTGACCTGAACCAATATCTAGGATAAAGTATAGGAATCGGGGAATGCCATGTGGCTACCGTGTGGTTCCATCATTACGAAGAGGGTGTTCGATTCAAATAGCGCTAATTTATCCGGGGGGGTGATAATGAAAGCCCCGAAAACGCGGCGGGATTTTCATTTTTGTTTTTTAGCTGCTGGGCGCTGCCTCGCCACGCTGCCACGCTGTGCACGCTGCCATTTGCCGGCTCTGGCTCTCGTTCCTCGCGGTGACCACGAGGGTATACTGAGCGAACTGACCAGGTAGCAAAAATCATTGCTGTCGTGCCTTCTTGTGAAATATGTATCTCTTTTGAGGTCGATATGAGCCAACGACCTATCTGTACTGTCTGCTGTTGGACGTTGCTGCTGCTGCTGTACGTAGGTCAACCCAAGCCGATTGCATCCCGTGTGGGGGTGGCTGCCCTGAACGACTGCTTGCTTTCATCGCTTTTTGTATGGTTGTTGCAGTCCTGGGTTCCTATGTGTACCGCTGCTATATGAAAGATCGATCGATAAGCTAAGAAAGACAGGGTCGATGTCGTTGGTGTGAGCGTTGCCTAGAGCTACTGGTGTACGTATGTACAACTACTACAGCAGTACTTGTAAGAGTACAGCAGTACGTAGGACTCCCGCGACCAACCTTGCAGGCCACGATGGACAGAGTTGCGTCTGCTCCCACTCCTACTGTTGTAGCGGCGCAGCATGAAATGTATTTGAAATATATGCATTGCAGTTATTGCTGAACATCCCGCAGTATATACGCTCTTCGTTGTGCTGCGATGTGTAATAAAGCACGGCAAGAACACCGCCGCCGCAATTGGTACCTCGTACGTACGTCTGGTATTCTTGCGGGTATGTGCGTTTCACTGCTATACCGTAACTAAGGACGCCCGAGCATGTCTATGTGGGAGCTGCGATGTAGAGTATGCCAAACACAAAGGTTGTTAGTTATTCGACGCGCCGGTCACAAGTTAAACAACAGTGACGAATAATATCGTACGGACAAGCGGCAGGGTAACGGGTAAAAACGCGTTTTCGACCTGATTAACGACCTTTAGCGCGCCGTACAAACAAGCACGCGCGTATTTGGAGGTCTTGTCGCCCGAGCATGCCTGTGTGGAGTATGGAAAACGCAAATGTTGTTGGTTAATCGACATGAACGCGCCGTTTACAAGTTAATCGATAGTGTCAAATATTATCCTATGGACGAGTGGTAGGGTAACAGGAAAAAACCGCGTTTTCGACCTGGTTAACGACATTTAGCGCGCCGTACAAACATGCGAGCGCGTATTTGGAGGTCTTGTCGCCTGAGCATGTCTACGTGGTGTATGAAAAACACAATATTGTTGGTCAATCGACAAGAACACGCCGGTGACACGTTAATCAACGTTGACGACTATTTCTGTGCGGGCAAGCGGTAGGGTAACGGGTAACAACGTATTTTCGACCTGATTCACGACCCTTAGCGCACCATACCAAAACGCGAGCACGTATTTGGAGCGCTTGTCGCCCGGGCATGTCTACGTGGAGCATGAAAAACACAAATGTTGTTGGTTAATCGATATGAACGCGCCGATCACAAGTTAATCGACAGTGTCAAATATTATCCATCGGACAAGTGGTAGGGTAACGGGTACCAATGCGTTTTTGACCTGGTTCACGACCTTTAGCGCGCCGTACGAACAAGCGAGCGCATATATGGAGCTCTTGTCGCCCGAGCATGTCTACGTGGAGCATGAAAAACACAAATGTTGTAGGTTAATCGACATGGACGCGCCGGTCACAAGTTAATCAACAGTGCCAAATATCATCCTACGGACAAGCGTTTTCGGCCTGGTAAATGACCGTTAGCGCGCCGTACAAACAAGCGAGCGCGTATTTTGAGGTCTTGTCGCCCGAGCATGGCCGCATGGAGTCTGAAAAACACAAATGATGTTGATTAATCGACATGAAGGCGCCGTTTACAAGTTGATTGACAGTGTCAAATATTATCCTACCCACAAGTGGTAGGGTAAAAAAAAAAAAAAAACGCGTTTTTGACCTGGGTGCCGACGTTTAACTCGCCGTACGAACAAGCGAGCGCGTATTTGGAGGTCCCGTCGCCCGAGCATGTCAACGTGGAGCATGAAGAACACAAATGTTATTGGTCAATCGATATGAACGCGCCTATCACCAGTTAATCGACAGTGTCAAATATTATCCTACGGACGAGTGGTAGGGTAAGAGGGAAAAACGCGTTTTTGACCTGGGTACCGACGTTTAACGCGCCGTACGAACAAGCGAGCGCGTATTTGAAGGTCTTGTCGCCCGAGCATGTCTACGTGGAGCATGAAAAACACAAATGTTGTTGGTCAATCGATGTGAACGCGCCGATCACAAATTAATCGACAGTGTCAAATATTATCCTACGGACAAGTGGCAGGGTAACAGGAAAAAACGCGTTTTTGACCTGGGTACCGACGTTTCACGCGCCGTACGAACAAGCGAGCGCGTATTTGAAGGTCTTGTCGCCCGAGCATGCCTACGTGGAGCACGAAAAACGCAAATGTTGTTGGTCAATCGATATGAACGCGCCGATCACAAGTTAATCGACAGTGTCAAATATTATCCTACGGACGAGTGGTAGGGTAACGGGTAAAAACGCGTTTTTGACCTGGGTACCGACGTTTCACGCGCCGTACGAACAAGCGAGCGCGTATTTGGAGGTCTTGTCGCCCGAGCATGTCTACGTGGTGTATGAAAAACACAAATGTTGTTGGTCAATCGATATGAACGCGCCGATCACAAGTTAATCAACAGTGTCAAATATCATCCTACGGACAAGTGGTAGGGTAACGGGTAAAAACGCGTTTTCGGCCTGGTAAACGACCTTTAGCGCACCGTACGAACAAGCGAGCGCGTATTTGGAGACCTTGCCGCCCGAACAAGTCTACGTGGAGCATGAAAAACACAAATGTTGTTCGTTAATCGACATGAACGCGCCGATCACAAGTTAATCAACAGTGACAAATATTATCCTACCCACAAGTGGTAGGGTAAAACAAAAAAAACACGTTTTTGACCTGGGTACCGACGTTTCACGCGCCGTACGAACAAGCGAGCGCGTATTTGGAGGTCTTGTCGCCCGAGCATGTCAACGTGGTGTATGAAAAACACAAATGTTGTTGGTCAATCGACATGAACGCGCCGATCACAAGTTAATCAACAGTGACAAATATTATCCTACGGACAAGTGGTAGGGTAACGGGTAAAAACGCGTTTTCGGCCTGGTAAACGACCTTTAGCGCGCCGTACGAACATGCGAGCGCGTATTTGGAGGTCTTGCCGCCCGAGCATGTCTACGTGGAGCATGAAGAACACAAATGTTGTTCGTTAATCGACATGAACGCGCCGTTTACAAGTTTATCGATTGTGTCAAATATTATCCTACCCACAAGTGGTAGGGTAAAAAAAAACAAAATGGCGTTTTTGACCTGGGTACCGACGTTTCACGCGCCGTACGAACAAGCGAGCGCGTATTTGGAGGTCTTGTCGCCCGAGCATGTCTACGTGGAGTATGAAGAACACAAATGTTGTTGGTCAATCGACATGAACGTGCCCATCACCAGTTAATCGACAGTGTCAAATATTGTCCTACGGACGAGTGGTAGAGTAAGAGGGAAAAACGCGTTTTTGACCTGGGTACCGACGTTTAACGCGCCGTACGAACAAGCGAGCGCGTATTTGGAGGTCTTGTCGCCCGAGCATGTCTACGTGGAGCATGAAAAACACAAATGTTGTTGGTCAATCGATGTGAACGCGCCGATCACAAATTAATCGACAGTGTCAAATATTATCCTACGGACAAGTGGTAAGGTAAAAAAGAAATAAAACGCGCTTTTGACCTGGGTACCGACGTTTCACGCGCCGTACGAACAAGCGAGCGCGTACTTGGAGGTCCCGTCGCCCGAGCATGTCAACGTGGAGCATGAAAAACACAAATGTTATTGGTCAATCGATATGAACGCGCCGATCACAAGTTAATTGACAGTGTCAATATTTATCCTACGGACGAGTGGTAGGGTAAACGGGTAAAAACGCGTTTTTGACCTGGGTACCGACGTTTCACGTGCCGTACGAACAAGCGAGCGCGTATTTGAAGGTCTTGTCGCCCGAGCATGTCTACGTGGAGCATGAAAAACACAAATGTTGTTGGTCAATCGATGTGAACGATCCGATCACAAAATAATCGACAGTGTCAAATATTATCCTACGGACGAGTGGCAGGGTAACAGAATAAAACGCGTTTTTGACCTGGGTACCGACGTTTCACGCGCCGTACGAACAAGCGAGCGCGTATTTGAAGGTCTTGTCGCCCGAGCATGTCTACGTAGAGCATGAAAAACACAAATGTTGTTGGTCAATCGATATGGACGCGCCGATCACAAGTTAATCAACAGCGACAAATATTATCCTACGGACGAGTGGTAGGGTAAAAGGAAAAAAACACGTTTTTGACCTGGGTACCGACGTTTCACGTGCCGTACGAACAAGCGAGCGCGTATTTGGAGGTCTTGTCGCCTGAGCATGTCCACGTGGTGTATGAAAAACACAAATGTTGTTGGTCAATCGACATGAACGCGCCGATCACAAGTTAATCAACAGTGTCAAATATCATCCTACGGACAAGTGGTAGGGTAACGGGTAAAAACGCGTTTTCGGCCTGGTCAACGACCTTTAGAGCACAGTACGAACAAGCGAGCGCGTATTTGGAGGTCTTGCCGCCCGAGCAAGTCTACGTGGAGCATGAAAAACACAAATGTTGTTCGTTAATCGACATGAACGCGCCGTTTACAAGTTTATCGACTGTGTCAAATATTATCCTACCCACAAGTGGCAAGGTAAAAAAAAAAAAAAAAAAAAAAACGCGTTTTTGACCTGGGTACCGACGTTTCACGCGCCGTACGAACAAGCGAGTGCGTATTTGGAGGTCTTGTCGCCCGAGCATGTCTACGTGGTGTATGAAAAACACAAATGTTGTTGGTCAATCGACATGAACGCGCCGATCACAAGTTAATCAACAGTGACAAATATTATCCTACGGACAAGTGGTAGGGTAACGGGTAAAAAAAACGCGTTTTCGGCCTGGTAAACGACCTTTAGCGCGCCGTACGAACAAGCGAACGCGTATTTGGAGGTCTTGCCGCCCGAGCATGTCTACGTGGAGCATGAAAAACACAAATGTTGTTCGTTAATCGACATGAACGCGCCGTTTACAAGTTTATCGATTGTGTCAAATATTATCCTACCCACAAGTGGTAGGGTAAAAAAAAAACAAAATGGCGTTTTTGACCTGGGTACCGACGTTTCACGCGCCGTACGAACAAGCGAGCGCGTATTTGGAGGTCTTGTCGCCCGAGCATGTCTACGTGGAGCATGAAGAACACAAATGTTGTTGGTCAATCGATATGGACGCGCCGATCACAAGTTAATCAACAGTGACAAATATTATCCTACCCATAAGTGGTAGGGTAAAAGGAAAAAAACACGTTTTTGACCTGGGTACCGACGTTTCACGTGCCGTACGAACAAGCGAGCGCGTATTTGGAGGTCTTGTCGCCCGAGCATGTCTACGTGGTGTATGAAGAACACAAATGTTGTTGGTCAATCGATATGAACGCGCCGATCACAAGTTAATCGACAGTGTCAAATATTATCCTACGGACGAGTGGTAGGGTAAGAGGGAAAAACGCGTTTTTGACCTGGGTACCGACGTTTAACGCGCCGTACGAACAAGCGAGCGCGTATTTGAAGGTCTTGTCGCCCGAGCATGTCTACGTGGAGCATGAAAAACACAAATGTTGTTGGTCAATCGATGTGAACGCGCCGATCACAAATTAATCGACAGTGTCAAATATTATCCTACGGACAAGTGGTAAGGTAAAAAAGAAATAAAACGCGCTTTTGACCTGGGTACCGACGTTTCACGTGCCGTACGAACAAGCGAGCGCGTACTTGGAGGTCCCGTCGCCCGAGCATGTCAACGTGGAGCATGAAAAACACAAATGTTATTGGTCAATCGATATGAACGCGCCGATCACAAGTTAATTGACAGTGTCAATATGTATCTTACGGACGAGTGGTAGGGCAACGGGTAAAAACGCGTTTTTGACCTGGGTACCGACGTTTCACGTGCCGTACGAACAAGCGAGCGCGTATTTGAAGGTCTTGTCGCCCGAGCATGTCTACGTGGAGCATGAAAAACACAAATGTTGTTGGTCAATCGATGTGAACGCGCCGATCACAAATTAATCGACAGTGTCAAATATTATCCTACGGACAAGTGGCAGGGTAAGAGGGAAAAACGCGTTTTTGACCTGGGTACCGACGTTTCACGCGCCGTACGAACAAGCGAGCGCGTATTTGAAGGTCTTGTCGCCCGAGCATGCCTACGTGGAGCACGAAAAACACAAATGTTGTTGGTCAGTCGATATGAACGCGCCGATCACAAGTTAATAGACAGTGTCAAATATTATCCTACGGACGAGTCGTAGGGTAACGGTAACGGGTAAAACGCGTTTTTGACCTGGGTACCGACGTTTCACGCGCCGTACGAACAAGCGAGCGCGTATTTGAAGGTCTTGTCGCCCGAGCATGCCTACGTGGAGCACGAAAAACACAAATGTTGTTGGTCAGTCGATATGAACGCGCCGATCACAAGTTAATAGACAGTGTCAAATATTATCCTACGGACGAGTCGTAGGGTAACGGTAACGGGTAAAACGCGTTTTTGACCTGGGTACCGACGTTTCACGCGCCGTACGAACAAGCGAGCGCGTATTTGGAGGTCTTGTCGCCCGAGCATGTCTACGTGGTGTATGAAAAACACAAATGTTGTAGGTTGATCGATATGAACGCGCCGATCACAAGTTAATCAACAGTGTCAAATATCATCCTACGGACAAGTGGTAGGGTAACGGGTAAAAACGCGTTTTCGGCCTGGTAAACGACTTTTAGCGCACCGTACGAACAAGCGAGCGCGTATTTGGAGATCTTGCCGCCCGAGCATGTCTACGTGGAGCATGAAAAACACAAATGTTGTTCGTTAATCGACATGAACGCGCCGATCACAAGTTAATCAACAGTGACAAGTATTATCCTACCCATAAGTGGTAGGGTGAAACAAAAAAAACGCGTTTTTGACCTGGGTACCGACGTTTCACGCGCCGTACGAACAAGCGAGCGCGTATTTGGAGGTCTTGTCGCCCGAGCATGTCTACGTGGTGTATGAAAAACACAAATGTTGTTGGTCAATCGACATGAACGCGCCGATCACAAGTTAATCGACAGTGTCAAATATTATCCTACGGACAAGTGGTAGGGTAAAAAAAAACAAAATGGCGTTTTTGACCTGGGTACCGACGTTTCACGCGCCGTACGAACAAGCGAGCGCGTATTTGAAGGTCTTGTCGCCCGAGCATGTCTACGTGGAGCATGAAGAACACAAATGTTGTTGGTCAATCGATATGGACGCGCCGATCACAAGTTAATCAACAGTGACAAATATTATCCTACGGACGAGTGATAGGGTAACGGGTAAAAACGCGTTTTCGGCCTGGTAAACGACCTTTAGCGCGCCGTACGAACAAGCGAGCGCGTATTTGGAGGTCTTGCCGCCCGAGCAAGTCTACGTGGAGCATGAAAAACACAAATGTTGTTCGTTAATCGACATGAACGCGCCGTTTACAAGTTTAGCGACTGTGTCAAATATTATCCTACCCACAAGTGGTAAGGTAAAAATCAAAAAAAAAAGGCGTTTTTGACCTGGGTACCGACGTTTCACGCGCCGTACGAACAAGCGAGCGCGTATTTGGAGGTCCCGTCGCCCGAGCATGTCAACGTGGAGCATGAAGAACACAAATGCTGTAGGTCAATCGATATGAACGTGCCGATCACAAGTTAATCAACAGTGTCAAATATTGTCCTACGGACGAGTCGTAGGGTAACAGGAAAAGCGGCGTTTCCGACCTGGTTAACGACCTTTAGCGCGCCGTACAAACAAGCGAGCGCGTATTTGGAGGTCTTGTCGCCCGAGAATGTCAACGTGGAGCATGAAAAACACACATGTTGGTCAATCGACATGAACGCGCCGTTTACAAGTTTACCGACAGTGTCAAATATTATCCTACGGACAAGTGGTAGGGTAACGGGTAAAACGTGTTTTCGACCTAGTTAACGACCTTCAGCGTGCCGTACGAACAAGTGAGCGTGTATTTGGAGCTCTTGTCGCCCGAGCATGTCTACGTGGAGCATGAAACACACAAATGTTGTTGATTAACAATGCTCCGGTCGCCGATCAACTTAATCTACAGTGACTAATGTTATCCTACGGACAAGTCGTCGGTAACGGGTAAAAACATGTTGGCATTCGATACAAGCGAGAGTATTGATGAGAGGCTTGTGCTGTGTGGCCCCTGAGAAGCTCACCCTACACTGTTGATGTTTTCTTTCTGTGACCGTGGGTGTATCGTATTGGTCATGGTCCTCGCCCATTGGGGTTTCTGAAGAGGTGTACGTGTTCACGTTCATTCATGCTTACATGGTGCCACCACAACAATAACCCAAATTACAGTAATTGATTTCAGCATTGCTATTGTATTCCTCTGGGTACACGAGAATCGCGCAAACATAACCTACAACAAAAGCCCAGACCATGCATCCTACCTACCAGGCTTTGTCCGGCTACGGTGCATCCTGCCCGTTCGGGCGTTGGTCCTCCGACCTGCGCGCTGCAGCATCTATTACCGAGCCCAAGAAAACAACATCTACCCGTCCAAACGCGTCAAATACTCGAATGGTGGGCTTCAAGCAAAAGCACCGCCCGCAGAGCCAAAGCGACTTGTGGCAGGAGCCGATAGTCCCTACCGGGTGTTGTCCAAGAGACTGCAACAACCTCCCGAGCGTTCTTCGGTTGATACCCTCGTTTTGGAGCTCGTTGATCACCCTCAGGGCGAAGGTGAAGTTCGGGAATGCCATTGTGTTGATCGACCGCAAGTAGACTGTCTTTTTGGCATGGTCTTGCTCATGGGGATTGAGATTGACCCCTGCGATCTCCGAACATGTTGAGAGGCCGCTGTGGTCACGCGTACACTGAGGATTGTGATTTTTTTCATGGGGGCCATCTGGCCCAAGAAATATCCCGGATGTACGGCCTAGGTACGGGTGAGGGCGAGGCCCTTCCCCGGGTACCACCAAGTCGGAGTCATCGAAGGTGGTGTCGTGGAAAATCGCATCGTACCCGGCGACCTTGACGTCCTTGGTGCTCTCATGCGGGGCGACGCCGGTAGCCAGGTGGACTTGAAGGGATTTCACGGAAAAGACACCAGCTCCAAATCCAATGCCGCTCCGGACGGCATCTCCTGCGGCAAGGTAAATATGGGCACGGCTTGTCGCTGAGCAAAAAGGTGAAAGACACAGGCATCGCGACGCCACGACAAGCAGGATGGATCTATTGCACGAGCCTTCGCTTCGGTGTGCAGCCATATTCTTTCAAGGGCCAAGCTACGGCAGTGTGCGCCTGTTTCGGCAACGAGAATTGTGTACAATGTGGTTCTGTGGTTGATAGCGAGAGCAACCTACAGTAGCAGATTGTGGTTCATGCAAGGCACTTCGGTTTGTGGGAGGCTTCCGCCCGCTACGCTCGCTCATAAGGAAGGGTGGAACAAAGTGCTGGTATGAAAGAAGCGGTCAGTGACCTATATTTAGGTAATAAAGTAACGACTTGCAAAATACCAACAGCACCATACTCCAGCAAAACGACTAGGACGCTGATTGCGTGCGTATGTGTACCAAATAAAATTTGGATGGAGAGAACATTAGGGCTGTAATTTCGATTTTGTTGAAGTCAGTTTTTGGTTGAGTTAGTAATAGTATAGACGACTTTCTAATACAGTACTATAGAGCTCCTCGAGCGAGGAGGCCGAGAGAAAAAATGGTGCATCTCAACTGTACTCGTAGCATGCGTCTATCTAATTAAGAAAAATATAAACAATATAATAACCTCCGCGCGTCACCAGCTAGCCTCTTGTACATGGGGGCATATGTTGAAAACTTCGTTCTGAGATCACAGCGAGCTGTAGATGCTCCACGACCTACTGGTTCTCGCCAACTACGTCTGCTTGCTTACGTTGTCGCATTCTCATCGGCACCGGCGTGCTTTGTTGCTTTGTGCATAGCTGACTTCGCTGTGCTTGCGGCAGATCCTCGACGGCAACATGCTACCTCTCGGAGCTTCGCATATTTATTGTGACTCGAGCACAATAAGGAGGTGCTGAGCAAAGCGTGGACGAATCCGGTAATATATAAGTCTACTCTATGTACCAATACAAGGCCCACGAAACAAATAGAAATGAGACAAAAACGAGACCAAACAGTCGGAAGAAACCAAGTGAATATCGAAGAACAATCTCGAAATAATGAAAAATAAGGGCCATTCCTAACGAACAAAAAATCACGATTCGTGAGATTATAGTCTTGGATCATGATTTTTTTGTTTGAATCACGACAAAAAAAAACACGATTCATGACGCCAATTTCTTTAGATTTTCCCTAAAAAAGCACAAAATCACGATTCGCGACTTTTGTCGTGTCTCGAAATACGCCTGGTGAAGGTACTACGCAACCCACGCGCACCAACGCTATCCGAAGACTGGTATAGGGGCATGGCAGAGTCTGCTTCGCACGCCGCTTGTGAACAACGGGCGACTACCCAAAGACAGCGCTAGGTGCGGGCTAACGAGCACGTGGTGGCCTCGAAGTTTCGAGGAGGAGGAGCCACAGCTTGAAGACAAAGAGCGAAAATGATCTGAGATTGTCGCAGGCCAGGCCGGGCAGACGGCCTGCAAGATGGAATCTTGCAGACCCGGCTTGGCCGACGGTCGGTGAGATTGGAATCTCGCAGGCTGGGTCAGGCTTCGGCCCGTGGTTCGAATATATCACGGGCCGGGCCACGCGCGGTCCGCCTGACCCGGCCTGACCGTGCCCCACTCGCGAGAGTTGGCTCTACCCGCAAACAGCGTTGGAATAGAGATATCGGATTTTTTACAATATCAAAGTATCGCGAAACGTGACGTTTTTCGTTTTTTTTTTTCATTAGAAGTGAAACGTCACGGATCGCGATTCATTTTCATGCCACCGTGATTTTTTGTTGGTTCGTTACGAACGGCCCTAAGAAAGATAACCTGAAAGCACGAAACCAAAACGGTTAATAGAAAGGAAATCGGAAAACACGAAATAAAAAGAAAACACAGGTATCGAAGGAACGAAAACCAGGAAGTAGGCAATGAAAGAAAAGGCAAAAGGATCGTGGGTAATTCAAATATGAAAAACAAGGTATAGTTCAGGTGGGAGCTCTGAAAGGACATGCTCCTCGTAGAATAAGCCTTAACTGCGAAGATTTTGTCAGATAATGTCACCGCCTGGAGCACGAAGGAGGATAGCGGCGCAAAACGCGTGCGGAATACGCAATCCTCACATAAATTCCCACCTGCACGCCGCCTCTCTTCGTCACCTTTCGGTTTTAGGCCATCCGCAACATAGTCTTCTTTCGCCTGTACGTAAACATACATCGGCATGGCGTAAACATATATGGGCATGGGTACCGTCAGCCCGTACAAATATTTCCTTAAGTGCTTCATCTCTGCAGAAAGAAAACGAATAATCATCAGCACGGCTCATGATATTTCCGCTCTCGCTATTCCACGACAACATTCTATAATAGATCCTCAGAACGACATGTGTCTCCAGATTTTTCCTGGCCTCCTCACCCTACACTCTCAATATGTCTGTTCCACGAGCTTTTAAGACCAAGCTTGGCGGTGCTCCCCATTTGTCCGTGTTGAACGTGCTTACCTTCGCGTATGACCGTAAGCCTCGCATCACCGTGGGAAACAGGGATGTGCCATCCTTGTCCACAAGCAAGTCCCCTTTCCCGCTTTCACCACCGACAAGTAAATGGGGCAACGATGGTACCTTCCCATTTCTTGCGCCAACCGCGACTATGAGAAGTTCGTACAAGAACTTTTCCGCATCGTGACGGCCCGTGGCGCCCATCACCTCATACCCTTCTTCGTTCTCGAGCGATGGCATTGCTCCGGACCCAGTGTTCCAAACGGAAAAGGAGGGAGGGCCCGCTTCCAGAGTCCAGCCATCGGCTGCGAGATCGATCGAGCTCACTCCGGATTCCTGTGCCTTCCGGAGCCAGTGGTACGTGAAAACAAGCACCTCGAAGAGCGACAAAGTCCTTATCCCTTCCCGCATCAGGCACCCAAGAGACCTTGTGACCGCCAAGAAACTGGACTTCCCTGCGAAGATGCTCTTGTTGCTAGAACGACGGAGAAGCTCGTGCACATCCACCCGGCTCTGCACACCGGGCTGAGGCAAGGAAGCCTCCTTCAGGGCGTAAACGTCGGCAGTGCTCTCCCGTACGGGTTCAATGGGGGATGAGCAAGGTTTGACTTGCAGAGAGTTGAATCCGCTGTGACTTCCAAGGTGCGCGAGCTGAGGAAGGTAGACGCGCGGGAGCGAAGAAGCCCCATCATTCTCCATCGCATGTGGTTCTCCGGTGATGCCAACCGCGCCCCCACCGTCACCAAGCCGGGGGACTCTTCCTCCGTTCTCCAGCATATCCGCCCGCCGCCGTGCGATCTGAGCGGCAGCCTTGCATGCGGCGTCGTACACGATCAAAATAGGTGCTCTCTGTGTCGTGGAATGCAAGTAGAGGAAATATGTCAAGGAGACGTGAGCAGTATTGGTAATATATTCAAGACACTTTAACGGCAACGACAATGTATTGGGGTGACCATACCGGAACAATCTTTACGGAACAATCTTTACGGAACGGTTCCACGTTGTGCACCAGCGTTTCGACGCCAATAGTGCTGCACGTTATTCCCCATACCGAGGAAAGATGGAAGTAGAGGTGCTCTTTTTACAATTATAATAGGTAATTAGCTTGCACCTGACGTGGACAACATACCGACGTTCGCAAACACCAAGCGATACACCTGTGCTTTCCGTGTTTCTCGCCGCCCGCCAGCAACGGAGAGGGAGTGAAAAAGTAAATAATAGGTAAACCTACGCACCTGGTATCTATTTTGAGCAATTTATAGGTACAGTACACACAGCGGTTCACTCGGGAAAAGGCTTCATGGCCTTCCCTCGAATGGGTCAGCGCCCGATCGTATATCCCTATTGTTGGCTGAAAGGTTCCAGATACACCTACATCTCTGTGGCTGCTCAAGTTGGGCTTCACCTATCTTTGGCTTCAACTGTACCTATAACTGGCAAAACCTGTACCTACAAGGGGCCTCTTTCCTAAGTACGAAAGATTCTGCTAGCCAACTGCCCAGTTTCTTACTGGGTGTTTACTGAGGGTGCGGTAGTCTGTGTAAAAAGCACGCCTCCCCCGCAAAGGGTGATTCCGCAAATTGATCGTATTTTTTTTTGTTTGCCACCTGGCCCCGACGGCCCTGTGGCCACAGTTCAGTTTCAGAAAAGGGTGCAATTGAGCCATTCATAGGTACTATGAGGAGCTGGCGAATCAGACGGAGGGCCAGCACACCTTCCCCGAGTACAATGTGTCGTGTACTTCAATGGCTCAAAAGGCATAGCCGCTCGTATACCAATTTTGGATTCGCAAAGTATTCATCTTGTGTGCACGGGAACAGCACCATCCGCATAAAATCTAAAATAGAAGCTCAGTCTGTAATTGCCCCCTTCCCTCCCCTCGACTATTTTGCCTTTTTTTACGTACAAGGAGCGTCTATTAGAGCAGCAGTGAGTAGTAGTCGTATAAACAGTAGTATTAATAGTACAAAAGAAGTAGTATCGTATCAGTACAGCAGTACCACGTATAGTAGCAGTGGCAACAGTCGCACAATAGTAAATATAGTATAGCTGTCGCTAGGAACTCTCGAAGCAGGATGGATGGCTGACCGTAGTTGTTGATATTGCCTCATCACTATGCTTTAGACATACGTCGTCACAAGACAAGCTCCGATAAATAAGTATCAGATGTAATGTTAAATGGTCTGCACCTGACACATCCAACAGAGCTGTTCGTAGCAGGTGCCACCACTACTATTGATACTGCTGTACGATATCTACAACAGAGCTCTCCAAACAAACTTCGGAACATGCACAGCCTCACCTTACACATCAGCCGACGCTCCATGCTCATCCTTCTCGATGACCCAGATTTTTCACCTCCGGCGCTAGCGTTGAAATCCTTGACATTTGCCCAATTCAACTCGCAGGTTCGAGCTCGGCCCTCGTGAACTGCGTAGAAGCCCGTATCGCCCATTTTCACAAGTGGCCACACCCCTTCATCCCTTGCTCGCTCCACCACACCTACTAACGCCGTTGCGTCTTTGCCGGAAAGGTATTTTTTTTCTCTTCAGCCATCCGGATGCTTTGCATTAGCTCGTCCAATGTCCTCTGGCTTCCAACCACCACCAGGGTTGCCTTCTTAGCGCGCCCTTGTCTCAAATGTTCAAATGCCACTCTAGCATGTTTGCAAACGCTCGAAGCAGGACTGGGCACGTTGTCGTTCTCCGCCAAAGTCTGGCGTCGCCCATGAGACATGGTCGACATCCTGCAATGAAACCGGAGGTTGACAATTGGACCGGGGAGAATCAGTAAGGCGTAGACGTGACTGGTCAGCGTCAAACAGCACATGAGCCAGTTCTTACATCGGACCGCGCGTACCAGTTGCAGATTTCTTCTCTAACTGGTATCCTTTAACAGCCATAGCGCTCGTCGGTATTATGATGGTCGCGAGGCTCAAGTACTCATGCAAACAATTCGACAGTGACTACCGAGATCCGGCAACTCGGCGTTCTCGCGAGAAACGCGGTGCCTTGAAACGGACCTACCAGGGAAGTACCACAGGTTTTTTCAACGCAAATGGCAGCTCTCAGAACACAGGGGGAAATTTACACCGTATATCGTGCTAATGCTGTGAGACAACGAAAGCACGGCTAACTAGACCAGAAGCAAAAACGACACAGATAGCCGGGGCGTACGCGTACCCGGGGTCAGATACCACGAGACACTGCCGGCACAATGAACAACGTAAGGAAGGAAGCGTGGTGCAATATTAATTCACAAGCATTGTTTAAACTCACTCATGGCAGTCGCTCCGCGAGCAGGAGCTACGGTTAGAATGGGTGTCCACGGCGGTCACCACCCTATTCTGCCCAGAAGAGGTGCACACCGATACAGTCGTGTAGTCCGAACCTAGTTCTCGCGGCAAGATGAAAACGTCTTCATGCTTCTTGCGCGGCGCTGAAAACACTCGACCACTGGCCTGGTGTCCCGGCCCCCTCGATCCGTGCCCTCGCCCATTGACCCTCCCAGCCGGCTGGCGGGGTGCACTTACACGCTTCGTCCGGCAACTGAACGGGTTGGAATCAACACAATAGCGACCCAGCACATAACCAAGAACAACGACGAAAACGATGGTCGATAATTACGAGTATTAGTAGACATCTCCATAGCACCAGGTACTCGTAGTCACCACGATTGATAGAGGTGGGTACCGTCAGAGAAAAAAACGGTTTTACGGTGGTTCTTGGAAACTCAGCAGGGGTCTGCGAGTACTCCTAACCCTAACCCTATTTAAGCTAAATGACCGGACTTTGTTCTGCCCAGTTAAACCGGTTGGTTAAACCAGTTAACCGGTTGACGGATATAACCGGCAGTTCGCTGGTCTGACCTGTGAACGACCAGGACCAACACTTTGTTCGTGATTGTATTGGCTGAAAAGGAGAGCTACTGCTGTAGTCGTTGATTGTTGTTTTTTGTTCTCACTGCAACAGCAGTGGGGGCCCGGAAATCGCAAACGTCATTTTCGCGCTGGGGCTCGCAGTTTTGTTTTGTGTGCTCTCATCCAAGTCTCATCAGCTACATTTCTTAAAATATAGGTTCTTATTTTCTATTAATAGGACAAATTTCGACCGTTTTCAGTGTTTTTCGTTTCTTTTTTTTTTGCAAGTATCGCAAAAACCGAATCTATCTCATGTATACTTCGTATACGAGTGAAAACCACAGAGCACTCCTCGTAGATATTGACCACAAGGGCGACTGCACGGGCTCACGGGATGAAAATAATTTTATGGTTTTGGCGGTAGGGGACACAGCACTGAAACGACCGTAAGCACATGCATATGCATACCATAGCAGTCTTATTGATGGCAACATTTCTGAAAGTTTGGTGTTTAGGCGTCTCTTATCAAGTGCCAAGCTCCGGAACGGCCTCGTTTCTTACCTCAGGTAGCCGTCGATCGCATCTGTTTCTCACGTGACTGTTTCTTATCTTTTTGCTCGTTTTGAGCTGTGTTTCTTACACTCAATTTCCCGTTTTGTTGGACGGAGCGGCCTCGTTTCTTACCTCGGGTAGGCGCCAATCGCATCTGTTTTTAATATGGCTGTTTCTTATCGTGTTGCCCGTTTTGGGCTGTGTTCTTTTACACCCAATTTCCTATTTTACTGGACATTTTAGCCTTTCTTTCTCAGCAGAATACTTGTTTCATAGAGTACCAGGTACCAGGGACTGTATGTATATAGTCTTGCGATATCCAACAAGAAAAAACATGTCTCTGCTGTAGTCCGTTACGTATACCAGGTATACACACCAGGTATTGGTATACATCTGGCACCGGTATCGGCATGGTGAGAGCTCTGCTTGAGAGCTCTGCTTCCGCGGACCGAAACGAAACGTCCAGCGTTGTCTGTGAGAGACCAAAGTTCGATTCTGTGATTCTGTGGTGCATTGCTGTATTTATTAAACCCGGTTCAATTCTTGCCGGGTGAGGGGGATGCTTCGGGGACAATCACTCACTTGACACAGTCGCACTTGCTGCTCGGTATGTTGTTGTGTACACAGCACTTCCGGTCCATGCCAGCATTGAAGGCGTTCTTGCCTCTCATGTGGCTCGCGCAGACCCACCGCTCGCACGTGGCCGATTGAGGACAAAGCTTCCTCCTTTGCCTGCAGTCTTCTTGCTTTCCGCTGCACTGGCTGCACCTCTTCAGATACGTGAAGTTTTGCCTCCGCTTTGTGCTGCTAGCAGATCTCCCACCCGCAGTCTGCCTGCCATGTTCGTCTTGGGCACTTGGCTCGCGCGTTGGCTCCGAAACTGCACCAGCGGATTTCCCAGCTCCGCCAGCTTCATCACCGACATATCCACCGAGTCCGCCGGTTGCACCATCAAGGTGATGGTCGCTTCGCCCGCTCCCTAATGCTGCCGCTGGTGGTGGTGGTGGTGGTGGCGGTGGTGGTGCATATGTGCCGTCCATACCATCCACGGTTTTGTCCCCAGTTGTTCTGCGGTGTGTTGCGGCCGAGGCGAACCCCCACCGCTACTCTTCGTACAGCAGAGTAACAGAGTAACGCTCAGCAAGCAGCAGCCAGTTTTAAACAGCAGTAAACATGAGCTGTTCAAAATCGAAGAAACACGATCGGTTGTCCAGCCGTCGGTAGATCAGGACGCAAAATGATTGGCCTGCATATCTACCTACAGCACTTTTCATTCCCCGATTCCTATACTTTATCCAATATAATAATTCAGGTCTCTCGTAAAGGCTACTGATGAAAACCATTCCCTAGAGCCCGGTACCGTGAGCTTCAGTAATAATGGAACTCCCAACAACAGAAAAAATGCGTAAAAAGGTAGCAGGCTTGTGGCCGTGGCAACAGGGCTCTGATGATGCTCTTGCGACGTTATGCTGCTCGATGTCTGCTGCCTGAGGCTCGGGCGAGCCTTGTTGTGTGAAGATGATGCGATCGGTCTGCACAGCAAGATAAATGATGCTCGAAGCAGACCCATAATAGCTCGCCGATATCTTGCAACAAGAACAAATATGACTGCCGTTAGTACAGTAGCAGGAGCAGGAGCAGGAGGAGTAGTTCGAGGAGAAGAAGGGGGACGAGGAAGGGGAGGAGGAGGAGGAGGAGCCGGAGGAGAGAGCCGAGGAGATGGTGGTGCCACTGTCTCGGCTTCTTCTTCTGAAACGGCACCAACCCCTCCGGCTGCATGTTCGTCTCCGCGGTACGTACTGCCGCCACCGTCGTGGTCGCTAGCGGATCTCAAGCTGGTGCAGAGAGCATCAGATTCGGACGACACCGTGGACGAAGGAACAGCTGGATCCGTGCTCAGCCGCGAAGAGGTGACACTCATATACTATTGCAATAATGTAGACCAATTCGCCTCGTTACCCACGATAAATACCAGGTACCAGGTATCATTGGACGACGATCGCGCCAGGCAATTAATTCTGTTCATGGCCAGTTATGGCTGGTACAGCAGTTTTGTTGTGATTACAGTTAATTGGGGTTCCAAATAGACACATATAAAACTCAAGAGAGGGCGATATTTCGAATCTTTACGTCAAATTCAATATCGCGATTTCCGTATTGGCAAATCCCTCGATATAAAACTCAATATCGCCTTTTTTGCCAGAAGCACCTGAGATATAAAACTCGGGTGTATTATGAAGAGTCTGATTAATTAGGTGACAGTCTACGTCATCCTCCAGCAAGTCAAGCACGTATGTACATCACATGGGCTAGAGCACGTGGCTGCTGCTGCTGCTGCTGTGGTAGGTAGAGTTCACACCAGAACCCATGTTACGGCAATGGCGCCGACATGAAGTGGCCGCCAAGCGGCTCCTCCTCCTGTCCGGGCATCCGGCGCGCCGACCGCTACCCGCTTGTCGCCGGATAGGGTGGGTGGCACGGCTTGTTGGGGGCATGGATTTGGGGCGACTCCATCGTCGAGACGCCTAGCCGGAACACTGGATTCTGGACTGGTGTCGCTAAACCCGGGCATCCCGGGCATCCGCCCGTCCCCGACCACGGGAGAACCTGTCTGCCCTATGCATTCAACCAAGTCGTCGCGTCCACCGCCGCTGTTGTTGCTCATGGCGGCGTCGTGATGATCGGATGACCGAGTACAGGAGACAGGCTATGTCTGAGGTGTGTCCAATCTTGTCTACAAAACTCGGCTCTACCAACAAAAAAGAGAACACAAATATATGCTTGGGGTAAAAATACCCCAAGCATATATTTGTGTGTTGCGGACCACGTATAGCGAAAATATCGCCTACACCCGACGTCCGTATAAAACTCGTCAGGCACATAATTTGGCTCTAAAGGTCAAATATCGCGATATTCTCGAGTTTTATATGTGTCTAATGATACCTCGAGGTGCACTACAGCAGTCAGTACTATTACAGTAATACATATCTGTACGTACTTGTTGTCGTACAAGTACACGAACTTAGTGCGGTACCTTTCAGACAGCCCGAGTGGGGAGGCGTGAGTGTCATACTTATGCTCATACTATTAATATTAGGCGTATTTCATCGTGATTCATGAATGATGCTCTGTATCTCGTTCACCTAGTAGGGAGGCTGTTGAGTGTATGAGATGTCCGAAGGTGGTTATATATGTTATGTAACCGTCTGGGATACGTAGAGACAACGGGCATGTTTCTCCAGGGGACTTTTCAGATTTTGCCGGGAGGTGCCCATATTTCACTCTTCTTGTCCTATACTCTACTCTGTATTCATGTACTCTTCCTGTCCCGGCACCGTGAGTGCCCGCCTACGAACCCATCTCGGCCCAGTCCTCACACCGGACGCGTACGGGACACGCTACCGTGTCCAGAGCACTCACTGCTGTGATGGGCCGGGCCGGGATGGGTTCACAGGTGGGCTCTCATGGTAGCAGGACGCTCGGGGTACATGAAGACATAGAGTAGAATATAGAAGAATCAATCATAAAGCGTCGTATTTTGGCACCTCCTCGGTAAGTACGAAACGTACCCGGGAGATACATGCCAGTTGTCTCTACGTACACCAGACGGATACGTATAGTAACAATCGCGTACATCTCGTATATACACCCAACAGCTCGTCATATCCTAAAATACGTGATTGCCTCACAAGTACGGTGGTAAAATGGCACGCCCCCGTAATGGCGGTCGTCGGGAGTATCCTCGCCCACCGTGCCCGGTTCCTTGTTATCTGTGTCTGGTGCCTTGTCGCCCTTCAGCAGACGCCATGCTTCATCTTGGCGCCGTGCACTGACTCTGTGCTTGAGTCCTGGCGGCGGGCGTGTACGGCAGACCGTTTCGCATCACTGCGAAACAGCACCACGACGGAAAATTGTAACACTGCTGTGAACAATGCTGCTGACTGTCGCCCAGATGCAGCGGCTGCAAGCAGCGGTAATGACAACGACAAGCCCCCCGCCTCACCCCTAATATGAGTGCTGTCATAAAGTGCTACCTGGTAGTGTATTTCGTATCTGAATACTACAGCTCAGGCCGCGTGAGTAAGAGAACCGTAACACAACCTGCGAAGTTCCAAGTGTCAAGCAGCCAGAACCGATGTTACCACTACAGTACGTTTCCCAAAGGAGCGACGCAGGACGCCGCGCGCTACAGCCAGTTAGTACGTTATATCAACAGTAGTTATTCAGAGCCCCATCCCATAAACACCGACGAGCTACGTACTTGAAGGGTTCGTGAGCTTGGGTACTTATTGGATCGTTTTTTATTTGCGCAAGCAAATATTTCTAAGGTTGTTCGAAACGTAACTTTTTGTTTATCTCCACAGGTGCACAAGCTGTGCGCCCTCGCGCACATCGAAGTCGCGCCCGAAGGCGAACCCGCCGCTGCCGCCACCGGGCTCGACGTCGCCGCCGTTCAGAGGGATGTCGGTGCCATGCTTCGGTGCATGCAGACCATGCGTAGAGGACACAACGAGGGAGGAGGGCGCTCTCTAGAACATATTGAGAGTGACGCGGCGACGGCGGCGGCGGGGGAGCAGGGACAATAGAATTGAAATTGCCGGAGGAGGAGGATGGACTTGGCGGGCCTTGGGGAGGCGCTGCCAAGTGGGCGGCGCCAATGCAAGAGGTGCGTGCGTATTCCGCTCGATCGGGAGAATTTTAGGGAGTTTTGAATAAACATTTTGCTCTACTTGTACGCTGGAGTTTTTCGTGGGCGTTGTTGGTCGACCACCCTGGTGCACGGCAAGGGGGCGCCTCTGTCTGTGTCTTCGCCGTCATCGTCATTTTTCCGTTTTCATCTGAAGACTTCGACATGGCGGCGTTGCTTGTACTACTCTAGCTCCCTTGTCTACGCAACAAAAGCCCTACCCCGTCCCATCCCATTCCATATCATCCCATGCCATCCCATCCAATCTCACCCCACCCCATCCCATCTCACCCCATTCCATACCATACCATACTATCCCATCCCATACCCGGTCTATGGGATGCCGACGTTCGTACAGCCATTTCCCCGCGCTCGCCGCGACAATCCGAGACGATTGGGATATTCCCCCCCGCCCTCCCTACGTACCGCCTTTACGGGTCCCTCGCGTCCGAGCGTTCGCTGCCCTCTGCATCTGCAAGCAACCTTGAACCCGGTACGGTGCCCCGCGTTTGTGCACACGCATGCAATTAAACGATGCGTCATGCTGCACCGCGGCTCGGATGGTGTTGAGCTTCGACGGTGTGCGCTTGGAAGGCGTGCAGATGGAGGGGGGGTGGGCACGGAAGACCGTGACGGGCTCTCGTGTTGTCGATGGATTGCAAACGTTTTGCACGCAAAGAATACGCGAAGAGAGAGAGACATCCGCTCGTGCATATGAGAGATACGCATGTACAGAGAGACAAAGAGGAGATACACGCAGAAAGAGACTTATACACACAGAGAGAGATAAACACTTTCTGACGCAACACAATTCGGGCATCTAATTATATCCAGGTCCTACTGTAGCATGACGCAACGTGAGGAAGAGGAGGAGGAGGAGGAGGAGGAGGCGAAGTGCTGCGAGTGCTTGCGGCAAAGATCGAACGAGCTCTTCTCCCATGCCATAGCGACAAGCGTCCATCAAGCATGAAACACAATTGTTATACAAAGGGAACTCCCGCCGATTTGCCTCCTTGATGCAACCCTCCCCACCCCCCCCCTCCTCCCCCTTCCTTCCCCGTCCTCTTGCCTGTCTCTCCATTGCGCTGCTGGTGACTCTCCAAAACGCACGGGACCTGCTGTTGACAGGACGCTGTGTCTGACGGAGCCATCCAGGCGAAGATTCTCGGGTCGGCGAAACGGACAGAGGCGGGATTTTTCACCGCCCCCAGAGTGGTTGGCGGAGAGGAAGAGGCGTTATGACACAACAAAAACGTTTATTTAGGTCGTTTTCTTGGCTTGTGACACCCATCACTCTGCTGATACTACTCGTTGGAACGGTGACTGAAGTAGCACAGCACGTAGTTCCTTCTAAATGGACGAGTGCCGTAGTTATTCCCTTTCGCACCGCACCCTTGTTTTCGAGGACAAAAATGATTGGCGTTATTAGACCTAGGCCAATGGAAACGCAAAGTTCCCATAAAAAGTTTGATATCCAAAGATACCGGTCAGAATTTTTCAGGTACAGCTTGCTATGGGCACGTTTCTTCAAACGGAAAGTTGCAAACTTTTGGAAAAGCCCGAAAAAATCAATTATGGGGCCAATGTTGGGCCAAGATCGGCTTCAGAAAAGCTCAGGCGGATGTTTGGTTGGAAGCGGCGAGATTCCGAGTCCTCGACAGACATCGATCGACAAAACCAACGATTGCGTCCTGAACTCTGAACAGAGTGCGCTCGTTAGGGGCTCCGACCCACCCTAGGGTCACCGTGTTCACACAATAACCAGTGACGTGTGGCGGGCGCTGGCCAGGCGCACGATAAAAAAACAATTAGCCGCTGGTGTGCACAAAACAGAAGACAAAGTTTCTCGATCCGTCTCGAATGGCAAAAAACTGTTTTTTTTTTTTCGGGTTGGGGAGGATACCGTAAGACGCCGCCGCTAAGCTCTCGCCCCCTAGAGCATCGATCCACCTTCTATCTTCGAGACCGTCATCTATACTCGTTGGCCTTGCCCGACACCAAGCGGGTTGGCCGTAGGCTGAGTCTATATCGAGATCGAGCGTCTATCGTCGCACAAGCTGTTTTTTATCGGCGTGTTGACAATTTGAAACGAGAAAAACAAATTGCGCCGCCTGCAGTCGTTACAGAAAAAAAAAAGAATAAATCAAGCATTTTTTTCCCTTTTTTCCCACAGCGGCGGTACGAGGATGTTTTCGGCTGTTTTTCGGAAGATTTTTTTTTGAAAGAAAACGTTTGGACTTGGCGTTTCCATTGGCATGTAGGATTTTGCTTTTTCGGCAGCTAAGGGTGAATTTTGAGTCTAGCCGCGCGTTGTTGTTGTGCTATACCTGACCTGGTGTAACGTGACGACACAAAATAATGTTCTGAAGATTGACGAGGGGGGACGGGGGCGGGTGGGCGGGGGGGGGGAGCAAGAAAACAGGCGGACATCGAGGATAAAGTAACGTATGACAGCCGGCAGTACAGGAGGAGAGGTATCAGAAGACAGTGCGTGGCTCTCTCGACCTGCTCTCAACCCACGCGCAAGCGACGAAATCTAGTAAAAAAATATTATTATAAGCTTCACTCCTCTCTCGCAGAACACACGACCACAAGCAATAAGGGTGTGTGTTTTCCTTGAACGATGTAGGCCACGTTCCACATCTCGTTCCACATTGAACACCAATTCCACATTCCAATCCCATTTCCAGTACGTTTACGTGTACCCTCAGAAAGGTTGAACGTTAGATTCTTCCAGAGGGCTGTCCTGGGCACCTCCGGCCGGCCGGTGTGCTATGCTATCAACAGGGTAAGCAAAAAAGCAGAGCTGCTGCCGTAACAAGCCCCGAAGCTCTTTGCTGAGCCTGCTACTCGTAGCTACAGTAGGGCTGGATGGAGTTGTGTTTCCACGTCACAAAAGAACGAGAGCGCCTGTGCGGCGTCTGAACGATATCGGGGAAGTTGTTTGCTACACACTACCCAACGTGCCGCAATGGACGTTGATCAAGCACCGTGCGATTCTGTAAAAAGGCGATAGAAGGCTTGGCATGGACACCGGAATCCACCGGTCCAATGCGATACCAGGTAAACAGGTACCTGTGAGGTACCAGTTTGAGTGCCGTGGCGTAAACTTAGTTTTCTGCTGTATACATCGGGGGATCTGGTGTTGTGTCTATATATCTGTGTTGCGGGCGATCGGTTGAAAACCACCGGGTCATTTAGTTGGAGCTACGTCGGCGGCTGATGTTGCGGCTTCTTCAATAAAAACAAAAAACAGGGGAACGTACATGACGGCGAACAAAACCAAAATAAAAACAACGAAAAACGAAAACAGAAGAAGAAAACGACCCAACGGCAACGACAACAAAGGTATGAATGCGTGGGCGCCCCCTCGAGATGTGCATCACAGGTGGCCGGGACCCCCCCCCCCCCTCTCCCCCCCTGCAGTGTGAGAGCGTGAAAAAATACTTGAGACGTTGAACGATATAATAGTACACCATTTGGCGTACCGAAGTGAAGGGTTGGCGACACCTTGTGGGATTTGCTACACTGTTCAACGTCTCCACAAGGAGTTTTTTACGCCCGCGTTGTGCAAGGGGGCGGGGGGGGGTCTCGGCCAACTGTGATAGGTATTACATGTGGAGAGATTAGAGCCTGGCTTGTCGATCGGGTCAATCCTACTCCCTACACCGCTGGTCGCTGTGCTTGTACTCGTACGGACTCTCACGGAACATTACAATAGTAAGAGCTGTGCACCTATTAAGGTGTTAATATATCATGTTTCAAAGACGTTCTTCACACCAAAACACGGGCCTCGCCACTGCAGCTATCAAACAACACTCGATCACCATCCGACGCCAACAAATACCTCACTCCGAGGGTTTGAGGAGCGCGACGCTAAAAACGCTTCATTCACTGGAGAAATCCCCAGGTCTCGCGGAGCGCGAGTTATAGTGCGAACTTGTACACCAGCAATTTCAAAATGGTCTGGCGTGCGACATTACGCTCTCAATTTTCTTTGTGGGGGCGAGGCGCCGGCAACTAACAATAAACACCCCCCCCCCCCCGGCGCCCCCGGTATTATCTGTACAAAACGAAGCATAACCGTCGTAAAGTCAACTGATTGAAAGCTAAGGTTTGTCCGCCGATTTTTAATATTGCCACCGCGTACCGTATTACAAGAAATCGATCGCCCCCCGAGTACAGCGATGTGTCGGCTAAAACGTACCGGTACATACCGTCATTTGTTTTGGCGAGTGAGATCGCGTGACACATGAAACGAAAAACAAAAGAGAAACAAAAAAAAACAAAGACTTTACTACTCGACCTCGCTGTCTTGGCCCGCCCGCCGAATGGGAATGGGCAACCAATAGCGTTCGATGCACCCGGTCCAACCACGGGGGGCAGCCGTCTTTTCTCAAGTGTTGAAAACAACTGCTTAGCGTAGCTATAATTACTGACACGACAAGGAAATCGAAAAAATCGCCACGTATTCGTAGATCCGAGTACGTGTAAAGTACGTGCCGGTATAAGAGTACTTATTCTACGAGCATGCACGCGAGTATGATATGGCACGAAGGTTTGTATCATACCAGGTGCTATAAAATAGGCTCGCGAAAATATTACAGCAGTAGTCAATAAAACGGCCGACGCGGGAGGCGTCGACAACTAGCCCCAGCAACAGCAATAGCCCTCCTCCTGTGAAAAAATCCGAGAAATGTTCCAGATGAGGCCGGGCCTCTTCCCCTCCCCCCTCTCCCCCGGTTGAGGGAACGGCAACTGGGCCGGCCCGGGCCCGACCATCCCTCTCAATCCGCCCAGCTCCGCTCGGCTCCCCCCCACCCCCCCCGTCCGCCCGCCCCCCATCCCCGTTGAAATAAAGCGTCACTCACAAGGAGTGTGTTCCCTCGCGAAAGGTGATTCCGGCGCAAGGCGGCTACCGGTCGGCACATTGCTGCCATTCCAGCTCCTCTTGTTATAGCTCCTTTTGTTATTCGCAACCCCCTCGCAACAATGGTAAGGCTGGGCGCCGCAAAATCACCACGAGCCACTGCTACCACGTGCGCGGCCGCCAAAGATGCCCTCTTGAAAAGAAAAAAAAACTGCAAATAAGTTGAAGAAAGATCAAAGGGCATCACATCCCCTCCCTCCCCTGCACGCCCCCCCCCCCCCCCCCTTCGCAAGCGCATGCCGTCATAAGAAGAGAAACGAAACGAATCGAATCAGAACAAACCGATTCGAGTCAAAACAAATTGAATCGAATCGAATCGAAACCGGTCGAATCGAATTGAAACGAAAACGAACCTAATCGAATCGAATCGAATCAAATCAAATTCGAATAGAAACAAAATCGAATCAAAACGCAACGATTGGAAACGAAACAAAAGCAAATAGAAACGAAATGAGAATGAAATCGATACGAAACCACCTCTTATCATAGCTCTACAACCAACCGACCCAACCAGCGCGCAACCACCGGGGATTCATTCACTCCGAAGTCCACCACTAACGCCTGCCCCCCCCCCCCCCCCCCCGCCCACCACCCACCACCCTCCACCTACGCCGCACTTCATTACCCCCACTACCCCACCGCGTCACCGCCCGCTGCCGCCATTCAACTCCTCTCCTTCCTCCGAGAAGTCGAACTGCCCGGAGTCCCCGGGTCGACCCGTCCTCCCCCTCTCGTGCCTCGGAGTGTTCGGCGCCAGCGTTCTCGCCATCGACTTCGTCCCTATCGATCGCCGCTTCCCCAGGGTCTCGCTGATGAGCGACTGCCGCATCCGGTCGTTGCGACGAGTCGTGGCGCCGACCGAAGTGCGCAGGCCGCTGCCACCGCCGGGACCACCACCACCGCCGAAGGCGTTCGACCCGCGGGCCCCCGCACCGCCGCCGTTGCCTCCCCGTCCCCCTCCTAGCCCCCCCCCTCTTCCTCCTCCGAGCGAGGCGCGAGGGCCGAGGGAGTTGCGCGATCGCCTGGTTGGGGGGGGGGCGAGGGGCAGAGGGGAAGATAAACGACGCAGAAAAAGAAGAGCGGAGCGCAGAGGGGGGGGGTAGAGCCGCAAGCCATGCCCAGGTGTGCAAGTAGGAAGAGAACCGTTCAGGGTGGGGGAGTAAGGGGGTGGAGGAAGGATACAGGGAATTCAGCTGTGTACAGCAGACAGGCAAGCCGGCAAACCAACGGCGAGACCTGCAGACAGACACGCGCGCGAACGCAAGAAACCAGAGCAAGGTACATATACCCTATACCAGAGCGCAAGCAACCACAGCAAAAAACGTCAGTTCGTGAGAATAGACGCCATCAAACTGGAGGAGGGAGGGGAGGGGGGGGGGGGTTGAAACCATGTCATGCATGGCCGTAGTCGAATGACCATAGACCCTCCTCACATCCCTACAATACCAGGACGGAGCACGTCGGGTTTTCACCGACCAGACAGACACTTGCTTGCACCAAGCGCGAAGCGCCGAAGGAAGGGAGGGGGAGGGGGGGTAGGAAAGGCAAGGAAGGGGGGTGCGGGCGAAAATGACCAAGACAGGGAAAGCGGGGCGGGAAGAGGGGAGAGCGGAAGGAGCTACATCGCACCGTTCACTAGTCCACACCTCGGACATGACATGATCTGCTGTAGATCATCTAGTTCCTCACCTGCCGTCGTGACAGGCTGTTGCAGGCTCCGCATGGTACACAATCAGCCCAGACAACACGTGCTACTTGCTAGATCATGCCGATTATACGGGTCCCAGGTCCCACCCGGCAACATGAGCCACGGTATGCAGATCACACAAATATCGGGACTACATCTCTACATACCAGGTATATATATATATCTGCCTTAAAAAAATATCTCACCACGTAGCGCATTGTCATAATGGGGGAATCGGTGAGTCGATCCGAGGTGCGCAAGTATTGATCGTTCAACGGGATGCTTCGCTCACCTCGCCGCGGTTCCCCGAAGCCCCGCCGACTTGCGCAGGGGACCCAGGTCGTCGTCGCCGGCATCCAGGTCGCTGCCGAACACGCTGTCCACCTCGGACGACGACGTGGTGCCCTCGTCGTCACTGTCGCCGTCCCCGGACACCTCGTCGCTAGAAATATCGTCCTCGTCCTCATCTTCGTCCACCTGGTCCTCCATCTCCGCTGTAACGTCGCGAGGCGACGGGAGATGGAACATGCACCGCGCGAAATACGTTTGAGGTAGAGCAAGCAAAGCGGGTACGACGAAAAGGGGGGGGGGGGGGGGGGGGGGGGGGGAGAATGGGGTGAGGTGATGGGGTGGGCGTGGGGGTGGGCGTAGCTCCAGCAACGGGCTGCGTGTACAGCTTATAGCGTGGGCGCTCGAGAGGAAACGACGAGGGCAGGGGTGGGGGGGGGGGGGGGGTACTCGATATCACGCATGGCCGTAGTCGTATGACTATAGACCTTTGCATCCCTACAATGCCGGGACGGAGCACGTCGGGTTTTCACCGACCAGGTAGATATTGCTTGCACCAAGCGCGAAGCGCCGTGAGGTGTTCGGTGAGTCGCATGAAGGGTGAGCTGCACGGCAGGGGGGGGGGGGAGGGGCGTACTCATTTCTTGCTTGCCTTAGTCATTCGACCATTGACCACGCATCCCTTTGGAAACGGAGTACCGTTCCTACTCCTATCAATAATAGAGACCTCCAACAGGGCGCTCATTACGTTGTTTCCATATACTACAGAAACTTTTTGCAAGTCTTATCCCCTTTCTGTTTCGTTGCCTGTGGCCACCATCTATCTCCTAGGATAGCGCTCGCTTTCTCGCTGCTATCTAGTGTACCAAACTCCTCCGTGTCACATTCGTCTATTTTCCTCATCTCTTCTAATACATCCCGTTCCTCCTTGTACATTCCACATTCTCCTACTATATGACTTCCACTATCAATTGCTTTGCCACACGGGCACATCGATGCATCTACTTCCTCCTCCTCCCGGCTACTGGTATACATCTTTCTTCTTTCTGGCAGGTCCAGGTCACCTACACGACATCGCAGTTCCAGCGTTTTTGCGAAGTTCATTGGGCCGTGCAAATACCTTTTCACTCCCATCCCTTCGCTTAGTCCCTCGTATATCTCTTACGTGTTTCTACCATTTCATCTTGTTTCTTAGCGCTAGCCTTTCCCTTATTTCTATCATTTCTTCTAAATCTGCCTTGTACTTCACAAACTTCTCTGCGGATATCATCTCTTCTTGGTTTCCGCCTATGTCCTTCCATACTTTCTCGACTACGCTATCTCACCTTACTCCAGCTCGACCTTTTGTTACTTTCTCCCGTATAGTTCTATCAACTATGGCTGGCAACCTCTTCTTTGGCATGTTCCTTACTTTATGTTGACATTTCAACATTCTCAAGTCTCTAGTTGTCTTATGTGGGTGCATTCCCAGTTCTGCTCTTAGTACTGTATTACTAGTCGCACTTGAGCATCGTAGGATTTTTTTCAGCTGCTGTCATCTGTATTGAATCCAACTGTTTTACGAACTTCCCGTTCCCTTCCCATACTTCACCTGCATATTCTAGCTTTGGTACACTATCACATCCATCAGGATACATCTCTTGATCCTAGTGTCAAGGTGCGAATCTGTTACGATCGCGTCCACCTTGCCCACGTGTGCCTTACGCGTTCCTATTACGGGGGGCCATAGTAAATAGGACCTACGGTATACACAAAAACTTATATATTTCCCTATTTTTACCAACAATATTTGGTCCCGTTAACTATGGTCCCCCGTAATATTAATTTTGCTATGTGTGTATCCCAAGAGCAGTATCTTCACATCTCTACCGCCATGCATGATATATATATATATATCTTGAATGGACTAGGTGATAATGTACATGCCTGGCAGCTCCTTGGAGAATATCAACATACTTCGATATTTCCCGTTCAGTATCACAGCACTTCTCGCACATTCCGTTATATTTTTCATCGTTCTCCACATCTTTCCTCTGATCCCTATTTCCCACAGCTTTTTCCACAATCCATTTCTCCATACTGTGTCGTAGGCCTTCTGTACATGTAGCAATAATACAGAACGTTGTTAGTCCCGCGTCTTTCCTACCTTGGAATATCTTACCTAATGTGTACACATGGTCTACGCAGCTACGGTTTGGCCTCAACCCTGCTTGCCCTTCGCTTATTTGGTCCTCCTTCTCCGTGGCAGGGGAGGGGGGGGTGTACTCATTATCATGCATGACCGTAGTCGTATATTCATAGACCCTCGCACCCCTACAATGCCGGGACGGAGCACGTCGGGATATCACCGACCAGGCAGACATGGCAGGGGGGGGAGGGGAGGATAAAAGTCCGCGTCACAAACTATTAGAAGGCGGGACCGTGACCGTGATATGACTTTAGCCCCTCCGCCCTGTTTCGCTTCTCCAGCCATCGCTTGAGCGCATTGGTCCTCCTCCCTTTCCGTACGCGCTGACGGACACACCAACTCTGTGGGCTAGTCCTTCACAGGCTCTTCCAAGAACAAGCGAACAAAAGCTCACAAAAAAACCACACACCTCGCCCTCCCCCCCCCCCCCCACACCTCCCTCGCAGACTCACCCATGGGTCTGCCCCTTCCTCCCTTCGCCCCCGGGCCCCTCCCTTCCCTCCCCTTGCCCTTTCGCCTGTCGCCTTCGTCGCCCCGCGTCGGAGGGAAACAGGTTGGACTGCTGCCGCACAGGTGCCGCCCGGGAGTTCTTCGGCGCGAGGCTGTCCCCGCCGACCGACGACTGCTGCCGTAGCGGTGCGTGCCGCGACGACGGCGCGCCGGAGGCGGCGGCGGCATTTTCGCGCCTGACAGACGAACGCCGCCGGCGCTGAAAGGTCGTTGCACGTTTTTGGTTTTTGGTTGTTTTGTTTTTTTTGTATATTTTTTCGTTTTGTTTCGGTTTGGGTTCGGTTTTCGAATGAGTACACGCACGGCAGGGAGGAAGGGAGGAAGGGAGGAAGGGGAGGGGGGGGGCGAGGAAGGTTGGGTGGGAGGGAGGGTAGGAGGGAGGGAGAGAGGGAGGGAGGGAGAGAGAGAACAAAAAAAGAAAAAAGAGAAGAGCGTTAGTGAGCGGTGCGAAGCTACGGAAGGATCACGACCCCCGAACGGAACATAGACAAGGCGGGGGCACGCGCCGAAACACAAATTCACGAGGAAAAAGCTTCAGGATCGGCCAGGAAGGCGTTTTCTACCGCCACTTCAATACTCTGCGACAAAAATCCACGGAAAAAAAAAAAAAAAAAAAAAAAAAAAAAAAAAAAACGAACCATGAACGTCTCGGCCCCCGCCCAGTCCGTGAATTACCAAGAGTTTTTTCTTGTTGTGTGTCGACCAATATTGTTTACTTGGTAATTCTTGCATCTGTAATATCGGGGGTCGATGGAATAGGTGATATGCTGGTATCTGGTGTATGGGGGATCGATCGAGTAGGTGAAATTCTAGGATCTGCAACGCGGAGTATCGATCGAATAGGTTGAATCGTCGCATCTGTAAATATGGGGGAGGGGTGCGATGTGTCGCTCACAATAGTACCAGCAGGACACGTATACTCTTGCGGTTCCCCGCCGTGCGTGCTGGATACCTGAGACATTCTTGTCATCCCTCTCTCGGCTGAGACTCGCCACCGGCCACACACCAGTTTTTGGTTGACAGTTGGCAAGAATTCTCCCCCCAGAATAAACAAAAGTACGTGTACGTACTGCTGTAGACTGCCCTGGAAATTGACTTTGACTCCTCCCGCAATAGCTATAGCTACTACTGAGGTTCATTCCTATCGGAGAGCTCTTTTTCCAGAATTTCCAAAGTTGGGAAAGAATTGGAGATATGTACCAATATAAGGAGGCGTTCTGTCACTATTCGTGAAATTCTCCAGAAACAACAAAATCGTGTTTGTTAAATTTCATATATTTGGGGGGAAAAAAAATGCAGGAAAATCTGGAAGATTAAAAATTACGCGAAAAAAACATGGAAATTATGGGAAAAAAGCTCTCCGATAAGAATGACCCTTACAAGATGTCTACCTCTCGTTTACTGCCACGCCGGGGAAAAAATAAGAGCATATTTTAGGGTTTAATATGAACGTACAACGGTCCTTGCATTTCAGGACAGAGCGGTATTAATCTGATTGAAACTGGATCGTACTTTTGGACATTTTGTGGCCATCTAAGAATTTTCATGTTCCAAGATCAGACTTCATATACGTCAGGACCGTCAGGACAACTTTTCCCCCACATCTATTTTTTTTTTTTTTTTTTCCCTCAACATGTATACCAGGTGAACGCCACGCCCGTGTCGCTCGCAATTGTTCGTTAGCGAAGCCCGAACGGAACCTGAACAAGTAACAACTATCTCATTGTATCCCTTCACCCTGGTATCTCTCCATCGTTGTTCTCGCTCCACATATGTTGCGCTTTACAAAAGGTTTCACTATCAATACACTTTACACAACACCATCCCTTTCTACCCTCTGGCATCTCTTCATCATTCTCACTCCATAAATAGCGCTATACAGAATGTTTTACTATCAATACACTCAAGACACATCTTGGCAAAACGTGACACCAACCCTAGCTTCAGGCATATAACCGGAAGACGACGGAAACGAGGCAATAAAAACGCAACCGCACCGAGCCCCAGACATGACCAGATGGTACCCTTACCGCCGCATCTCCTTGCAATGGTACGCATTCCTCACCATCTCAAGCATCTTTCTCCACTACGCGTACAAGCAACACACCAGGGCAGCCGTTTTCGAAACACTTAGGTTTGGCGACCACTAACAACTAAACAATGTCATTTTTTCCTGTCGAAAGGTCCCCTCCTATAAAAATATGTTCATGCCACAGCGACATAGATGGCTGTACCGCGGTTAACATATTTGATATCGCCACTAGCCCGACCATCCCATTAAATAATCTCCTCAAAGCATTACGTGGGACGTGCGCAAGCAAGCACCAACGTGCCGACCCGACCGCGGCGCTTTCCCCCCACAAAGAGCACTCCTCTCCTCACCCAACACCCCCGCCGACCCCAATACAACGCTGACGACGTACAACTAGTTGCCTCTGACCGTCATACTCTCTCCTCAAGCAGATACAGAAATAACTACCGGTATTAATAAAACTCCCTGGCATCGTGGCTGCTCGTGGGAGAATGGTGTTTCCATTTATTAATAGTTCGTTCCTCTCCGATAGGTTTCAATCCCGTGGGTTCCCCACAAACTCGGGGGGAGGGGGGGGCGTTCGGTAATCTGAGCATGCCTCTTCTTATCACTTCACCAATTCTACCCTCTACCGCGAACACGGTCGATTTAGCAAACCACGACTTTGAATTCATCCACGTCATTCTCCTCCTCCTCCTCCTCCCCGCCCTCCTCCTCCTCACGGCACCGTGTGCCAGGCATTCGCTTGACAAGAGCAGGTAGGCGACAATCAGTCGCGGCGGACACGAGTCACGGGCACAGACGCGTGAGGGGTGTCACCGCCGAATTAAATCTTAAAGCTACACCATGCCACCCCGGTTTCGAGGCAGGTTTAGCCCCCCCCCCCCCCCGACCACACTCCCCGACGAATCCGCTCGCGTCTGACACACCAGGGTATTCTGGATTGAAGCTGCGATAAAGAAAATACATTGTTCAAGCGGCTCACACAAAGCACACACACATTTTTAAGAGGCGCACACAAAAAACAAAAAACAAAAAATGTTCAAGCGGCGTATATATATTACGGGAGACCATAGTAAATAGGACCTACGGTACACACAAAAACTCATATATTTACCTATTGTTACTAGCGATATTTGGTTCTATTTACTATGGTCCCCCGTAATACAATTTTTTACACAATTTTCAAGCGGCGCAAACAACCCCCCCCCCCCAGTATCGTTAACGAATCAACCAGCAAAACGCCAGGTTCAGCTGAAACCCAGGGTCCAACAAAAACAAAAACAGATGAAACCGGAGACTCGGCCGAATACCATGCGATGCTGCTACATATTTTCTCGTCACAAAGCAAGGAATGGGGAGGGGGGTATACTCATATCATGCATGGCCGTAGTCGTACGACCATAGACCCTCGCATCCCTGGGGGGGGGGGGGGGGGGGGGGGGGGGGGGGGGGGGGGGGCTTCCCAATGGGTAGGGCTTTCACAACGGGAGCTTCAAAATTATTTAGCACAGGACATAGGAGTCGGACTTTAAATACTCGTAGTGAAATAAATACAAGCAAAATATAAACAGAAAAAATGAGCCCCTTGCGCCTATCTATCAACCACATCATCGTTTCGATTCGCCCCATTGCCGATTTTCAAACCGCAGCAAAAGCAGCAGCCCAACTTCTCAACCACCCCCGTCCCCATCCCTCCCTCAGTGCCTGCCGCAAAACGAACTAATAGTGTTCCACACTCGGACCACCCCAACCCGCCCACGTGACTACCCACGATTCAGACTCGCTGCGTACACCAAACGTACGCACTGCACTCCCGCGGTCCCCAAAACGGGCTGCATGCGCCCAGCGACACAACTCTCGCTGGGGAGGTTCAACCTGTGCCGCCGCCTCTCGACCCAACAGGCAGAAAATATAGGATTTACACGTGACCACTAAACAAAAACATATAAAAAACAATTCTCTGAACACTTTTTTTGGGAGGGGGGGGGAGGTGGTTCACGTTTAGCGACGATGCAGACTCACCCCCAGCATCGAGCGCGCGCAAGCTCGTCTGCGGGGCCAAAAATGGCACTGCCTTCCATCACCCAACGTCAAGTGTTGAGGCGGCCCGACCTCTTACATCACCTCGACCGAACAGCTAAACACACGATGAAAACAAACAGGGTGACCCGCCCGCCCGGACGCGTGCAGCCAATATACAAGAAAACAAGAAAAAAAAAAAAAACACGGAGCACAACCTTTCGATTTCCGTCTCGCGACGATGCGGACCCACCGCCTGCACCGAGAACGCATGCATCTATGCCAAGGGGGGGGCAGCAGCACGATGAAGCCCTGCAAACAGCAGCCGCACACTGCCGAGACGGCTTTTAGCTCCTATGCCATCGCTTCGACGCAAACAGACATCTCATAAACATCTACCTATACCCGTATGATCTAGTGGGACGAACAACCCGCACGCAAACGACCAACACACCTACACAAATCAACACGAAGCTGTGTGACCCAACACGCCCTCAGTGTCCCTTACAACAAACCACGGAAAATTCTCGGAAGGTTCCCTATCTCTTTACTACTAAAAACCCTCTTGTCATCAGTCTCGCGACGATGCAGGCGGGCTCAAACCGCCTGCACCGAGGACGAGCACACACGCACACATGCATGTAAACGGAGGTCAAAAATCGACAAAAAAAAAAGCTTGCGCACGGCAACAACCACTTGCACTGCTTGCTGAGGCGGCCTCCACCCGTGCCATCGCTTCGCCCCAAACACACTGTCCAATATAAACCTACCACCGGAATGACATACGAGTAGCCAAACGTCTTGGGGAACGATCCACCCACACGCGAACGCTCAACACAAACACATCAGCACGGAAGCAACGCTTTCACATCTCAGGCAGATATTCTACAGACAGATCATCTAGATCCTAAGCTACCTTCTTGATATGTTGTGTCAGATCTGTAATAGCACAGATCCAGATCCAACCCAGCAAGCATGTCCAATTTTTTGTTAAGCATGCAGCAAGTACGGCCTCCCACCCGGCAACATGAGCCGGATCACACAGATCAGGAATATATCTTCCCTTAAAATATCAACCTATAGATGGGGAAGCGGGAATCCATTGCTCTGACCGAGGTGTGCACAATTTGGTTCCTTCCCCATGCCGCAATGAAGACGCAGGCTCACAGCCTGCGTCGAAAGTCTACACCTCGCGACAACAGCTCACCGGGCCGCTTCACCCGTGACATCGCTTCGACTCTAGTATCGACGGCACAACAGTTCTAGCTAGGGTCCGGGGCAACACCTGCACTGTCCATCCATATGCCCGAACGCTCGAAAACGAAACAAAAAAGAGACAAAAAAGTCTCAATAAATCGTACAACTGAGGTGTCTCTTTTAACTTCTACATAAAAATTTTTACCAGGTACGAAGAAAAACAAGAAGCAAGTCTGGCGGCAGTTAATACAAAAGATCAACAAATAAATATCCTGCATGCACCCAGCGACAACCGCTCAGAGGCGGGGCTCGACGTTCCCCACTGCCTCGACCAAAATGCAAACCAGTACAAAAAAAAAAAACATATACATATTTATATGGGGACCCGCCACACCCACCCACCCACCCACTCAACTACTCACCTACCCACCTACCCACTTACCCACACACCCACGCCGAAACGATAACGACTCGAAACAAACCAAGTCACCAGCATGGGGGGGGGGGGGGGGAGAGGGGTGAGGGGTACACCTTACGCCGACGGAACTCCATGTCGAGGTCGGTCGCGAGCAAACAGATGTGAATCACCCCTTGAGCGACCCCAGCTCCAGCCGAAAGCCCCGCGTCTCCTACAAGCAGCCCAAGCCGTTTGGGGTATCCCATGGGATGCCACATATCACACGGGATATATCATGTGACAATGGGATATAACCCATATCCCATGGGGTAGTGCGACAACTCATGGAATATCCCATGAGATAACGGGATATCCCATGGGTTGGTGGGACGACCCATGAAATATCCCATGGAAAATCTCATTGGATAATGGAATAGATCCCACGGGGTAGTGGGAGAACCCATGGAAAATTCCATGGAGCTCATGGAATATCCCATGCGAAAATGGGATATATCCCATAGAATATCTCATGAATTATCCCATGGGGTAATAGTATATCTCATGGGATAGTTGGACAACCTATTGGGATGTCTCATGAGAAAAACAAGTACTGACAGATGTGACAGATGCAGTCCGGACGCCTCTCTGCCGTTTGACCCACCCCACCCCTCCATCTCCGCGACTAATCTTCATCTCCACGACGCTCGCCTTTACACGACAAAGTCTCCCGTTGCTCACGGTGTGTCGGCCGGCTGCCTCGCTCGTTCCTGGAACGTGTCAACGTACTATTGAAGCGCGTTCGTCTCCCCCCCTCCCTGCCCCCCCCCCCCCCCCCCCCCTGGTGCAAGCAATGTCTGCCTGGTCGGTGAAAACCCGACGCGCTCCGTCCCGGCATTGTAGGGCTGCGAGGGTCCATGGTAATACTACTAAGGCCATGCATGATAATGAGCACCCCCCCCCCCCCCCCCTCCTCTCTCTATGGGCAATCGACTACGGCCATGCACTATATCGAGTACGCCCCCCGCTTACTCTCTCTCTCCCTCCCCATTTTCTAGCGCTCTATCTCTCTCTCCGTCCCAATCTGCCTCTCTTTTTGTTTCTTTGCTTGAAACCGTCCGTCTGTTTCTGCCTATGTCTTCATATCTTCCTCTCTCAGCAACCTTGCCTCCGTCTCCCTGCGTCTCTCTCCTCTTATCCCGCTCGTTCCTCTTTCTGTCCTCCGCTCCGTCTGGTGCTATCGAGGAATATACTACCGCAAGCAGCCGCGTCAGCTGCCGGTTCTCGTCCGCGATGCCGCCTCTCCATGCCCGTCTTCGCCTGCCGCGTCGCTCCAAACACTGACCGATATCCAGGTCCATGTCTACATCCAGATCCATATCTAACTATACCAGGTATCTATATCCAGATATATATATATAACTATGTTGGTAGCCGTATCTATGTCTACACCAGTATAATTAATATATATATGTATATATCCACATACCAGGCATAATATCTACAGCCACTCGGCCTGAAGGCGCGGGGAAAACGCTGACAGGAGAATACGATACACACAGCGGGTACAAACGTTGAAAAAAAAAAATAGCCACCGCAAACCGTGGAGACGAGGGAAAAACTACTCGCACTATAGAATACCAGGTACGAAGTAGTACGACGAAGTAATATACTGTGGTACCAGTAAACAGCAATCGAACACTGACAATCACGCATCCCAATTATCCTGCCCTCCCTCCCTCCCTCCTTCCCTCACGACAAAACCCAGGACATCTACATCGTAGATTCGCCAAAAACCTCCGTATACAAAATATCTCTGCAGCCGCGCCCCCCCCCCTACCCCCCCCGCACCATCCCTTTCCCTCCACAACACCCCACCCCTTCCCCTTCCCTCCTTCCACCACACTCGTTGTTTTTTTCCAGTGTGATACGATGCGAACGAGCGTCACGTCCGCTTCACCACCACCAAGTCAATCTAAACAACTGAACTCTGCCTCCATACGGTACTGAGCTCTGCGTGAGGTATCGAACTCTGCCAAGGCTTCCTCCGAACTGCCAGATATGGCCGAAGGCATCGGGCTTGGCCACTCTGCCCAGGGCATCGAACCCTGCCCACTAAACGCATGGAACTTCATCTAAAGCATCGAACTTTTGCCTACGGTATCGAGAGCTCTGCCTGAGGGCATGGAACCTCTCTCAAACTCTCCCCAAGGCATCAAGCTTTGTCCAAGGCATCGCATCCTATCTAAGGCATCGAGCTTCGCCTAAGCTATCTCACCCCACCTATCTAAGGCATCGAGCTTTGCCTAAGCTATCTCACTCTACCTATACATACAAGGCATCGAGCTCTGCCCGAGGCATCGAACTCTCTACCCTATAGGCATCTAGCCCTGCGTGAAAAGGCATGGCTCTTTGCCAAAAACACCAAGCGTCACCTAACAAGGCATCGACGAACTCAGCCCAAAGCATCGAACTCAGCTCAAGGTATCAATCATCGAACGCTACCTATACACAAGACAAAAGCCACCGAACTCTGTCCAACACACAATAATCGAACTTGAGCCCAACATATCGACCTCAGACCAAGGCATAATCGGACCCAGCTCCAAAAAAATCATAGAACCCTACCCCAGGCAGAATCGAACTCTACCTGAGGCGTCAATTGCACCAAGCCCAAGGAACAAGGGAACTCAACCACCCCTGACAGGAAAAAAAATCGAAGTCTGCGTACCACCCTGTCCGGAAAGATGGAGATCGTCTGGATAACCACATGACAACACCCAAAAACGGTCCCTACATTTCCGTAGAAAGTGACACATACCGGTACGCCTCGAAGTATGCCGTCATACCGTCCGGTCGAAGCCCGCCTTACGCATCGAACTCCCCGGGGAAGCAGGAGAAGTCCTCCTCTTCATCCACCTCCTCCTCATCCTAACTCCCCTTACCTTGCTGGAACTCTGCATCAGGCTTTCCTGCCTCTTCGCCTCCTCGGCCTTCGCCTCCGCCTGAAGGCACTTCAGGTCGCGGAGGAGCTGCACCTTGGACAAAAGCGTCGCCATCATGAGCATGTCCTGTGCACACCGAAGTTCAGAATAGTACATTTACACGATACAGTCGAGGGGAAGCGGGCGGCGGCGGCGGCGACGACGACGGCGACGGGGGGGGGGGGTGCGAGACGAGGCTAAGAAACAAAAGTTAACATGCACCTGGTAGGTATAATACGTATGGCATCCTATAATAGAAAATTACAGGAATGAACACAGCCAGCAACAAAATTCAGGCACACATTGCATCGGTACATAGTACCTGGTATACACTTACTGGTATTATACCTGGTGGACATTTCAACAAAGTTAAGGCTAAACTCAAACATGCAGCACAACAACCTGACACAGTTCCTCCCTCCCTCCCTCCTTCCATCCCTCCAGCCCGACTCCTTCCCTTCCCCTCCCATCCCCTCCCCTCTCCTCCCCTCCCCTCTCCTCCCCTCCCCTCCCCTCCTTTACCCTCCCCACGGCCATGCATGACAATGAGTACACATCGCTTCGTATGTGCGCTTCGTCTATAAAAATTGCCCTGGTCGGTTTCGTCTGCGTGCGTTACACTCGTGCGTTTCAAGTGATAAAACGTTAGAATTTACAGTTTTGCGATTGTGTTTTCTCTTGCACACCTCGGATCCCCTGTTGCCCGTTTTGTCGAGGTGGAGGCGGTACTTTCCGACCTTCCTGAACGCCTCTAGGTTGTCGTGTCCGTACACCTTCGCGTCCTCGGCCCACTCGCCGAACGCGCAACCGATGTCCAGCCCCTTCGATTTTTTTTTTCAAATAGATTAAAGTTTTTTTGTTGTTGTTGTGTATATATCGGCAACATCACCCACGGCGAAACAACGACGGAAACAAAGAGAACAGCAGGGAAGCGGAGAGAACAAAAAAAAACAACAACAACAACAACAACAACAACAACAACGAAAAAAGTAGCGACGGCACGAAAAGCACAAACTTCGTTTCAAAGAGCGGAGCGGATACGTCGGGTGCATTACATAATGCAATACATTAACGGAAACACTACTGACCTGTACATGGATCGATTCGACATGTGATACCGACAGCACTTACCGAAGGCAAATTATCGACGACGGCAAAATTCCGACGGGAAATAAACTAAGATGGAAAAAAGAAAAAATCTGACCAGAAAAAGGGAAAAAGGGGAGATCAGACGAAACGAAATGCCCACCTCAAAAAAATATTAAACTACGCATTGAAAGCGGAGCGGCGATGCCGGACAGTATCATAGGCGCGCACGACCCACGGACACACTTTGGGAGGCAAACGTATATGCACACCAAACACACAGAGACCAGCTCACGGAATGTCGGGGATTCGAATCCCGTGAAAAAAAGCACAAAACACACACACTGTTTTCTGCTTCTCCTTCGAAAGCACGAGTTGTCAAAATTCGATGTCGTACAGCAGAAACGTTGAACCCTCTGGGCGAAAAAAAACAAGACATGTACCGTGAATAGTAAGAAATACTCTATGTTCTATGTGCAGGGGGCGGCGACGGGGGGGGGGGGGGGGGGGGGGGGGGGGTACTCGATATCATGCATGGCCGTAGTCGTATGAGGGGGGGCGGGGGGTGGTAACCCGCCGTATTGTGCCCACGACTTGTTCAGAAGACTGTTATGGAGAGCAAAAACTCCATGCGACCGTTGAACCGAGAGAGCAAAAAAGGCGACGAATGCACACCAGCGCTCTCTACATACACCTGTGACCACGGACGAGATTTTTGGCGATGAGCTGAAGTGACAACAAAACAACAACAACAACAACAACAACAGCAACAGCAGCAGCAACAACAACAACAACACCTATCATGGACTCAACATTTTCTGACCGGTTGAGCTCCTCAAGCGAGCAACTGCTAGTATTAGACCGGTTAGTATGATACAGTCACGAACACGTTAGTTTTACTACAGTAGGGCCAGCGCGTAGAAATGTTGGTCGGGTTTACGCAAAGAAACTTTCTTCGAAGTCCTGTTTCGGGAGGGATATTTGAGCTCCCCATGTGAGGAAAGCAGGAAATAAGGCGCCACCCCCTCTTCGCAAGGTGGCATTGCTCTTTAGTTCGAGGACTATTACGGGGGACGATAGTAATAGGACCTACGGTACGCACTAAAACCTATATATTTCTCTATTTTTACTCACAATATTTGGTCCTATTTACTGTAGTCCCCCGTAGTAGTGCACAGAAAGGTTGGTCGGGCTGCGTGAACAAACTTTCTTCGAAGTCATGTTTCTCATGCGAGGAGCCCAGAAAATAAGCCCCCACCCCTCTTAAGGTGGCGTTCCTCCATGACGCCAGCGTATCAACGGTGACAAAAACACAGTGACAATGTACCAGTACTATTTTTATAAAGGGGCGGGGGGGGGGGGGGGGGGGGGGGGGGGGGGGGGGGGGGGGGGGGGGGGGGGGGGGGGGGGGGGGGGGGGGGGGGGGGGGGGGGGGGGGGGGGGGGGGGGCAGAAAAAAAGGAAACAAAAAAAAAAAATGCCTCAGAGATGTAAGACACCCGGCAAAAAAAAAAAATCGTCGACACCCATGTTCGGAAGCTGCGTGTGATTTTTCGATCGCGTATACGCTGAGAGCGGAGTGTATGACCCCCCGCGAACGCTACACAGTACGACATTTTATTTATTTTTTCCATCCCATTTATGACCTTCGTCCCTTATTTTCTCTCTCGCTCCTACTACGGTGGACCATAGTAAGTAGGACCAAATGTTGTTATTACGGGGGTCCATAGTTAACAGGACCTATGGTGTGCATAAAAACCTATATATTTGCCTATTTTTACTAACAAAATTAGGTCCCGTTAACTATGGACCCCCGTAATAGTAAAAATACGTAAACACATGTTTTTTTTAGTGTTTACCGTAGGTCCTATTTACTGTAGTCCCCCCCGTAATAGTCGTAACTCAGATCCGGGGTCACACAGCAGCCTCTGCCCCCCCCCCCCCCCCCCCCCCCCCCCCCCCCCCCCCCCCCCCCCCCCCCCCCCCCCCCCCCCCCCCCCCCCCCCCCCCCCCCCCCCCCCCCCCCCCACCACGGCTCGTGCCATGTTTTTTATAACAGGAAGACTCGGTCCTGATACAGTTGTAATCTACAATATGTACATATAGGTGTGGTACTGGTCTCTACCCACCAGCGCCCGCTGACACCCGCAATGGCGCCATGCTCGCCCGCATTGCCGTGCTTTTGGTACACACGCGCACGCTAAACAAAAATGAAGAAAAAACAAAAAAAAAAAAGGGAAAGGAAAGGAAAGGGAAGGAAAAAAAAAGGGAAAAAAAGCCTCGCGCCGGCAAGTAATAGATGGAGGCGGTGTGCAAGTGGGAGCTCTTGAGAGAGGAAGGGATGTACCAAACCGAGCCCGCTAAGGAGAAAGACAAAAGATAAGCAAGTCTAGCCCTGAAAGGGTCTGATCCAGGTGTATAATATAGGCCTGATGCAGGTCAGGTATAGGTCTGATGTACAGTAGGTCTGATACGGGTCTGATACACAGTAGGTCGGTCCTGCGTGATAGTACCCAGGGTCAAAAGGACGATTATTATCCAACGACGGTCAGCCTTATTCTGCGCCTTGTACCACGGCGGTGACTCACGAGCTCTTCGTTGCCCTCCGCGGCGTCGCACTCGTTTCTTGCGCGCCGCTCCTCAAGCTCCACCCTGCACCCCGCCGATTCACGTGAGAAGCCGATCGGACCCCAAACCATCAAAATCGAACCGAGTCCAACCGAATCCAACCCAACCGCATCGAATCGAATTGATTCGAATCAAACCAAATCCGATTCAGCCAGGTAGTTGAATTGAATCGAACCGGACCCAATCGAAGCAAATCCAACCCAACCGAATCGAAATGGACCGATCCAAGTCAAATCCGATTTGGCCAGGTATATACGTTTTTATCCGATTCATTCCAGCGCGGGAGAAGTTGTTTGTAACGACAACAAAAGGCGAAATTGAAAAATAAACAGCAGGGGGCGGACGAGTAAGACGGTGGGCGCAAGGGAGGAGGGGAAGGGGCGAATGGGGAGGAGAGGGGGGCAGAGAGGGGAGGAGAGCATATGAAACAGCAGTGCAGGGCAGGGAGCAGCAAACAAACGTAGCCCTTTCGTCCGTAACGGGAACTTTCGTCAACCTTCGTTGCCTAATGAGACTTCGCCCAAGTTTCGCTCGTTAAGGGGAGTTTAATCAAGTTCAACATTCGTTCAAGTTTGGTTCCGTGAGGGTACTTTCGTCAAGTTTCGGGGCCTAAGCGAACCTTCGTCAAATTTCGTTCCCTGAGAACTTTCGTAGAGCTTCGCTCCCTGGAGGCACTTTCGTTCGTAGAGTATGGTCCCCAAACCGCGATTTTTTCGCCAAACTTGTTCCCCAAGGCAAATTTCGTCAGTTTCGCTCCCTAAGGCAACCTTCATTAACATACCAGGTACACAGGTATAATTTGTAGGAGCGGCAGCGCAAGCGAAAAAAAAAAAAAACGAGTCGATGAAAAACACTTTTTTTTGCTTCAGCATCCACACTGATTTCAAGGTAATAATTCTACAATCCCTTGTAGTGTGGGGGGAATTATTTATTTTCTGGATTCGGGGAGACGAAAACGGAATATGGGCTATTACATGCGCGAAGTACTACACTCGGTACACACTGGCATCCGTGGGCATACATATCAATACGTATTAATGTACTTGTTTGCATACGAGGTATCACTTTCGCTTAGCGCTGCGGACACTTCCGTACACACTCCATGAAAGAACCGCCACAGAGCAAAAATAAACAAAAACCGCAGAAGATCGGCTGCATCGAAAACCGCTAGAGGCTATTGCTTGCTGTAAAAATGATAAACCACACCATTCGTGGCTCATGTCGTATGCATAGCTTGAATACGGAAGCGACAGTACACTATTATGGAGAGAAGGAAGGGGGGGAACGGTGGGGGGGGGGGGGGGGGGGGGGGGGGGGGGGGGGGGGGGGGGGGGGGGGGGGGGGGGGGGGGGGGGGGGGTCATGCATGGCCCTATTACGGGGGAACATAGTAAATAGGACCAAATATTGTTAGTAACAATATAAATATATATAGGTTTTTGTGTGTACCGTAGGTCCTATTTACTATGGACCCCCGTAATAGTCCCATGACCATATATCCCCGCATCTCTACAATGCCGGGACGGAGCACGTCGGGTTTTCACCGACCAGGCAGACATTTGGTGCACCAAGCGCGGAGCGCCGTGAGGTGTTGGGCAAGTCGTATGAAGGGAGAAGGGTGGGGGGGAAGGGGGTAGAAGGTGAGGAGAGGGAGGGAGGGGGGGGGAAGGGGAGGGAGAAACGTGGAGAAGGCAGGCGGGCGGGGGGGGGGGGGGGGGGGGGGGCGACGTGAAGGCATGCATCCAACGACAAACACAAAAATACCTCCGGATGATCTTCTCGGCCTTCGCTACTTCTTCCAGGGCGGTCTGCATGTCGAAGCGGGCGTTGTCGGCCGCCCTCGCTGCCAGCTCGTGGGCGTTAGACCCGATCGTCAGCATCACCTGTTATCTCGGCGGACCACGGTACAAAAATGCACAACCGCGCGCCAACATGCGCAAACGCACAAGCGAAACCACGGCAGCAAAAATAAGGCGACGCAAGGCGACGCAAGGCGACGCAAGGCAAGGCAGGACGAGGCAGGCCAGGCGAGGCAAAAAGGCAAGACAAAGCAAGGAAAGGCGAGGAGAGGCGCGAGCATGTGAGCATTAAGCACGCAGAGCAGCACCGGACCGCAAAAAAAAAAAAAAAAAACACAGCCACGATCACTGCCATTACCGCAAACACTAAAACTGACAGCAGTAACAACAAAAGAGCAACAGTGACTACGATAACGGATGCGGTGGTTGAGCACGAAGAAACGATAGTCGACTAAATAATCATCACCACAACGACCACCATTGCGATTGCCTCAGAAACAAGCTAACGCTCCCCCTTTTTTTTCGCGCGCAGCAGCCAGCAGCAGCAACAGTTACAACCGAAGGCACCTCAAGAGCCGCGACGAGGAGCGTCTCTTCCGTGTCCGCCGGCTCAAGCGCGCCGATTCCCGCTTCGCTACTGCTGCTGTGGACCACCTTTCACCCTGCAAGTCGGAGAGCAGCAAAAACAACAACAACAACAACAACAACCAACCATTCATCCCGTCAACCCATCAACACACAAACCATCAATAAAATTGCACACAAGCGCGGCGATCAAAAGCAGAACGACAGACAGACAGAGACAGCCAGACAACCAGACAGACAGGCAGACATAAAAGACAGACAGCCAGGCACGTGGAACAACGGACGGGCAGGGCGGGCAGGCGTGCGTGCGTGGAGCGACACAAAGACAGAGGGAGAGAGAGAAAAAAAAAAGGGGGTAGGGGGTGGTGATGGGGGGGGGGGGTGAGGGTGGCGGTGGATGGGGGTCGAGATGGAGAGACATAAAGATAAAGGTAGTTCGACCACGCGTGCGTTTCGCGAACACCTGTGTTTCACGTGCGATGAACATACACAGAAGTGACACGCAGAAGAGACACACAGAAGTGACACACAGAAGGAACACACAAAAGCGACACACAGAAATGACACACGGAACGACAGACCGGGCCAGGCGTACCTGTCCCTGACGCCCGTGCCAAGCTCGTCGAGGCCCTCGTACAGCCTCTCGGCCAGCTCCATCTGGGACACCGCTTCCTCGGCGTACTCGTTCGCCGGCTTGGCACTCTGTGATGACCGTCCGCACATCGGTCGGTACATCGGTCGGTACATCAGACAGTACACCGGTCGGTGCATCAGTCGGCGCATCGATCGGTATATCCATCCATATATCGCTCGGTACACCAATCGGTAAAAACGGTCGGTACATCAATCGGCATATGGGTCGGCGCATCGATCGGTACACACCCGCCGGTACACCAATCGGCACATCGGTCAGCTATACTACTGTAGTTGGTACATTGCTTGTACATCAGTCGGTACATCGGTCGATACATTGGTCGGTACATCGGTCCGGCGATCGGTCGCCACCAACATGCCTCTCGCGCAGGGCACAGAGCTTATGCCGCCATTCCGCAACGCTACCGATGTGCCGCTCAAGTAAACAACAGTACACGTAGAAAGTGTTTCCTTCCTGCCACGTGCACCTACCACGAGCGAGGTATAGGTTAAAGTTAGGGTAGGGTAGAGTAGGGTAGGGTTGGGGGGTACCTTGACCGCGTCGCAGTACTCCTCGTGCGCCGCGTCCGCCGCTGCCTCCAGCCGCTCCTTGAGCTCCTCAAACATTTCCGTCTTGATCGTGCCGGACCTGTAAAACAAAACACACGCACCCAAAAAATAAACAAAATAAAAAAGGCACTTTGGCGCAACTACTGTACCAGCAAAAAGAGCAAAGGACAGCAACAAAACGAAAAGTACCCGTACAAAAAAAAATTGGACGCGAGCCGAGCCGGTCGGTACAAGGAAGGAAAGGGTACGCGCGTTCTGTTTGTTTTTGCAAGAACCGGCATGATCTACTGCAGGACGTATTTCCTGGGGTGGACCTGTACTATTACTACACACAACCCGTACAACTCGTCACACAACGGCAGCTTAAGACCTACTATATAGAGATCTACTTGACCCTTCTAGGGCCGCCGTCCCGTTTTGGGAACAAACAAACCACCCAAATTCATGGCATTTTGTCCCGAAAACGGGACTGACTGCAGTGCTGAAACGGCTAATATCGTGGTCTGTCCGACCAATAAACAGCAGTGAAACATTTTGGCATGCCTCTTCCGTCGTCCAATCAGGTGCCAGGTACCAACGTAATAAAAGTGTCACTCTGTCCCTAAATACAGAGACCTTTTTTATTTAATATTAGTGTACAGACGGTCCTTCTGTTTAGGGACAGAGTGGTAGTCTGGTATTGTTGTTTAATCCTGTGTTCCGAGGTATAGTAGCCACAGAGTATTGAATAGTACGAGTCAAGTGCGGTGACCTCCCATTATCCACATACAAATACGGAACGAGAAAAACATACTATTTAATATTGTACGTACATGTACAGGTTCACCACCACCAGCAGCAGCAGCAGCAGCAGTACGTATACACCCACAAGTCGAGACCAAAAAACATTGAAAACACACACAAAAAAACAGCAGCGGAAACGAATGCCCCGTCAACGCAAGAAGAGGTGTGCCCGGTTTTCCTCACTTATTTCGCGGCGTCGTAAAAAACGTAAAAATACTGTTCAATATGCGAATTGTGACGGCTCAAACATTCATACACGATGAAACCACTTTGTGAATTTCTAGACGATTTGATGAACATCAATTTATCCGAACGGTCCCTACGTTTCTGACAAGAGTCGTCTCGAAAATACCTGCCAATCAATATGTGTATTCCTGCGAAGTAGTCTATGTACCGCATGCTTGGCCCACCTGATTTTTTCGACGGCCTTGGAAAGGAAACCAAGCGCCTTGCGGGCACGCTGGACGTCGGCGTGTACCTACCGGGGAGCGGGGGAGGGGGAGGGGGAGGGGGGGCTGAGAGGGGTTACAACGATTAAGAATAAAAAAAAAAAACACGATTTTTCAAGTTTGGGAAATTTAAAAAAAAAAAAAATAACAACGCAGAGGGGAAACGTCATTATTTTGGCAAAAAAAGCTAAGCAGCGAAACGGTTACGGCAGCGACATCCTCGCGACGGAGGAAGGGTAACCAATCAACCTATCTATCAACTTACCAACCAACGAACCAACGAACCAACTATCAATCAACCAATCAAACGCGCAGTCAATTGACCTATCAAGCAAAAAATTGGTCAATCAATCAATCAATCAATCGAACAACAATCACCATAAACAACCAATTAATCCATCAATCAACCAATCAACCAAACCGAACCATCGCACCAACCAACCAACCAACCAACAATAAAATACCCATGTTTCAGTTTTTCGTTTTCGCTTCAACAAAAACATGACGCAATTTGCTGCCGTACAGGACAAGGCAAGGCACGGGCCACGTCGATCTCAAGTCTCAAAACGGCCGCACCCGCAAAGACGCGACATTTTTTGCCGCAACACATAAAAACGCCGTCACCACATGCCCGCAGTTCTTCGCACGCGAGCACGCCTACGCCCTCTTCATTTCCTACATTATTCATAAAGTGGCGGGGGGGGGGGGGGGGGGGGGGGGGGGGGGGGGGGGGGGGGGGGGGGGGGGGGGGGGGGGGGGGGGGGGGGGGGGGGGGGGGGGGGGGGGGGGGGGGGGGGGGGGGGGGGGGGGGGGGGGGGGCCTGCGACCGGCGACCGGAACCCGGAGAAACAAAACACAGCCTAACCAGCGAATACAGCAGTGTACGTTGCGTTGAACAGTGAACAGTTTTCGATACATTAAAATACATCATGACAACTTCCCTTCCCCCCCCTCCTCAGCCCTCTACACTAACCGAAACGAAAAAAAAAAAAAATGGCAGCATTTTGTCCCGAGGAGACTTTCAAGTAAAAACAAACAAACTATATAGTCTACCGGTACCTGGAACCAGGTATTTTTGTGATATAGTACTACGTATTGTTTTCGTTTTCATTCTCACCTCGCGCGCGGCTTTCCTAGAAGCTCGAGAGGCGTCCTCGGATTGGGCTTCCGCGACCAGGACGTCAACCGTCAGCCTGGCCCTGGAACACAGGACAACAGCAGACAGCAATGGTACAATACGACATAAATGCTTACCAGGTACCATTCTGTCCGAAAATATTTGAATGTTAGTATTTACACTACAGCCGGTCCTTTTCTCTTTGGGGGCAGAGTGGTATCACGGAGGACCATAGTTTATATGACCTACGGTACACACAAAAACCTATATATTTACCTATTTTTACTAAAAATATTTCGTCCCATTTACTATGGTCCCCCGTAATAGTGTTTGTGAAGGGATGGGTGCAATGTGCCGAGGTGAGCTTTCGCGAAAGGGAAGCGAACCGAGTGTGAGCGCGCGACATTGCAAAAGTTTTCGCAACATGATCCGCGACATAGGTGTTCTCTGCGAAGCAGTACGTAGTGCAGGATGTGGTTTGCGACTTGGCCCAGGTTGAACAAAATGGTTGATAGTTCACACTAACTCCTCATTACATCTTCAATCCGAGAAATTGCGCAGCTATGTATCTCGACAGAAATTTCCCAGGCATCCCGAAAAGTTTTCCCAGTTATTCTGAGAAGTTTCCTAGTTATTCCGAGAATTTTCCAATTATTCCGAAAAGTTTCCCAGGCATTTCGAGAAAATTACCGGGCGGTTGGGGCTGCAGGGTTAGGATTTTCCGCTCTACTCATTCTTCGCTCAACTTGTTCTGGCCAATATTCCGTGTACACTAGTTCTTGCTTCCTGAGTTTGTTCAGCGCGTCTTGTGGCCACGAACGATTTAAACAACATGGCGAAGATATACAGCAGTGAGCACACCACCACCCACCCCCACCACCACCACCCCCCCACCATCCCCACCACCTCCCACCACCCCCACCACCCACCACCACCACACCACCCCCACCACCACCCCCACCACCACCGCCACGCACACCGCCACCACCGCCACCACCGCCACCACCGCCACCACCGCCACCACCCACCCACCACCACCACCACCACCCACCTACCCACCGCCGCCACCACCCACCACCCACCACCACCACCACCACCACCACACCCACCGCCGCCACCACCGCCACCACCGCCACACCACCGCCACCACCACACCACCACCACCACCACCACCACCGCCGCCACCACCACCACCACCACCACCACCACTACCACCACTACCGCCGCCACCACCACCGTCACCACCCACCACCACCACCCACCACCACCACCACCACCACCACCACCACCACTACCACCACCGCCACCACCGCCACCACCACTACCACCACTACCACCACTACCACCACCACCACCACCACCACCACCACACCACCACCACCACACACACACCACCACCACACCACCACTTTTGACTTTTGCCTCACCTCACCACCACCACCACCACCACCACCACACCACCACCACCACACCACACACCAACACCACCACCACCACTTTTGACTTTTGCCTCACCTCTTGAGGTTGAGCGCGTCAACAGAGCACTCTAGGTCGTGAAACAGCCCCTGCTCTTCCGCCTCCACTGCGTCCGTCAGCCTAGCGCAGCACGTCAGGACCACCAACAGACGCTCGTCCGGGGTGTGCATCCGATCCAGCAGCTCCACAAGCTGCAGCAAGGGCACCATGAAAACAAAAAAAACACGCAAGTATGCCGTACAATACCAGGAACCAGATTATCATGTCATATCATGTCATATCATATCGTGTAACATACTAGGTAAAGTACGTGAGTTCATGTTCATAGTATGATACAAGTTTTTCCCTCCGGAGTGGTGCGTGACGACTAGACGCAACACGACAATAGCAGGTGTCGTAAGGTACTACTTCGAAGTGCAGCAGGTGTGGAAATGTCCAAACCCAGCTACACAAAGAAAGCTACGGCAGGTTAGATTCTCAGAGGGTGACACAAGAGACATGCCACTAATGCTATACTTATGTGCTACTTCGAATCCCAGGTAGGTGTGTGCCAGGTACACAATTGTACGTAACGAGAAGACTGCTGTACTTGCGTATCGACGCGGTGTAAAAACGATGTACCAGATATGATGCCATTTATCAAGCAGTCCAAATTGTGGCAACGAAAGACAAATACGCTCTACAGAGCAGCAGCACAGAGCAGCAGCAGCAGCAGAGGGAAGCATGTATAGTCTGCCGGTTCGAGTATAGTGGAGGAGTCGACAAACATTGTACCGGGAAATTTTTCGGATACCAAAGACAACAAAACACACTTGTACTCGTACTCGTCGTGATGTTGTGAGGGGGTCATATAAATTCCATGGTTGCGCGGCTGAGCATTTGTTTATTGTTGGAGGAGACCTGAACTACAGTACATCAAGAATTGGTGCAGCAGTCATTATTAATAGATACGTGGTACATACAGCAGCAAACCGTATTCGTACTACGATCGTAAGAAGATTTTCTGCAACTCAACTTTACGTGAAAGCTACCTATTTGTTGTAGCAAGAAGTATGACTCGTCGCCAGCTACTCGTACGGAGAGCAGAAATAACCATACGTGTCACGCTAAAACAGTGATTCGACCGTTCCGGCCAACTTCGCAACCGAAGAGGGTGTGGCCGATCAGTCCTCAGCGGCCCACGACCAGACTTCAACAGCAGCGGGGCAAATATTTTACGTACCGCATGAGGGCATTGGCGAGCTACGATGTGCTGTTCTGTGCTGTGTGTGCGGTTATTGCATCACCAGAATAACTGTCGTACGATATGACCAGGCTCTCTGACCGTTGGAACCATACAGCAATGTTCACTCAAATTCCAAGTTCGTTTTGAATCAAAATTGCTTGAAGCTATTAATACTGAATATACGATCAAAATAACCCGCAAGCGCAGCTAGCAGCCCGGCTACAAATTCGTCCGCCCTGTATTTAAACAACAGGGCAGGTAGCTACTGCGCAGAGGCGAAGGCATAGGTGTGAATGCTGAGCCCTTCCGGCGGGGAACACTGCGAGCAAAAGCTACAACCATCCAGCAGTGTCCACAGCGAAGCGTATTGTTGTCGTTCACAATACCAGCAGGTAAGCTGCATGAAAAACAATTGCTTTGGAACCTACGTACTGCGGTATGTAGCGTATGTATAGCGAATAGCTCAATGAACCTGACAGACCTGTCAAAGCTATTCCTGAAAACTGAAAGGTGCAAATTTATTCCCGCGAAGCGTTCCAGTACTTGCGAATCATGGAGGATGGCTGGCGAAAATCTAGCGAATGTCTACCGAAGGGCCCAGCTAGCGACCGACCGCGCCAGACGAGTTTATAGTTCTTTCTATATAGTATCGTATCGTGCCGTATTGCACCATATCATACTCATACGATACCGTAGCATGCGGCCCGTGTGGGTCGCGTCCGTCTCTCAGGGTGCACAATTTATGCCACAATTCGTCGTATGCTATCAGATGGCATCATACTAATATTGTACTTCGTAGGATCGTAAACAAATTGGTACGAAGGAAACCCGGTATAATAGCATACTTATCATATATCACTGTCCCTGAATATAGGGATCGTTTGTACACTAATATTCATACAAAACGGCCCTCGTATTTAAGGACAGACAAAACGTCCTAACCCTAACCAGTGTTAAGACCCCTTCAGGACTGCCCCCGTTTTTTAGGGGACAAAACAGATTGGAATTAGAGTTGTACTTACCAGACTAACCACTCAAAAAATTCGAAGTAGTTTGTATCCAAAACGGGACTGAGCTCATGAAAGGGTTAAGACCCCTTCAGAACTGTACTTACCAGACTAACCACTCAAAAAATTCGAAGTAGTTTGTATCCAAAACGGGACTGAGCTCATGAAAGGGTTAAGACCCCTTCAGAACTGCCCCCATTTCTGTGGGGACAAAACAACACGGAATTAGAGTCATCCCTACCAGAAAAACCACTCAAAAAATTATAGGTAGTTTGTCCCCAAAACGGGACTGCGCTCCTGAACGGGTTAAGACCCCTTCAGAACTGCCCTCAATTTTGAGGTGACAAAACAATTTGGAATTATATAAGTCATAAACTTACCAGACAAACCACTCAAAATTCTAGGTAGTTTGTCCCCGAAAAGGGGACTGCGCTCCTAAAAAGGGTTGAAAATCTCTTTCGGATTGCACTCCCATTGTGCTGACAAACCTACTGGAATTATAACTCATCCTTAGTTTATACCAGGGCTCTGTACTGTGAAGCACTGAAAGGGGTTTAACTTTTCACTTCACATGTCTCCACAAATCAGTTCAGGGGTGCCGTACAGAGGAGCCTCACAAAACTTCAAGTGCAACCATGCCGTACGTAGCACGTGCCAGCATACAAGTAAACCGACACACACCGCACCTGATGGCAGCGGACGCGCTTGTCCTCGAGGAAGTTGTCGACCTCCTTCATGCGGTCTAGCTTCGGCCGGCTGCCCTCGGCCATGTGCGCCAGGAACAGCTCGAGGTCGTCCCGGCCGAGCTCGTCGAGCGCCATCAGCTGCGACGCCACCGGCATCGTGAACCTATGACGAAACATAAGCATATCAAGGACAAGAGCAGCATAATACCAGGTAACATATGATATTAACATATACATACGCACTTTCGAGCATGAGCATAGGCGTAAACACAAACAACATCGAAATCACATTCATCCATCCATACGTGTAATCAAAATCACATTCAAAATCATAAAACAAAAAACGCTATAAGTAGCACAAGCGCAACAAGATGCAAACGCACGACAAGCATTAAATACTTGTACCTTGTACTACCCACGTTTTACATCACACGAGGTTACGATGCGAGCGCCTACACATAATATCTGGGGAAAAAAAACAAACATATTATACATTTTGTTGTCCATACTTGTATACTTCGTATTTGTTCATCTCTAATGGCCTTTTCTCACCTTCCCGGTATCCTGGATAGGTACTGGCAGCGGTCCAGCGTCCCCTCCTGCTTCGACTGCATCTCGTTCAGCTTCGTCCTGCGCGCAATAGAGCCGAAACGAAAGCGCGCATGAGGAGGAGGGAAAGCAAGCGAGCATGACGAGGACCCAACACAGACCAAAAGCAAGCACGAAAAAAAACTACGCCATCACACTATACGTAACCTATACGTAAGCTCTCGCTATTGTAACCCTTCAGTACCGGACATAACAGAAATGCACATCTAACTCTGATCTCAAGTGATGTCCCCCCCCGCTATCATGCATCTCGTTATAATAATCAATTTGTTACTCGTGAGAGCACAGCTGAGAAACTGGCAGCATGCAATTCGCCACGAAAGCTGAAAAAGCGGAGGAAAAAGCGGCAGAGAAAAGCGGTGGTGGCGGCTCGTGGTGTCCCTATCATATCGGTGGCTTGCAAAAGACGTCGTGCGGGGATATCGCAGAGGACGAGTTGAAGGGATTCGGGGTGATACCCTCTGCTTCTCTGATTACCAGGTGCCATGTTTCGCTCGCTTCACCTGCAAGCCAGGCACCATAGGTGGCCAAGAGGGGAAAGGAACCATGGCGCTCTTCGCAGAAACGCACATCTAAATCTAACTCTAATCCCAAGTGATGTATGTCCCCGAAACGGGAGCGCCACTCTGACCGGAAATATAAGCACGATTTATACTCTCATATGAACAACAGACGGAGCTTAAATTCAGGGCTCTTCACCGGTCATGACCCCAACTCGTGGGTCGGGTCAGGAGTTTTTCGAGATCTCACGGGTCGGGTTGGGATGGGTTTTGGTCGGGCCAGGAAGTTTTCAAATTCTCACGGATCGGGCCCGGTCATCTCTACCCGACCCGTCTGACCCGACCGGACCCGACCCGACCCGACCGACCCGACCTGACCCGCGAGGCTTGACCTGACCCGTGAGCAGCTATGCTTAAAGTCCCGTTCGTGGTGGTACAATCCTAAAGGGGTGACCGTAAGAAAAGAGCGTTGAGTTCGCAACAGGGTTGTGTTCTTCGCGTGCGATCGTTTTTTTCGGTACTCGATCTTTTCCAGAACGGGAGGTTCACCAGTTGCCAACACCGAACAACAAAAGAGTGAAAAGAGTGTTTTCGGAACAAGATGCCGGTCGAGAGAGAGAGCCAGCCTTCCGAAAAATCGAATGTTCGACTCCTATGATAGTAGCGCCCTTCATACCGTTTGTCGAGAAAAAATGAGCCCTGAAAAACGATCGCCGTTCTACAACAGAAAGAAACAACATCTGGCTTTATAGTACGACTAGTCGAAAAATTTCAAGCGCCTGGAACCAGATTTTCAAACTTCAGCGATGAGGTCCGCCCCGAACGAGGACGCGGAAAAGTGCTGTCGCTTTGGCACACTCACGGGAGTGCGTGCACTAACGAGCTCATATCTGCCCTGCCAAATTTTGGCTCGAATGGGAACGTTCGGAGCTAGAGCTGAAAAACGAAAATGACCTCACGAAAAAAGAAAGAACGGGGGCAGACGTGGTTCCAGTGTCTTTGTTGTCCCCGTTTTTTGTTGTTGTGTGCTTCGTGGGCAGTGCAGCACAGCTGAAACACCGCCCCTGTGCGAATGAACTCAATGCTCTTCACCGTAATTAACCCTTGGTCCAGATGTATGTAGCGGTCACCCCCTTCCCCCCCCCCCCCCCCCCCCCCCCCCCCGCGCTCGTCCAGCGCGCCCAGTTCGGTCTGCACAACTTTCTACGAGTATTACCGGGGAACATAGTAATCACAACCAACCATGGCGGGCAAACATAAGGAAATGCATGATTTTTGGGTCTACCGTGGGTTCTGATTTATCTATTATATATAGTGTAGTTCGCATGACGCCAAAGAAACAATACTTTTGTCAAGTGATCTTTGATGCCCAAATAATCACAGCAACTTAGAGTGGAGCAAACGCAAACGCAAAAAAAAAAAACATTTTTTTCTCCCAAATACATCCAAAACGCACGGTTCTCCCTAAGCCGGCACGTCCGGCACCATCTTCATACGTCACAGATTGGCAAGAGTACAACTCGTACTTGCGCCGTGCTTGTCGACGTGGCCACAGCGAATCGCGGCTGCTCTACAGCAGCAGCAGCAGCAGCGCGGTTGGTAATGTTACACTATGCTGAGATTGTGTCATTCGGCCTCGCTCTGATGCTCGTTATCGTATGATATGTACGTCGCTTTCTGTCACCGTGCGCGACGAAAACACCACCGATTTCGAAACGGGCGGGGTCTCTGAAGGCCCCTAAATAGCATATCCATCCTCCTCTGTTCGTGTTCAAAGCCGTCCAGAGTTCGCGAAACTTGGTCGTGTTAAATGGCCTTCTTACCAGAAACACGGGCTTGTGGTGGGAAAAGCAAGCATACCAGGTACCAGGTACATAGAATCAATATCAGAGACTAACCACCAACAACTATCCTCAAGTCAAGCACCACCACCACCACCACCACCACCACCACCACCACCACTGCCAGCTGAGCACAGGCAGCAGAAGGTCGTCGCTGGTGGTGGTGGTGGTGGTGGTTGTGGTTGCTACTTCTGGTTGTGGTGATCGTGGGCATCTATGAAAATAGTGTTACGTGCTGCTGCGTGCTTCAAAATCCTCATCAAAAGGTTTCTGCGCTGACGCGCATCGCTTAACAATGAAAGCGATATCCCCAAGACTATGGCACAGTTTTAGGGTCAACTGAATGCATTCGCTTCGACAAACTCAGGGACAGAAAATCCCACACCCCACCACGTTTGTTCGAGACCAGACAGGGGGGTGTGCTTCAGGGCGGGTATATTGAAACCAAGTAACACAGTAATACACACACGCGCGTGTCCCAAGTATGAAGAGAATCACTGCATGACAACGACGAATTTATACGTGTACGAAGTCACAGTATCTCGTCCGTACGTGCCGGCATCCTTCGGTTGTAGACATGGGTGATTTGCACAACACACACGGTAGATATATTTCGTAACCGCTTCATGCCTGCTGCATGACCCACCTTGAGAGGGATAGCGTGTGCAGCTACGAGATGATACAAATCGTTGCGGGGCCCGAAAACCTCACGAGCGGCTGCTGTATGGAGGACCATAGTAAATAGCACCTGCGGTACACACAAAAACCTATATATTTCTCTATTTTTACGAACAAAATTTGGTCTCATTTACTATGGTCCCCCGTGATAGATATTTTCGATATTGAAAGAAAACGTTTTTTAGGGTACAACGTATACAACGAACCGATACAAGCTAATTCCACCGCATCTATAGCATTTTTCGTGATCCCGTCGCATTTTTGTACCGTCACACGAACACTCTCTTTAGGCATAGCAACGCGGATCGGGGCGGCGTTCAACAGGCGCTTTGTGTTGAGGCTGTTCGGTGAGTTCGGTGTGAGGGCTGCTTTCAACTTTCAACACGTACGCCGTATATTCGTGGTATTCTTCGGCGCGGTACAGCAGTGGTAGCAGAGCAGGGTCTAAACTGGTTCTGAAAGGGGACACGATGCTGCAGCATGCTACCCAAACCTTTTTTCCCCCCCCATTTACCACGCATCATCAAAATACTGTCTTCTTTTACTATTCTTGGATGCGCGAGAGCATGAGCTTGCTAAATAACATGAAAAACCACGTGCAATTCGAACGCTCAACCCCAAGTGCCATCAAAACGAAGCAAGTACCATGGGGGCACAACGGAATATACATGTGACCACCGCGCTCGTCTTCATGTCGCTTAGTGTATAACCTCATAACTTCCCACCCCAAGTAAATTAAAACCTGGACAGTAAAAAGCGACCGTAGAGGCATACCAGGGTATCTGATATCAAATATACTCACATGCAAGCTCTCCACTTACAGCAGAGTACGTACTCGTAGTAGGTTCAAAATCGCCTTTTGGTATTTAGTTTAAAAATGTCGCAAACACGTCGTTAGTAATGAGCACGCGTCCGTTTGAGTGATTGATACTCAATTTTGAAAGCTGTGCGATATATACCTGGTAGCCGATATCCAAGTTTGACCGTTTTCGTTCCTGTTCAACATTGTTGCATTTCGCTATCGATGACGATATATTGTTTTGACGATTTTCCTTGCATGAGACAGACCAATGTCGTCATTGCGGCCCTACCGCCGTGAGGGCGGTAGGATCTTTTATGCCCTACCAGGTATCAGGTATATACTACTACATATGCCCCCCCTGTAATAGCAAGAGCGTGGCAGCAGCACAAGTACAAGCATCGCTATATATGCCGCGAGCGTGTCGAATACCCCCACGTTCCACTTCGGACATACGTATACCATATATCCTTCTCCAGCAGCCCGTGTATGGCGCTGCCGGCTTTGTGTGGCCGACGCTGTGGTAAGCCATGAGTCATACCAGTTTTTTTTTTCGACACTTCTCCTTTCATAAGCCCTACTCGGCTTAAGCTTTCGTGATGTGCTGGTACTGCAGATTCTACTTCTACAACAGAAAAAAGGCACCAGGTATGGACGTACAGCAGCACCATTTTTTTTTTTTTTTTCATCATTACTTTTACGTTTCAGCCTAACTCGTAGGAGGTTTTACCGTCAGCGACCTTCTGTACAAGCCGTGGTCGCAGGTGCCATGCCTTCTCCCTCCCAGTACGTGCCATCACTTTTATCGCGCATAGGGTTCGTTCCCACTGCTCGTCGATTTTCATCGAATGCTGCTAGCTCACGCTCTCGCGCTTTCCCCGGAATCAAATTTAATCCAAGAAATACTCCTTACGAGTATGCACTCGGTGAGACTCGAACCCACAAATTCGATCTTCGTAGGCACGCGGACCACCTATCAAGCCACCGGGGACGCCGGTAGTCTATTAACATAAACAAGAAAAAAATGCTCAAGAGACAAAGTCGCGCGTGTCTCATCACTCACACTTTTTCCATCCTCTCGGCCAGGGCTTCGAGCTGGTACATGGAGTTCTTTTTCTGTCCCGCGCCCCCGCTCCTCCCCGCGCCGCCGCCGCCCATGCCTTGCTTGTGAGCGCCCACCACGCCTGTGTCCTTCTGAAGCTGAGGAGACGAGACGACACAACGAAAAACCACGGCAGCCGAATATGAACACAGCAGTTGTTGTGACTGCTGCCGATGTTGTGGTTGTGCTAACCTTGCCTCATCGCCACACTCTATTACTAAATACGGTGGGCATATGTAGTGGTTATCAGAGCCTCCGATGGATAATTTTTTTTTGTATCCCCCTACGTTTACACAACCCACATTTGATTCTGAAAAGTACGTGATCCCCCGCAACAATCCGTGGTCGTTGGGTCTGGAGCGCAAAAAAAAGATGCAAAATCAGACAAAACAACAACCAAAACCGTACCAAAAATACAAGGTACAAGGTTCGCCTTCGGGATGTAGGTAACGCGAAATCCTGGGGGCGTCGCAAGGCGAAAAGGGAGTCACCGTTAACACACGCATAGCTGTTCTTGGCGGGAACGTGAACCATGAGTTAGCGTATTGCTCGAAGGAAAGAGTCATAGTAGTAGTCAGCAGGAACAAACTGAGTACTTCTCTTCCTGTGGTGAATACTAGACTACTACAGTACATACACGCGGTACCATGGGTCGACTACCATACTGTTACTATACACCACTAGTAATACTACTTATAGTACAGGTACTACTACTGCTTTAGATAGGTATTAATACAAGCAGCATGCACTCGGTACCATGGGCTACTATTCATATTAATACTACAACTACAACTAATATATACCATACTAACTACTTTATAATTCTATACCTGCGCGTCAAAAACAGCGTCCATAATACAGACAGGCCAAATAACTATAATAAAACATCACTTCTATTATTATTAGTTGGAAGCAGCTTCTCTGTATTTATTCATGTACAGGTAGTACGGTTGGGGCACGATGAAAAAGTTATCTGCATCTATTTGTAATAAAAAAAAATCTCATCACTGTCAAATAAGTACTCAAGGCTTACGGCAACAGCAGCTGACTCGTGGCAACAGCAGTAGTATAACTCTAACATCACCATTAACATCAATACGCAGCAACCGGTTTACATACGATTGAAGGCATAATGAAAAACACATGTGTACTTGTCATGAAGTAATGATCTCTACGTTTAAATTAATGACTGTCAAAAGCAGTATAATATGCTCATGGTTACAGCAGCAGATTTGCCGCAACGACAGCACTACTATACCTACTATTACGGGGGTCTATAGTTAACAGGACCTATGTCATACATAAAAACCTATATATTTAGGTATTTTTACTAACAACATTTGGTCCTGTTGACTATGGACCCCCGTAATATTACCAATACCCCTACTGCTGCTACTACTGCTACTATTAGAATATACTACTGCCACTACTACTGCTACTACTACTACTGCTACTACTATTAATACTACTGCTAACCCTACTATTAAATACTACTGTACTACGTACTACTACTGTACGTACTACTACTGTAGGACTACCCCTACAATACTACTACTGCCACTACTACTACTACTACTACTACTACTACTATGCCAGATGCCCACCGAGACAGGGGGAGTAGAGGGAGACGGACGGCAGAATGAGTCTGGCTCTGTGGCTCTTGCCCGCCGATGCGACTACCTGCTGCTGAGAGCGTGCGACTGGACAACTCGCTATTAATAGGTATGAATACCTACATAAAGTATGGGCGCGCCAACAAGCAACACCTAATCTGGGCAGCCTGATATTTTTATTGGGGCGCCATCTTCAAACAACCTTGAGCATAGGCTATTATATAGGATTTAGTGCAGATTTCACAACTGAGCCATTTTTATTAACCCAATTTTACTAGCGTTCTCCAAAAAGTGAGCATTATGTGTTTTTCTTGGACACTTGCTTATTGGCGGGCCTATACTGTATACAGTAGAGATCTGGTGTCAATTTCCCCCAGGTAGAGCGCCGAGGGAGGCAGTTTTGTGGTCACGTACGTGCTCGGTGTAAGGTGTGTGGTGTACGTCAAAGGACTAGGTGAAACATGTATGACTCTCGACACTCGACAGACGTATTCTGGTGCTGCTATACCTGCTGCTGCTGCTGCTGCTCCTGAGGTTGATAAAAAACTAAACAGGAAAAAGGCGGGGGATTTCAAAATTATTCAAATTTGAGATTTTCAACGCAGAGAAAATTATCAGAGAAAACTCTTCCGTTTTTGGAAGTGCACACAGTTCGTCGTATCCGCAGTCGGGCAGTGTGGATACGCGGTGCCGCACCGAGACAGGGGGCAGTACGGCGAGACGGGAGGCAGTATGGGCCTGGCTCTGTGGCTCTTGCCCGTTGCGATTACCTGCTGCTGAGAGCGTGCGACTCGACAACTAGCCAGGTATGACACCATCACCTAGATACCTGGTGCCAATGTCTCCCAGGTATCATAGGCGGACGGAGGGAGGCAGTTTTTGTGGTCACGAACGTGCTCGGTGTTGGGTGTATACCACCCGCTGAAGGGCTTGGTGCAACAGATACGACGGCCGAAGGACGTGTACTGCCGTTGCTGCTGTATGTCTGCTGCTGCTGCTACTACTTCTGCTGAGGTTTAAAACATATGTTCAGCATAGGGAGTGTTCGAGGGTGGCGGGCTATTTACGAAAAAAACAACTAAAAAAGTAGGGTTTTCCATGTCACCTACTCGGCTCGACGAGGCGGAAAGCGATCCCTTGTTTTTTAGAGACAACTCAGCAATCTTCAATGTCCCGAGCACCGCCCGAGCACCGCCACGGGGCTCGGCCCGCCAAGGTGCTCGGCCCGCCACGGTGCTCGGCCGGGATCCAGACATGCGTCGTGATGTACCCACGGACCCCTTGCTTGCACCGGAGCCGAAAGTGCGAGAAACAACCTTCGGCCGCCCGAAAGCAGCATGCTAAAAAAAAAAAAAGGTGCATCTTACACATACACATATGTATGTACCAGGTATACACATAGGCGATACGCGCAGGGGGGCACTACTTACAGCGGTAAAAATACAGCATTATGACACAGCACATAACATCCCGTAGCACGCGCGATCGAACAATCACACGCAGCATCCTTAAAGATGAGATTTCCAAGAAAGAATCGGTCACAGCTGAGATAGTTTTTTAAAAAACTCGTACCACTCTGGCCGGAAATATAAAGGAGCGTCTGTAAGTTAATATGAAAACCAAACGGTCCTTACATTTCCACCAGGAGTGGCAGGAAGCATAGATACACAGAACGCCCCACTCCACCCCTCTCCCCTTCCCCCGCCCCTCGACCACAGCCTCCCATAGCCGCCCACAGCCTCCCCCCCCCCCCCCCCCCTCGGCCTATGGTCATACGACTGCGGCCATGCACGATAATGAGTACACCCCCCCCCCCCCCCCCCTCGGCCATGCATGACATGAGTACACCCCCGCCCCCGCCCGTTTCATCTACACAGGATCACTCTCCCCTCCTCCCCCCCCCCCCGTCCCCCCCCCCCCCCCCCCCCCCCCCCCCCCCCCCCCCCCCCCCCCCCCCCCCCCCCCCCCCCCCCCCCCCCCCCCCCCCCCCCCCCCCCCCCCCCCCCCCCCCATACATCCTACCTTCTCCTGCTCCTTCTGCTTGGCGTATATCGCGTACTTGGTCCCGTTCTCTCTGCCCAGGTTTTCCATCCGTCCGTACACTACACGCTCCAGGTTGTACCTATTTCGGGTTCACGTTGTCATGGTGGTTCAAGAGAGATACCGAACGGAAACCAAAAACCAACCGCTTAACTCGACCAATGGGTTGATCGATCGATCGATCGACGGAAAGAACGAACGAACGAGCGAACGAACGAACGAGCGAACGAGCGAACGAACGAACGAGAGCGCGAACGAACGAACGAACGAGCGAACGAGCGAACGAACGAACGAGCGAACGAGCGAACGAACGAACGAACGAACGAAAGAACGAACGAACGAACGACACCAGCGTGGCCGCTTCTTTCCTAAACGAGGTGATCAGCTTCTGTGACGCGGGGAGGGATGATCACATCGTCCAAACAACAAAAAATGAGAAAAAATGCAAAAATGGCTATCTAAAAACGTTACATATTCAGCGCCCGCCCTCGCGCCCCGCCTCGCGCCCACCCTTCCGGCTTCAGCGACCCCGATTCCCTTACCGCGCACACCGAGGCATGTTTTGGCCGGGATATACTTAACATATAGTCGGCGCTGCACAACACACCAGCCGACGCTTGCGGTCGGTACGAGCCGATCAAATACACAACTTAGTTGGGGAGAGAAGCCGGAGGAGAATCTTAGAAGCAGCATCGGCATCAGCAGCAACAACAGCGGCATCAGCAGCAGCAGCAGCAGTAGCAGTCACAGCAGTCGCAGCAGTCGCAGCAGTCGCAGCGGCGGCAGCACCAGCAGCACCAGCAACAGCAGCAGCAGCAAAAGCAGCAGCAGCAGCAGCAGCAGCAGCAGCAGCAGCAACAACAGCAGCAGCAGCAACAGCAGCAGCAGCAACAACAGCAGTAACACCAGCAGCAGCAGCAGTAGCAGCAGCAGCGACCGCTCTCGCGTGCATAGGCCAACGATGAACGACGGTCAACACAAATGACACCAAATTGATATACCTGGTACCAGATACGTACTAAATATTATATATATTACCTGGTACTGCAGTAGTGCGAGTACACGAGCGAAGGCTAACAACCGCTGTAACCCCCCACCCGCCCCAACTTGCTGTAACCCCCCTGACCCTTTCCTAACCGCATGTGGGACTTCATCTGGTTGTAGCCGCCCCTCTGCATTAGTGCCCTCGATCCGGCAATCTTCCCTGCATGACGGCAACCGAAGCGGACAAAATTAGGCGGCAGCAACATATTCAAAACTGGAACCACAATGGTAAAAACAAACAAACAAACAAACAAACAAACGAATGAAAGAAAGAAAGATAGAAAACAAAAGCAAAAACAAAATGAAAACAGAAACATAATAAAGAAGAAGCCTACCCTCCCGAGCGAAACAACACAAGGCGGGAAAACACAAACACAAAAAATTGACAAACAAACTAACTATTACGGGGGTCCATAGTTAACGGGACCAAATTTTGCTAGTAAAAATAGGCAAATATATAGGTTTTTATGTACACCATAGGTCCTGTTAACTATGGACCCCCGTAATAAATAGAATGAAGACGTGTGTACCGGTATTGTTGGTATACCGGTATACTACCATTAATCATATCATATCAACCCGGCATGGCGTAACAAAAAAGAAGAAAAAACAGAGAAAAGGGAAGATACCGTGCAAGAAAGAAAGAAAAACAGCTACCAAAAGCAACCAAAAGTAAAGAAGGAGAGCAAAGGCCGCACGCAAGCACGCAAGCACGCACGACGCGTACGTACCACGACAGGGCCAGAGGTAGCACTTTTTGCCCCCCTCCCAAAAAAAAAAAAACTGACTGATTGACCGACTGACTGACTGACTGACGGGGAGGGGATCCTTCACTCAGGAATTGGCGCAAAGAGCGTTTTTTTTTAGTTTGCCCAGGGATGGACGTGCGTGCGGTCGATTTTTCAGCCTTCGCTTTTTTCTCCACAACGGAGAAAAGGTTTATTGACAGTACCGAACACGAACAATACGGGTGTTTCGTCCGGAAATATCTGGTCGATGAGAGCCTTTCCTGGAAAATACAGCGTTCGACTTTTGGCACCCCTCTCGTTACCGTTGTAAAAGAAAAAGCGGGCGCCGGAAAAAAACGATCACAATCCCGTGCGAACGAACTCAACTCTCTGTGCGGCAGGTGTATCACACCCAACATCGCTGGGACCCAACTATTGATAGTGTTTTACGCCATTTTTTCGATGTAGATGCCTGTGCTGTGCCATGCACGGCATTCGTTGTTCATGGGGTTGCACTTTCATTTTTCTAAATACAGCAGGGGTCCCCTCACAAGGCGGTATCCCGACACAAGGCGGTCAAAATCGCCGACCGCGACTGGGGAATCGCACTCATAACCTAGAATGAAAAAGGCGGCTTTGCCCTAAAAGGTGGCCATATTGCTCCGGCACCACTACCGCCTGACTGAGGGGCCCCTCCTGTATACCTGGTATGCTTTTTGGGTGGGGTGTGAACATAGAGCTCCTCAAGGGAGGAGAGAGGCCTCAGAAAATATTAAGAGGTACTCCCCCATAGTGTACATATAGCATGCATCAGACAGTATTAAAGGTACACCCCTATCGTGTATAGCACGCACTAGAAAATGTTGAAGGTACACCCCTATAGTGTGTATCATACATCAGAGAAGAGTAAGGGTACACCTCTATCGTGTATATCATACATCATGAAATATTAAAGGTACACCCCTATCGTGTATAGCACGCACTAGAAAATATTGAAGGTACACTCCTATAGTGTGTAGCATACATCAGAGAAGAGTAAGGGTACACCTCTATCGTGTATATCATACATCATGAAATATTAAAGGTACACCCCTATCGTGTATAGCACGCAAGAGAAAATGTTGAAGGTACACCCCTCTAGTGTGTAGCATACATCAGAGAATAGTAAGGGTACACCTCTGTCGTGTATTATATCATACATGATAAAATATTAAAGGTATCCCCTATCGTGTAAAACATGCATCGCACGCACGAACGCACGCACCAACGTCGTTGTCGTCCATCCCTTCCTCGGCGTAGTACTTGTGGAAGATGTTGCGCTCGCTCCTCCGCTTCAGGGAGCACGCGTCGCCGCCCTGGGTGAGCAGTTGCAGCTTCAGCCCGGCGTGAGTCCAGCCCCGCCTGCATCCGTCCGCACCCGCACCCGCACCCGCAAGGAAAAACGCAAACCTTAACACTTATTCGAGATTTGGTCTGATTGGCTGAGCCCTTTTAGAGCTGCAATCCCGTTTTGGGGGAAAACCACTGAAATTCCGAGTGGCTTGTCCCCTAAAGGGGACCGCAGTACTAAAAGGGTCAGGGTCAGGGTTAGGGCTGCTCTGATGAGCTTCGGGGTAGGGTTAGGGTTAGTCTGATTGGCTTGGTGTCAGGGTTAGGCATGCTCTGATTGGCTCAGGGTTAGGGTTAGGCTTGCTGTAGTTCTATTCGCCTCGTACAAAGTGTGTCAACCATTTTCTCGAATAAGCGGTAAGCAACCCTGAAGAAAAAAAAAACACACACACACACACACACCGGCCGCCCCGGCGTCCGCGGGCGGTTGGCTCAGGGTCAGGGTTACTGTGGTTCTATTCGTCTCGCGCGCGTTGTTAGGATGTCATATAGCCCGGCGGCGAGCGACCCGAAAAAACACTCCAGACCTCGGGACAGGTAATCGATCCCTACTTCCATGATCTACTGTAGTGGGTCTCTCAGTGCAGACATATTCCTGATTTGCATCGTCTACTAATAGCTCACGTTGCCGCGTGGGAGACGTATAGTCTTCACGATCTGATAGCACAGGTTTCTTGTTTCCTGGGTTGGATCAATCAGCACTACATACATGCACAGGTCCTGCACAACCAACCCCTCACCAAGGCGGGCGAGGAACTAGATAATCTACCGTAGATGTATAGATAGATACTGTAGATCATGATCTGTCTGTCCGAGGTGTAAAATGCTTCAACGGTGTGAGTACATACCGTTCGCCAGCCCTGCAACCGTCACCCCATAAAACACCCTAACCCTAGGAAATTTCTCGGAACGAAGAGACGCGTGCTACGATACACAGGGGCAGAGCGCTTTTCGTTGAAACTGTGTGTTTTGACTGAACTAACTGGCTTCGTAACCCAATATTCTTCAGAAAACCACTATTACGGGGCACCCTACTACGGGTGGTCCATAGTTAATAGGACCTACGGTACACACAAAAACCTATATATTTACCTATTTTTACTAACAATATTTGGTCCTGTTAACTATGGTCCTCCGTAATAGTAAATAGGACCTACGGTACACACAAAAAACCTATATATTTACCTATTTTTACTAGCAATATTTGGTCCTATTTACTATGGTCCTCCGTAATACGATATATAAGCGTTCCACGCTATTATTCGTGTGATATATATACCTATTAATAGGGTGAGTTCACCGGACGCCGCATTTTTTTTTAGTTTTCTCAAAAATCAAGTTTCGGGCGGTGTCTTAGGATATCTCCTCACGTATGGAGCCTCCAGAAAAAACAGAGGCTCACCTCTCCTCCACCCTAGCACGCATCAAGATGTAACGAGGAAGTCAGTACGAACGAATCCCGACCATTTTTTGTCGACGAAACTGGGCCAGGTACCAAACACTACGTTTGCAGGACGTAACCATGACCTAGAGGCGCCACAGGCGGGAGCCGCGGCCGTACCTCTGGTAATTGCGAAATGCACCAGCATAAAATATTTTGAACAAATATTTCAAGAAAACTGTGTGAAGAGATACCAAATGCTCTAGGCCATGCTCTAGTACATCCAAATCGTGCAATCGAAGTATCACACACAGGATGCAAAGAATGAGTTTCGGCGAAATCCTCGATCTCACAGCTATTGGGTTTAAAAAATATATACCAGGTACACGGTAAAAGTTTCACTTATACCTGGTATACAACAAGTTTTTGCTTTTTTTTTTTTAAATAAAATAAAAAAAAAAAAATAAAAGATGCCTGGTACTACCTACCTATCGTACACACTTCGGAGTATACACACGGTAACCGAAGAATCCCACCACCCACCGGCAGATCTCGAGCCCCGCCTCCTGCTTGGTGACCGCTGCCAGCGCCGAAATCTGACCGAACACCTCGCTGCGCCGGAGCTTAGGCCGTCGGCTGGTCAGATGCCCGAACGACTCGTCACCCGCGCGCAGCCCGGGTATCGCTGTCTGTGGAACACCGTTCAATATCAGAAGGGTGGGGGGGGGGTCGGAGGAGGAGGGGTGAGGGGGTGGAGGGGACAGGGAGGGTGGGGGGCGGGCGGGGAAGGAATTAGGGGGAGGGGGAAGAAAGGGCGGAAGGGAGGGGGTATATGGGGAGGGGGTAAAGGCTAAGAATGACGTCGCTCGTAAACAACCCTACAATCCTCCCCCCTGCTTGTTCTTCTAGGCCTTCAAGGCGAAGAGCGCAAGAGAAAACCCGCCCGTCCGCCCACCCGTCCGCCCGCCCGCCCGCCCGCGTTCACTCCTTCTCCTACTCCAGCTCGTTGTCGCCCCTCCCTGTTCTTTCAAGCCTTAAGCCGACGAGCGAAAGAGCACTCCCGCCCCAGCCCCCGCGCCCACGTCCCTCCCCCCCCCCCCCCCTCCTCCTCTTCCCCCTTCCGTCCTCGTACAAAGCCACCGAACGACACGCACCATACCACAAACACCTCTTCTCCCCTCCTCCCCCTTCCATGGTCCTACGACTACGGCCATGCATGACATGAGTACACTCCTCTTTATCTTGCCCATGCCTCCGAGCCCTCAAGTGACGCCGCGCTCAAGCACAAAAACACACGCTTGCGCCCACCCGACGCGACTTAACGCACGAGCCTGATCCCGATCCCGACCTCGATACCGATTTCGATCCCGATCCCGATTGCGATCCCGAGCAGCATGTAGGTACCTTCTTGGCCTTTTCCACTTTGAGCGCTTGCTTCGCGCCGATGCTAACGCTCTCCTTGCTCGGGATGGGCGGCAGCTTAAGGGTCCAGGATGGCTCCGAGCTCGTCTGTTGTTGTTATTGTTGTTTTATCGCCGTCACAAAACGACGCAGCAGCAGCAGCAGCAGCAGCAGAAGCGGCAGCGCACGTGGCAGCGGAAGCGGAAGGGCGGAACGGGGGGGGGGTTAGGCGGCCGGGAGGACTGGGGGGGGTACTCGATATCATGCGGGGAGGGGGGGGGGGGGGCATAGCATAAAGAAGGACTCTATTGACGAGCGACCGACCAAACGACCGATCTACCGATCAACTGGTCGATCTACCGACTGCTATACACACAGCGACCAACCGCACGACCAACTCATCCACTCTTATCAAACAACTGACCGCCCGACCGATCTACCGATTGGCCGCGGGAGAGTGAGAAGGAGAAATAAAAAATCAGGCGAGAATGCAGGCCAACCATCGTTATATCGCAAGCCGATTGAGGCATCGCACGAAAAGCAAGCGAGTACATAGCTCTCAAGTTTTCAAGCAGTAGGGACCGCAAGGATCAGGTAGAACAGTAGTGTAACAACTTTAAGTTTGCACTGATGTAATAGGCGGTGTTCGGGGGGGTGGGAGGGGTATTAATTCTCATGCACGGCCGTAGCCGTATATATAACCATAGACCCTCGCATCCGTACAATGCCGGGACGGAGCATGTAGGGTTTGCACCGACCAGGCAGACATTGCTCGCACCAAGCGCGGAGCGCCGTGAAGAGTTGGGCGAGTCGATGAACGGTGAGCTGCATTCTACTGAAAACCGCTTGTGATGCGAACTTTCCTGCATACGGATGACAGCGTCCAAACGGGTCAACTCGCCTTGACCCACGCGTCGAGGTAGGGCTTCATCGTCTTCTTACTGATGATGCCGCCGGACAAGTTCACCCTGCGATAGCGGGTTGAGAGAAGAAACACACGACCAGGCAAAGGTAGCACGGAGTACAGTAGCGTTAAACCCACGCTGGCAGCAAGAACAAAAACGAGGCTGCAATAACGTCAAATAAAAAAATACGTACAGCCAGTAGCAGTGTTGGACCCACGCCGGCAGCGCAAAACAAAGCGAGGCCGCAAATAGCATTTCTTTGTTGAAAAATCGACACGCCACGAGCAAAAACATTAAACAGAAAAAAAAGTGGGCGGAGAAAACGACCGAGACAACCAGCAATGAGAGTATGATCGGGGAGCCAGGTGACAGCCGACATCCGTCGCCAAGAAGGGTGTATGTCACAGCCAGACGGCGCAGAAAAAAAAGGAAAACAAAAAAAATGATCACGACCCGCCTGAACGGCCAAAAAACGAGCGTGCGCTATATACAGGGGTAGCAGTTTTCGGCCGAAAAAAAAAAAATCTGGCTGACCGGGCCAAAAAATCATTGGAACATACCATTAGTGTTTTTACACTATTTTTCGTCATGTATTAACAGTATATAGATCTATATAATAAGCTTTGGGATTTGATCGTTCCTCGTTCTTTTTTCCAAATTTTTAGACCAACTATTATGGGAAATTATTTCTGAGCTCTCAGAACTGGGGTTTTAGGCCGAATATACGCGTTTTACTCGGCGGGAAAGCCAAAAACACCGATAGACTCCTTAAAATGCTCGCCGTAGTTTTCTGCGAGCTTTCAGGACCAATTTCCCGTTTCTCCAGAGTCCTATTTTATTTTTTGGAGCAGCCAATCACTTTTCTCTGGAGGGTCAGAAATAAGGCTGTTGGTCAGAACTTGGGCCAGAAATAGTGGATCTTCGAGGATTTTTGATAAAAAATCACGATATCCTCAGAACTGGAAATATGGACAGGTCTCGCAATGGTAAGTATCGACCCGTCAATTTGTTTAGGTCGAACCCCCCCTGCTGAGCTTACTTGTTACTTGCTACTCATCTCGTACTGATTCAATGTATCAAAGACAATAACATACGAAGTATATGTAAAGATGAGACAAAAAGTGTCAGCTGCGTCCATCTGCAATCATCGCCCCACTACCCCCCATCCCTCCCCCCCCTCTTCGCAGCCACCACTTCCCTGGCGTGAAATAATCAGTGAATCTGTCGCGTTGTTCACCCCCCCCCCCCCCCCCCCCCCCCTCATCACCCTCGTCCGCGCTCGCAGCCATCGCCACCATGGCGAAGAATAGTCAAGTCAGTCAGTCAGTCAGTTCGTCAGTCAGTCAGTCAGTCGGTCGGTCAATCAGTGGCGTCCGTCGCTCGCTCGCCTGTCGGTGGTGAGGAAGTGCTTCAGGTCCTGGGAGTGCTTCAAGTTGGGCCACTGCTTCACTTCTTCCAAGAACTTCCTCAAGGCCGCGCCCTTCACAAGGCTCTTCAGGGACGAGAGGAGGAAAAAAAAAAACGCAAAGACAAAAACGACAGAGGGGTGGGCGGGGTAGAGAGAAAGAAGCGCCATCAAAGCGGGAGAGGGCATAGATAAATAGGAGGAGGGGGGGGGGGGGGGGGGTGAAAAGGAAGACATTAACATGTCGCTACAAAATACCTGGTGTTGTGTAAATAGTAGATCTCACTCACTGCGGGAGAAGCTGTCGCAAAAGTCACCTCCTCGCCCCCCCCCCCCTCGCCTGCCATTCTCCCCTTCTCCCGAACAACAAACTCACCCAATCCGTCTCGCTGCAGTCCGCCCACCGAGCCGGGGGGGGCTCAACGGGGATGGACGTGGTCCCGTAGTCCTCCTCCCACGCTACGCGCAGGCGGTTGAAAGCCTTGAGCGTCTTGGCCACCACCCAGATGTCTCCCTCCTCCTTCACGTTTTTCTTCACCCCGGAAACCTGACCACCGAAAAAAAAAAAAAAACAAGCAAGGAAACTAAAGAAAAGGTACAGCAATAGTATGTACCATGTACGAAAAAGACATTCATACGCACAAACGAGTACTTCGCGCTCCTCTGTTTTTTACTATTAATGCCCATTTTTGGTTCTGATAACGATGTCCCTCCGTAACAGTACATGTACACACAGCAATAGGTAGTCCCTCTATAGTGCCGGTATGTTGTTGTCGTTATTGTTGTTGTTGTTGTTGTCTTCACATTAAATCGTCCTTTCTACCCAGCTTCATCAGGACACCCAGTGTCCGTCCTGATTCTTTATCCTAGATAGACATTGATTCCGTGGTCACAGACTGTGAGACAGAGGAAGACCAAAAATAAAAAATAGTCGCAAATTCAAGTGTCAAGCAAGTGAAATCCCAGCGTACCCGGTACGAGAGCCAACAATACCGGCACTCACTCTAGACCGACAACCGGAACTATTCCGCGCACTACAGTACCACTCCAGTGAATCCCATCTGCGCCAAGCGATTCCACAGACACCATACTGCTTGTAGCGGGCGAGTCGGCGCTACCCAACCGGCACTTTAGAGTGACCACCTACTGTATCATACTAGCCTGTATGAAAAAGGCCGTGATCTTGGATCCGTGGTGATCGAATGTCGTCGCGTTGGTCATGCCGAAGTCCGTCTTCTCCATGTCCAGCTCCCCTGCCGACATGTGTGCGTCCTGCGAGTCACCACGCCGAAAACAGGAAAAAAGCGTAAAAGAGAAGAGTGAGCCAACCAAACAGCGCGGCAAAGTACAGTGGGCCAAACAAAACCGCTGGGGCGAAATACAGCAGTGCACCGAACAAAACAGCCTCAAAGGCAAAAAAGCAGCCGACCGAAAACGAAAACGAAAAACAGGGTAAAGCAAAACCGACGGTCACCGAAATAGCCTCGCAAGCCAATGAAGCCAGGCCGAAAGCAACAAAAGGGACGGGCAATGGCTGACTATCGCATGAAATATAAAACTCGCCGGCCCTGGCTGACTACAAATAAGCCGCGAACCAGCCATTGGTTGGCTACTACCCGATGGTTGCGTGCGCTAATTTGCGGAGTTCTGCGCCTGTCGTATCTGACTGGCGTGCCCGTGGCTCGACGCATGCATTTTATTGATGACGCAAGACTACTATCACGGGCGACCATAGTAAATAGGACCAACTGTTGTTAGTACAAATAGGAAAATATATAGGATTTTGTGTGTACCGTAGGTCCTATTTACTACGGTCCCCCATCATAATAAGTCAGTTACTGTAGGTTGGTTTTGCTTCGCCACCCAACCACTACGGGGGAAATCATCACAACAATCAGAACCGAATATGGCATGTAAATACCTCGTATAGAGAATGCATGGTGTTTAGGTACATCGAGGGCCCTAACTACTATGCCCCCCCGCACCGGACAGCATACTGAAGTATATCGCGACGCCGGGGTTCTGTTGAAATACATTGTAGCAGACCGGATTCCTCCCCCGGTGTTTGGAGTTATTGTTCGTGGATAATTTCACGGTTGGTTTTGCGAGAGCTACCTGGTACTGTACGTTGAGATACAAGGTGGAAAAAAAAAAAACGAATACGTACGTGAAGCGCTCCTGTCACCCTAACGCGAAAACAGCAAATGTACTATGGGGATCGTACTATTACGGGGGTCCATAGTTAATGGGACCAAATTTTGTTAGTAAAAATAGGTAAATATATAGGGTTTTATGTATACCATAGGTCCTATTAACTATGGACCCCCGTAATACCCACTCGTGAAGATATGTAGCAAAAAACAAAAGTCCACCCCAAACACACCGTGACGACAACGACAACAACAACAGCGGCAAGGCAACAGCAATGAGGATGTAGCAGCGATAGCAAAGCGTAGCGTATGTTCGGCAGTCAACCCAAAAAAAAAAAACGCAACGACATCAACGACAACAAAAAGCGACAACATCAATATCGACAACAGCACCAAACACAGCCGAAAGGGTAAAGCAGCGACAGCATCGAGCGATAAAAACAACAACAGCGATGCCAGCAACAACAGCAACACAATCTCGCCTTCTTTTTAGACGCCCACGTCCGAGGGTTCGAGTCCTCGGCAGGCGCGTTCTCCTGCCTGCCCTGCGCTTTGGGGTCGACCTCCTGCAGCGTCTGGGACGCGATCCACCCCACCTCGTCGCCGACCTGCCGACGATCATCATCGTCACGACGTCAGTTTCATACCTCACGCTGCAGCGGCAACATGGGGCTCATACCGAAGTAAAATGCCTGCACATTACGTTACAAGCTCCTTAAATGATAACGAGCTGTTTTTACACAAATAATGTCCTACCGAGCGTGAAAAAAAAACGCCGGGGAAGACAACAAATATACGTAACTACTCGTACAAAACGCGAGCATACTCTGCCGCTTTTTTTAGAACTGCAGTTCTGTTTTGGGGACAAACCGCTCAAATTCTAAGAAGTTTGTCCCCTAAACGGGACTGCAGTCCTAAAAGGATTGACGACGGCATCACGCAAACCATCACCAACCGAACAATCAACCATCCCACCGACCGACCGACCTACCTACCGACCAACCAAACAATCGACCGAAGAACACAGAAACCAGTATGCACCTTCCCAAGCCACCAGTGCGGATCGTCCGTCTTGTACACGACGGCCATCTGACCGTTCTTCAGCCTCAGCACGCCCTTCTCCTTCTCCCCGGCACGTCCTCGGCCCCCTCGAAGTAGGCCACCTTTGTCGGAAACTGAACGTGATCCCTGTGTATGCGTATGTGTTGCGCGCATGTGCCGTGTTTTTGCCGGAGGGTGGGGGGGGTTAAGGTTCAAGTTCATTCTTCAGTCAAATGTTGGAGCTTGAAAAATACGCGACTCGAAAGAAGCGCTGTCTTTGTGAAAAAGCAAAAACAAGAACCCCCACAACCTACATACCAGGTACACACGATCACAAATATGTACTTTTTACCAGGTCAGGCACGGGTTTTCCGTCCGACTGAATGCCGATCTCGGAGGGGCCAAGCGCGAGCGCTACATAGTTGATCGGATGGGGCGGTGCACATCGCTAGCAACGGGACCCTCGCCCCGATGACCACTCCCGGCTACTCGTATTTCAGGCGGCCTTTTAGTTGATTGGCCAGCGGCCCGCGGACGACCGAGATAATGTACGAATAGCCCTGCCGGAGCCAGGAACGTGGCACGCCCAAGACAGCGTTATTGGGTATGTTGTATGATGCCTGGCAGCACTATTGGTATATTGTACCTAGCATTTGTATTGTGCCGGCATTGAGTGTGTTGAACTGTTTTAATATCTCTTCCTCCCCAGCTCAACTCGCAGAACACTACCGACAGCCCACTGAACAGCGTTGGTCACAGGCGTATACCCATCTCCCCCTGGTACATGCCAAGACGGCAGTACGTTACAGCACCACAATTTATCTGCATCTGTGCACGAGTACCTGGTACGTAGTTTACATACTCTCGCTGCTATATGATACTTTCAATTCAACTGTCGGGCTGTTGTGAGATTGACAGGCCTGCGTGACGTGGAAACAGGTCACTGATTTTAACCATGTGTTTGCGTCGTACAGGCTTCACACCATTTCAATCTAAACCACTGTCAGGCATCTGGTACCTTGTTGCGTAGTCGGGTCTAGAACAAAAAAAGGGAAAGGGGGCACGTACTCTAGGTAAGATCGTTAAGAAACCCACACTTGCAGCTTATAGAGGTTTCTTTGATACCGCTCTGTTTGTACATAACACACGTGACATTGTGCTCGTAAACGCTGGATACTCGTATGTGTATACAAAGACAGACAGAACATATAACACAACTTGACAGAAGAACAATTCGCTTATTACAGCGGTATAGAGCAACTTATAGGGGCGGGCACCGTGCAGTACAAAAAGAGAAGCCCACAAGTTGCCGAATGGGGATTTGCACTGCGTCAAAGCCATAGCACTTGCTGCTGCCGCTGCTGCCCCCACCGCAGCTGCTGCACATGACCGCCGCATGTACAAATGGGGTAGGTGATGGTCAGGTGGTACTGATATCCATCATAAAAACCAATCGCTTCCACCACGGAATTTTGTGCTCGAGCCTGCCCACGTCCAAGTGCCCTAATATACGGTAGGGGGTGTAGGTATGCTGTAGAGCGGTACCCCGTCGGGTACCCGGACCAAACGAGTACCCGGAATTTCCGGAGGTATTACCCGTACCCGTGACCGGGTACCCGTTTTTTCAGGTACATGAGCCTGGGTACCCTGACAACATACAGTGTTATTTACAGGTTAAACCGTATAACGGCACGACAAGGGGGGAACCACACTTTCACACCGGCACGATAACTAACAAATACCGAATCAATGTGGAAAATGCCTAACCCCGAACGAAAATAAACGGGTCCCGGGTACATGGGCAACCGTTCATGTCCGGTATACCAGGTACCTGCTCACGTAGGGTACCCGGGTACCCGTTCATGTCGGGTACATGTCGGGTACCCGGGTACCTGGGTGTGAACCCTCCGCTTTTTCAACAAACGACGCGTTGGTGTGTGCGTGTTGAGGACCCTGACATTTTTAGTTACTCACTATTGTTAAAATATAGGTTTTCGGAGGTATGGAGAGGGATAATTGACAATTCGAACGTATTCTGACCTGGGTACACAGGTACCCGTTTTTGTCTGGTACCCGGGTCCAATTGTTCGTACAGCAGTCCAAGCCTGGTTGCCCTGACTACTACGTGGTCTGATTAGATTACTTCTAGTCCCACCGAGTGCATCCTCATAGGGACTTTTTCTTGCATAAAAAATTGATAAGCGGAAAGCGCGAAAGCGTGAGTTGGCTACATTCGATGAAAATCGACGAGCAGTGGGAATGCTGAACCCTATGCGCGACAAAAAATAAAGGCACGTACCGGGGGGGAGAAGGGACGACACCTGTGACCACGGCTTGTCCAGAAGATCGTCGAGGGTAAAACCTCCTACGAGTGGGCTGGGAAGTAAAAGTGATGGATAAAAAAAAAAAAAAAAAAAAGTCCTTGTATAAGCAACCCTCTACAACTTGAGACCGTCGCTGCTGGAACGATCCCATCGAGCACCAACTTTCCGGTGGGTATTAGGTTTTACTCCTACTCGAACGGGTAGTGGCATGCCCGAGTACTACCCGTCGGGTTTCTGGGTAGTAGACGAACGGGGTACAACTCTAGTGCGCTCACAAGTACGTATGGTATGTGTATGTACCAGTGCAGCAGTATCGTCGCGGAAAAGGAGGTACTCGTACTGCTGACTGCTGTGCGGCTGTACGAGGAAATTCGTTCAGCGCTAAAGGGCAAGAACAGCGCCAAAACGGGGGGGACGTGCGTGTCCGAAATACCCCCAACCCTATGTACGATAAGCACACGGTCGGTTTCGGCGGGATGCCCATGCCCAAACCATCAGGTACAAGAAGACAGGTTCAGGTCAGTTGTGGACAGCATGGTACTATTAATAACAGCAGCAGTGTCGCGACTTTCGTTTACAGAGGCAACATACTATTACTCTCAACAGCACGTGCTATGTTTTGTTCCATGTCGCAAATGGTCTCGCTCTTTTCTCACCCATTAGCCGGCCTTTCCAAGACCTTCGTTGGCGCGGGTGTCGCCAGCGCGGTCCCCCCGGGCACCGCTCCGGCGGGTGGTGGCAGTCCCGCCAGCTGCGACATCATTGCGGCGGGCATCGGGGGGGGAAGAATCCTTCCCTGCGGTACCACGGTGCCGGGAGGCAACGGCGGCGGCGGTGGAGGAAGCCCCCCACCTGCCGCAGTTGCCCCCCCTGCCGCTGGAGAGGGATAACCAGCGCTTGCATACCCCGCTCCGAGCGGGATGGGCGGCGCTGCCGGTATTCCAGCGCCTGGTTGATGCACCCCTGTCAATACCGCCGCAGTCCTGCCTGCCGGCATGGGCGGAGGGGCTAGTCTTGTCTTGGGAACTACAGTGCCTTGGGGCAGCGGAGGGGGCGGCGGGATGCCCGCCATATTTTCGCTGTTTCTTCAGCAAGAAGCCGTTGCTACAATGTTGTTGTTTGTGAGTCCCACGCACGGTTACCAAAAAGACTGGTCAAGCCCGCGTTAGTGCTTCACAGAGTCACTTGTACTGTTATTCGCCGGCCCCGGCGTGCCCGATTCGCACAGCAGCAGTGGTGCAGGGGTTCTCGTGTCGATTCCTCTCAGCAGTATGATCCCGGCGCTAACAAGCCTTCCATTTTTTGTTGAAAACCTTGTTCTGCTCCCTTTAGTTGGGATCGTGAAGATCTCTCATGGGCGCCATTGTCTCAAGAGGTGCAGCGCGTACTCTCGCCCTTGTGGCGTTAGTGGGAGTATCGCTGTGCCACCACTCAGTTGCGTGGGGTCCGGTTTTATCAAGTGTCGGTGGTGTGCAACGCAACAGGCAACAACCGATCAGTAAAGCCTCGATTAGGTCATGTTTCGGCCGGACCCACGCAGGACAACTGAACACGTCTTCATCACCCCGTCTCAAAGCAGCCTCTTCCGACCAGGAACAGGAAAAGCCTACCCAATCCGAGCCAGTGGTACCCAAGGGCGATGATGTGGTAGCGCAGGCGACAGGTGCGCCAGCATCGGAACAGCAGGAGGCGCCGAAGAAGCCACAGCAGCCGTGGTGGGAACACGAGAGGCGGACTCAGGGGATTCCTACACTTACAGCCTCGACGCAGTGGCGCATGTTTCTGACCCTGAAGGCAAGTAACGGGAGGGAATAATAAGGATGGGAGGGGGGGGGGATCTGCAGTTGCACCACCGCCTACGTGTGGAGCCTGCTCTCAACCCACAAAGGATTAACAACTAAAAACAAACAAAAACATGCATGTGGTCATGTCGCCAGCAGTGCTATTTTGAATTTTTCTTCAATGACGTACCCCGAGCGTGCCCTCTGACGTGCCACCGGAGAGGAGATTTTTCATTTTTTTACATTTCTGCGGCACCACTTCTCTCACTTCTTCGATGCTCGTGTCACACCAAAACAGCTTACCGTCACAGGCATTAGCTATCAGCTGCCAGGCATTAATAGCTGTCGACGTAGAGTCAACAGCTCTATCATATGTAACACGATCAGAAGGAAGAGCGCGCTCTCGAGCCTCGCACGACCTGCTTTTGCGAGATGAACTGCTGTCGTTTGCGGCACCTTCGGTGGGCATGCATTGCTGGTGCTTGCGTCGTTCACCCGCACTTCATTCAGTTCATCTCCAATACGTTCGTCGTTTTTATACGTGAGGGAATTTGAAAACGTGAAAACATGAATGAAGAATTTTGGTTGCACTTGTGTTTGGTGTTTGGCCTGCCATTTGAAAAATGACAAATCCGGAGGGGAGAGGGGCGTACTCATCAGTTGCTTGTCTTTTGAGTCATGTGACCTTTGACCACTAGCAAATCCGGGGGGGGGGGGGGGGGGGAGTTAGTTAGACACGGGTGCAGAGGTAGAGCTCGCGCATTTGGCGCGGTGTGACAGGTCATGTGACGCGGCTGGTATGATAAGCTTGCGGCCGTGTCCTCACTGCCGTGTCTTCACTTTGGGCTTCCCCGCCAGTGCGCCACGAGGAATGCCGTGTGTGACTCGTTCTCACGTCGACTGGCGTGATTCGTGTGATTCGTTCTCACGTCGACTGGCGCACCGAAGTCTGTCTGCAGGCTGCCGCTCGGGTGTTGTTGCGATGTTTACCGAGTAGTCCTAGGGCCGTTGTTCTCGGAGATATGAGCTTCCAGACTTCCCAAAGTTTTTTTCCAGGATTTCCAGGATAAAAAACGTGGGAACAATTATCGAGGGCGAGGTTTTTTGTCTCTTTTTTCCTGCTTTTTTTTTCAAGGCCGTCACCCACGCCAGCAGTCACTCGCGTCGTCACAGAGCAAGCATGAGCAAACAATCCGGAAGAGACCGCAGAGGAAAGCACCCAGGGCAAGTAAATTCGTGCATCTCGGCGACAGCAGCGACAACAGCGACAGCAGGACCACCGCGGGCCCAGGGCGAACGGTGATGCCTGGACTTGATGGGGAAACACGCGTGACCACAACAAAGCAAGAACATCAGCCGCGCCAGCACGATAGGAGCACTACGATGGCACAACAAACTCAGGGAAGAGGCAGTTGCCGCAGGTCAGGGTAGGAGTTTGGGCGACGGCGCTGAGAGCGTGGGGCCCCGGGACAGCAACAGTAGCTACAGCTGCGAAGTTGTAAAGGACAAGTTTGATGCATGCGTCTCGCCTCGTGTCTGAATACATGCGGGAATTGAATCGTTGTCTCGTCCGACTCGAGGAAGAGTCCTCCGAAGGCCCAGGCCGCTTGCTTCCATCGACCATGATGTTGTGGACACTCCTGGTCAACGTTTAAAGCCACCCGAAAGTCTCAGCGTTGAGCCACGGCGCTTGTAACAACACTACCTTGGAAATATGGAAATCGACGAAAGGATTTCCAAAATTGTGATTGTGACTTTACCAGAATTTTCGGCGTTAAAGATTTTCGCAAATTATGACGGAACGCCTGCGAATCTTCAGAGAGTTTTCACAAATCTGGAAAAACTGGAAGTGAAAGCTCTCCGATAGCAACGGCCCTTACTCTCGTTATTTCGACACCGCTTTTGTCGCTTGCAAGTCGCCACCACAACCGGGGAGAGGAAGAGGGGGGAGGGTCGTCGCTTAATTCCTCTGGAGCTTGGCCCTCCCGCGCTATCCAAGCACCGCAGCGATGGCTGGACCTGCTCCGAATTATCGATCAGCACCGGGACAGCGTTGAGTACAGCGATACTCACCCCTCCAGAAACACTGCATTGCTTTTCTCACATGTCTGTCTCATGGTTCATGGCTTCGAGCACACAAAGTTCAGAGTTTGAAGCCTAAACTACTGTCACGCGCCACCGCCGGTGTCACAAAAACAAAAAAACGTGCATGTGCAGGATCCGGCGCTGGGAGGGAGTGCAGGGGAGGCCACGGAGGTAGCCGTCCGCGTACGGTTCAACGAAGACAGAAACTTTGAGCCCCCCCAAGGCTCCCTGGAAGTAATCGAGGTGGGTCGCCAGAAAGGCTCGCGGGCCCTACCCAAATGTTCCGGATCACCTCTATATATTGAGTAGATTTCGCCTGGAACTCGTGCTGTTGGGTATTGGTATGTATATACAAGGCGCTTCGCTCCGCGGGCGGCCTACGCCGCCCGCTACGCTCGCTCAGGAAGGAAACATCATCAAATTATGCGAAGCGGACAGAGGTCCATGATTGAATATTGTTTTTTTATGGCCCCTGTAGTTAGCTGCAAACTGGCCTTGATAATGCCAAGAGTCTTGCCGCCATGCTTCAGGAGAAAACAGCTCGGACGCCACATATGCTTCGCGTCGCGGGCGGTTTTCCGCTACGCTCGCTCACACGTCGTTCATGCGTACATACCCCAGGTAGGGTACTTATTTTCTTCTTTCGATATGCTCTGTGTCTGTGTACTCGTATGTACTTAAGATAAAGCACAGAACGGCACAGCAACACAGCAAAAACAACGAAAATGAAACCGAAAATTCCTAAAAGAAAAAAAATCCCCGCCCCCTTTCGTGTAATAATTTACTACCTGAGTGGAACACCTTACACCAGTCAAAAAAAAAAAAATGAAAAAAAGAAAAAAAATCTTATAGCAGAGCTTCTCTCTCAGCCTCGTGCGCCGCTCGCCCCTCTCGCGACCATCTCGCCACCGATTCAGTCCGGGTAAAGCTTCGCTCCCTCTCTTCCACAGTGAGCCCCGACGCCCGCCTCGCGTGAAGCCCAGTGCTCACCGTGGACCTCGACGCAAGCTCGACAATGTTGGTGCTCATTCGGGGTACCTCCCTCTTGTGACTCTCAGCCCGGTCGCGAAAATAAGCACCGCTTGAATATCATCTTACAATCCCGAACGACCCTTAAATAGTCGTACGTACTCTATCCAAAATCACAAATGGAGGCCAGACAGAGCCTATTGATGCATCCCTCGTGTCTCGAGGCACACGCGACGCCTAGGCACGAAAGCGGCGACCGCGCTCCTTGCAACTCCCCCTCTACTCGCCAGCATCCGCTGACACCCGCGACGGTGCCGGGTTCGCCCGCGCAACCGTGCTCGGAGTACACGCACGCACACGAAACGAAAGAAGAAAAAAAAGGGAAGAAGGACTGAAAGTACGACGAGAAATGGAGAAAACAAAGACTCGCTGGAACGGTCCGGCAAGTAATGAAAGGAGGCAATTCCCAAGTGGGAGCTCTGAGAGGCCAGGGATGTACCAACCGAGCACGCTCAGAGATCGAGATCTAAGTAAGTACCTGGTATATCTATATATCGTCAACCATGTACGCTGGTGGAATTCACACGACCAAAAAAATGAAGATTTTAGTCGGACGGTGCGGATCTCCTGATTCATATTTTCTGTTGGATCCCCGCTTCACCCAGCCCAAAACGGCCCCTCATATATGGCGGCTGTGTACATTTTATATCTCGAAATGTACGGACAGCTCTGTCTCACTACTGTTCGAAACCACAACAATAGAGTCTAGGCCTATCAATCGGCAGCGGGCAGTGTCGTGCCGTGTGTTTTTGTGTGCCTCTGCTCTACACGCGCAGCTATGCACATCAAGCGCGAGGTACTCGAGCGTGACCCCCCTATTTCCGTCTTCCTTGCCTTCTACCAAGATAAACCCCTTGCGTCGGTAGAGCCCATACGTCGATAGAGTCCATGACTATCAAAAAGTGAACTCGAACGGTTGGTAGCACAGCTCACATTTATATTTGTATGGTTGACGTCAGAAGTGTTTTGCATCTCAAAATGTACCCACAGCCCTGTGTCACTATTGTGTTTGGTATGCGTGTGTCAAATCAAGTGAAACGCGTCCACTACTGTTCGTTTCTGGTGCGCGTGTGGCACGTCAACTGTATCGCGTCCACTACTTTCTGTTTCGGGCATGCGTGTGGCACATTAAGTGTAACGCGCCACTGTCGCCATGCAAGACGCTGGCCGTATATAAACTGTTGAAGGTCGTGTATGCGCCTGCGAGACCCTCAACCTATCTGTTCCCTAACGAGCGAAATCGTCGGGGCGTATCATGATATGCACCGTAGCAATGCAATGTCGATGTTGGCGTCCGCTCAACCGCGCAGCTACTATCGGAGGGCAGCTGTAGGAAGGGATCCCCAACCCCCAAGCAAGATAGACCAGCTCCCAATTGAATGCATTGCGGATGATTGGATGGCACGACCCCGGAAGCGCAAGGTAGCGAAAGCGCGGCGTTCCACCCTACTCTTCGTCTCACATCGCGCTTTCCCCGCGAAACGCTTTTTTCTACACACCCCCGCACGATCTTTGGTAGGACAATCCGTACTTTGACCAGCAAGCGGGAAAGGCGCGATGGACGCTGTCCGAGGAGGAGGATAAGAGGGGCGCGGGGCTGTGGGTTTGGGGGTTGTTCAAGGACCCGCTGTACCCGTTCCTGCTTTTGCAGATGGAAAACCTTGAGATCGTGAGTGCGCATGTCTTACCCTACTCTATATTCCCTCACAAGTTGGGAGAAGGGTTGATGAGTGGTGTTGGGGAAAGCTGAGTGCCGCATGTATGAAATTCGCTCGATTTCAACTCGACTCCCCCAATGACCGGTTTGCCATCGTACGCACCAACTACGCGTGTCTGCTTGCTTGGCATCTTGTGTTCTTTCTGGGGGAGAAAACGCTTCCGCGCCCTCTGTGCAATACTTCTCTCGGTGCCAAACGTTTCGCGTTTGCGCCTGGCCGGCACGCTGTTTTGAAAAATTACTATGACAGTACCCACGTTTTTGGAGCCAAATTATTTGAAATTTGTATTTCTTGCAGTAGTAAAAAGGTCAATATCTGTGGACCTTACTCCTCCCTACATCGCCACCGTCCGCCTCATCGATCTCTGTACAACCTTAGGACCTCAAGGGAGGCGCAAAGATCGCTCCGGCAGGCTGTACGTGAAGGTGGACCACAAGCGAGACGACGAACTCGGGCCGACACTCAACAGCGGGACTGTTGGAGTGAAGCTGATTGAGCGGTGAGATATCCCGCGTATTTTGGTACCTGTCGCCGCCGCCGCTGCCGCTGTCTCCATTCCTCTACAAAATAGTCGTGCATGTGCGTTATTTTAGCGTTCCCGAACGATGGGCCAAGGAGTAGCGCCATTTCGCCACTTTCCCGCGCTTCCTGTTTTTTGTTTGTTATGTCAGCGTATATACCGATTATGTATATACCGATTATGTGGGTGAGAGGAGGCGGATGGTGTCAGAAGTGTGACAGAGTTACGTGGCATTCACCGGCCCTATACGGCGCTGCTTGCACTGGCAATCAGTACGGCAGGAGGCGTTAGCGATGCCGGGTTGAGGGCGTCGCTTGACTGTTGCAACGGTAAGCTTTGTTATACGGTTTGTTCCCTTTTTATTCGTATAGTCAACGGTCAGATTTTCGACTATTCAGTTGCAGCGAATGACACGCACCCACACCTTCGACCTTTTCCGCGCGTTCTCTCAACGTGCCACATGCACGATTGTGTCCACCGCTTGAATTTCTGCGTTTAACTATCTGTAATTGCATGGTGGCAGTTGTAGTACGATAGTTGGTCGAAATACTCTCCAGCTATCGTTGATTCAGTGACTTGAGCGGCAAACAAGAATATTTTCGACGGTAAAAACGCGAACGCTGCGCGTTCGGACGATTAATTATTCCTCCTCCTCCTCTTCGTCCTCCTCTGTCCACTTTATGCCCTGCCCCCATTCATCTCGGTGACGCGTTTCGTACGTCACGAAAAACGTCTTCCTGGCCTCGCTCTTGGCGGCGACGGTGCTTCCAGGGTTCGGGTGGACCCGCTCGGAATGGCGGAGGCCGACATTTCAAGTGTCGTACCGTGCGGCTCGGTGCGATTTCGCCCAGTGTAGGACTCACCGTAGTAGGGATTGGCTGTGCTCCGAATGCTGCGGTATCTTTTCTGCCGCCTCGAAGAGAAGGCAGGCGGCTCGGGGGGGCGAGGCGGACGGGGTATGGGTCAAACCTTTGCGGTGCCCTGGTACAAGGTTGCCTCGTTGTCTCAGCAGCGCTGGTTGTCAACGCTGACGCACTGTGAGTAGCACATTTAACTTGTACCAGGTACGAGGTATCTCGCTATAGTGACCTCAAGCGATGTACAACAGTATACGCCTTGAGACTACGTATACGGCGAGCAGTAGATTCTGCTCTTCGCTTGTCGAGGTGCGAACAAGGCGTAGGTAACATGGAAAACTTTTCATTATTGAGTACGCGGCCCCCATCCACACCCGGTGGAGGCGTACTTGGTGCAAAAATATCTGCGGAGTCAGCACCGAGATTAACTTCGAAATATGTTTTTATTGTTTTGTCTTCTTTCGAGGTCCATCATGACTCTCTGTGCCATCCGAATAAGAACCATGCGCGTTGGCTTCTTTTTAGCCGTACTAATTTTGCAGCACGAACGCAGCTGCTTCCGTTCAACCCGCGGGTAGAACTCTTTTTCATACTTTCGTTCCGCCTTTAGCGGCGTCTAAACCTGGTTTCCCGCGTCCCGCGGAAATCAGCCTGTTGGATTGCAAAAACGAAACGCTTGGCGCAAGAGCAACAAGACCGTTGATTTGTCACCTCATCTTACCGGCCCCGACACATTTATCGCCGTACGGTATCGACGTATCGACTCAGTGGCGAGAAATAACCCGTTTTCATGCCTGTCGAATCACATCAAGGAGCGTCGGTCGCCTGCAGCCGTGGTGGTCTTTTGTCACCGACGGCTGTTAGGACCGCACTCCCCGTTGTGGGGACAACAAACTTCGATTAAGGTTAATGTTTAGGTTGCTGTACAGCAGTGCAGTACTAAAAGGGTTAAGAGGCCAACCGCAAGTCGCTCAGAGGAGTAGTAGTAGATGAGCTCTACGCGAAACCCAACGGGGGCGCCTCAATGCAATCCACTTTCGACCACCGCGAAGCAGGTCCACGAAGGGAAAACGTGTGCGCAACTTCTCCAGCGAGAGGTCGAGAAGAACGAACAGTCTTTGAAGCGGGAGAGGGCTCCACGGAAACGGCTGCTAACTTGATTTGAATGCACTTATTTTGGTGCTCCGAGCACTTGTATGTCCCGGTCGTCGCAACTGCAAAAACACAAAAGATTAAGATTGCCACCGCTTGAGGCCTGCTCGACTAGGTGCTGCAGCTGCACCCGTATGCGAACACGCACAACTTTCAAGCCATCATGTGTTCGGCGTTCAGTGGTATCTTTTAGATTGCGACGCATCGTAGTTGGCGAAACGTGCAGCACACAATGTGTACATACGTCAAGCTGCTTAAATGTAATCATCTGCCGGGACCAGTATTCATTTGAGACGAAAGCGGTTGCTGTTCGGATTTAGGATTTTCCAGATTCCTCGTTTGAGAGGTTCCTACTTGAAATTTCGATCCTCCTCGACCATTATATTACTGATGGTCATCATGTCAGCGGGCGACGGTGACGATGCTGGCGGTTTGGTCGCGAGGACACCCACCCACATTGGAGAGTCGCTCCCGATTCCGTACACAGCCGTCGAGAGTACATTGTAATAGGATGACCCCTGTGGTTCGAATCTTCGAATTTTGATAGTCATTCTCATTGTTTTGAATCAATGGGAATCCTAGTCATTCCCATTGTTTTGAATTTTGAAAAATAGAAAACGGCGTTCACTCACGTGCAAAAGGCGTTCGTACATGGGGAGAGGGGATTATATAAAATTGCACACATGCATGCATGCGGCACAACTACCTCAGCAACAAGCAACGCGACGCACCACTACTCAGCGTTGCGTTGTGGAAAGATGGCGCAACCCAGCTGCAGCTGCGAAGGGAGCGCGATAGAAGGACGCCAGCGGGAACGAGAGAGTTCTTTCCCCATGGTTCCTGTGGACGAAGCAATAGGAGAGGTGCTCAAGCAAGCGACCGCGCTAGAAGCAGTTACCATGAAACTCGCTGATATTCCAACAGGTGATGACATACCTGTTCCATTAAAACAGCGATAGATCTGATTCATTTTACGGGATACAGGAGCAGCAATACTGCTGCCTGTAGTACTGCCTGTCTATAGTAGGCGAACGTGAGCTTTCGTGTTGTTGCCTCCTGCTTATGCCGTGAAATAACGCAATGGGTTTATTTCTTCGTCAGTGCGTGCCGCCAGCAGTGCTTTTACTGCTGCCGTGCCGAAACGCACTGATATTGCTGCTCGCGTTTCGTCTTCCTGTGGGCGGCGATCGAGTCAAAGAGCCAGGAGTTGCGAAATGTGGAATGTAGGTTTCGACCCAAAGTAAATGCATCTTTTTGTCTTCGCCATCACATGCTTCATTTTTGCTGTCTTCCGACGCGCAGCAAGCAGCAAGAGCGCAGCAGCAGCAGTATTTCAGCTGAATTTCAGAAAGTCTGCCAGAACTTCAGATTCACTGCTACATGATGTTGACTGGTGTCCTGTGCTGCCTGCTGCTGATGCTACTGCCGTGTGGGTGGGGGGCGCTCACGCGATATATGCGTCACTGCGTGTGTGTCCGTTGAGGCGTTGTTGAGGTGCGCTGAAGGAGCGTGACGAGCTACCGTAAAAAAATGTACCGTCATAGCCCATAGGTTGCGTGCAGCACACGAGATGCTCTGCTGTGTTGCTTGTTTTGCATTTTCTGGTATCCCGGGATTGTACTCGTACGGCGGTGGTGTGCTGCTGTTGCACTATACCGCTCCTATTCCTCTACCATTATACAGCAGCACGCAGTCGTATCAGATGCTTGTACCTAGTACCAGCATATAGCTTCCTCGCGAGGAGCAAGCCCTACGACCCTGTGATTGTATACTATTGTATCGTAATTACAAATTACCGGTACGCTGCATCTGGAGCCTGGGGCATACCGACGATATGATACCAGGTACTGGTGCTGCTGATTACACATATATATAACTGGTATTAATGTATAGTATCTGGCATGTACCAGATAAGTATATATATACCAGGTATATATTGTTATTGCAGTGCATCATTACAGCAGTGTGTGTTGTCTTCGCATCTTCACATCAGCCCCCTTTTGGGACCCCGACATAACGACCTAACAACGACAAAGGTTGGTGTTGCCAACCCTCTGCGAGCAGTGTGAGCACCCAGCAGTGGTACGGGTACCTACGAGTAGAAGCATGTGCCCCGTGCCGTATGACTCCTTACGCCGTAACTCGGACATCAATGCGTATCATCCCCCGATCACGGACGGGCCGTTGCTACAATCGTCACATGTTATCGTCGATTTTCTCCTCTGAAGCCCCAGAGGGTTGAACCGTCCTTTTCATGTACCCAACCACTTCTGTACATCGGTACATCATCGGGACACCCAGCAGTGTCCGTCCTGATTCTTTATCCTAGAGAGGTACCGGGTGCGAATTATGTGGTCACAGACTTGAGACAAAAAAAAAAAACTCAACCAAAGATATGCTCAGTACTCAGTACGGCAGTTAAAACCCTTTAGTGCTGCAGTCCCGTGTTGGGGACAAACTACTCAAATTCTAAGTGGATTGTCCCCAAAACGGGACTGCGGTCTTAAAAGCCAAGCAGGAGCTTTTGGACCTTGAACTCCAACGCGAGCGGACGAGCTTCTGCTACTACTGCTGCTGCCGGCAACAATGTGTGTTGTGTGATCCCCTGGCTGGTAATTGCCTGGTGCCTTGATAAATAGCAACCTGGTTAGATGCGTTTGAACGAAGCCGCGGTTGGGCTGCGTTGTGTCCGGCCTTGCAGTATCATATCGCCGTTCGCCGTTGCTTCGTGGCGGGACGATGGTGGGTGAAACATGTCAAATACGCACCAAAATGTCAAAAAATCAAAACATCAAATATCTAATGAAAACATCAAAACATCAAAACATTCAGGGAAATAACGGAATATATCATCGGCCGTCTATGTAATATGTCAACTATTAATATCGGTATCGTCAAGCATCTTTGTATCAATATAATCATACGCGCAACCTACCTCTCTCTGGTAGTAAGGCTCCTACCTACTGGCTGTACATATTCCGTGCCCGCGCAAAATGACGCTGTTTTGATGAAGTGCCAGGTAGTTGTTTGGGCACGGGACTACTAACTGTATCGGATTTATTTTATTCTCAACGGTTGTCTTGTTTGCGGCCTCGGCTAACGGCGGCCACCACCCCGACCCTGAGCTCTTACCCTAACCCTAAAAGTGCCTATTAATATTACGAAACCTGCTTTGTTGGTCTGGCGTGGGCCGTGGGGTCGTTGCGCTTGGCAAGACTTCACGTATTCAATTTCGTAGGTGCTGTGCGAGCACATCTACTGCTGTAGAATGTATTCCTGCGCGGGCAGATCTCCGCGAGCTCTTGGGACGTGGTGGATGTCGATGGATGGAAATAACGGTTATAATGGAGAACAAAGAACACACATCGTTCGAGCAGTGAGCAGTAAGCAACTCTCCGAGACGAGGCATATTTTGCATCTGAAGAACCGTCAACTCTATCCCTGGTATATCGCACCAGGTGCCTGAGGGGTGCATAGTTACTGCAGCAGTATTGTGCAGCTGGTTGTATCATACCTTTCCTTGTATTACACATATTATTTCGTGTTCTATGTACTGCTGTATATACAAACTGCTGTGCCAGTACCATCCAATACGCCGTACGTACGTATATTGCTAAGGCGTGCTGTCTTGTTTTTTCAATGTTGGATTTTGGATTAAGTATCGAAGGTTTCGACTAGAAATCGAAATACAGTTTAGTGGTTTACTTTTACATAAATCTTCAGATGAATCCCGTGGAGCGTGTTTTGCTCTCCATCGTCTGCCATGCCGTGTTTTTAACGCTGTTACTGAACGAAAGCTTCAAAGCTTCGATGTAACAGTTATGGAAGATCGAAAATCGCGAGAATCGATTGGTGGTTATTGTTTGTCGACATCGTATCCAAGTTGATTCTCGCTCGATATTCAACACTCATCTCCACATATATCCATGCCGGCGTCCCCGGTGACTTGGCAGGTGGTCCGCGAGGCTATCAAGTTCAATTTCGTGGGTTCGAGTCTTAACCGAGTGCTTGCTTGTAGGGACTTTTTTTGCATAAAATTGATTAGCGGAAAGCGCGAGAGCGTGAGTTAGCTGTACATTCGATGAAAATCGACGAGCAATGGGAATGCTGAACCCTACGCGCGACAAAAAATAAAGGCACGTGCCGGGGGTTAGAAGAGACGATACCTGTGACCACGGCTTGTCCAGAAGATCGCTGAGGGTAAAACCTCCTACGAGTTAGGCTGGAAAGTAAAAAGTGATGATTAAAAAAATAAAAATAAAAATAAACATATCTGGGTTGCTGCCGCGTGTACACATGTTGCGCCTTTTTGTATCCATCTATTCTCCTTGCTGCATTACAATGCGGTTTAGAATCTCTTAAGATGTCGTGGTTTAGTGACCACAGAGCTTGCATCTCTCCGAGCAAGATGAAGAATCGGCAGGGACTCTGGTTATGCTTCGACGCGTAGAACGAACGGTTTAATGTGAAGGACACAACACACTCATGCTGTATCTATTTATGCGGGATACAGCACTATTAATAGGTATGGTATATACCTGGTATATATATTACGGGGGTCCATAGTTAACGGGACCAAATTTTGTTAGTAAAAATAGGCAAATATATAGGTTTTTATGTACACCATAGGTCCTGTTAACTATGGACCCCCGTAATAGTACTTGTATATATATGTTTGGAAAATTAAAAAAACAGCAGCTGTGAGATCGAGGATCTCGTCGAAAATCATCTATGCAAGCTGGGTGCGATACGTCGATCGCGCCTACTATTACGGGGGGGACCCTAGTAAATAGGACCTACGGTTTATACATAACCTATATATTTCCCCATTTTTACTGACAATATTTGGTCCTATTTACCATGGCCCCCCGTAATACGGGATTCAAATATAAAATGGCCTCACATCATGCAGAAAAACACAGCAGTCCGTATACAGCAAGCAGTACCAGGTATGTGTTATAATAGTAGGATGACAAAACCTGAAGCTGCAGAGTTCAAGGAGTGTGGGTGTGACCATGTTTGGGAAATAATATACAAAAATAAATAATTCCGAGGTTACCCGCACAATATTAATATTAATAGTACGTAGCTTGCCACGAGTGGGGAATTTTTCCGATGTGTATTTCATATGCCTGGTATTAGTGCTGTTTTAAATATCGTATATACCTGGTACATATTTTTTCGTACCATCACTACCGATACTTAGTATCTACTTCCGAGCAGCATCAAATAACAAGGATGTGTGTCTATACTTTAGAGAGAAGAAAATTAAATGGGGGCGTGCGAGTACTAAGTTCTATTCACGAGGTGGTGGAAACATCTAATTACTATTAATATTATTAATAATCAATTTTGTGACCGAATTAATGTGCATTTTTTTTTTTCCGGCCAACAGCAAACACGACACAATGATACGTCGTACTACTGCTTGCTGCTGTACTTGTTTTTTCCTCTTCTTTTTTCTTTTTTCTGTTTTCTCTTTCGTTTTTTTTTTCTTTTTTTTTGTCCTTGTTTTTATTTGTTTCCTTTTGTTTTCTCTCTTTCATGGAATATGTGTGTCGTGCCTATTATATCCAGTATCCGGTACGATCACATGACATTATTGCATTGTCTACTCTGCTCTGCTGTGCTTACTGCATACCTGGTACGTAACATTGTAATATCTCTGTCTGCTGTTGTGGCGTAGCTTTGTGACCTCTTGCATCTCTCTAGGTTTTGAAGAGTCGGCACGACGGGTAGAAAGAATGGTTTAATGTGAAGAACACACACTTTGAAATCGAGGATTTCGTCGAACCTCATATTTCCAAGCCAAGCCGTGTGTCACAATTAGATGGTGCGTTGCGGATATCACCTACGAAGCAGGTGGATTTTATCGGATTAATTTGAGTTTTTCGGTGCATCAATTGTTTTCGCCAACACACACACGATATTATTGGTAAATGTGATATATATTATGTGACATATTTCTATGGGCGAGAGCCGTGAAACCGTCGCGCAGGTGCACACAGGTGGTATCAACATCATGCGCAGCGAACAGGTGCACGGATACACAGCTATCAGGTTATGTGATACGGCACAGCAAGTTTTTTTGTTTTTTTTTTCATTATCACTTTTACTTTCCAGCCCACTCGTAGGATGTTTTTACCCTCGACGATCTTCTGGACAAGCCGTGGTCACAGGTGTCGTCCCTTCTCCCCCCCGTACGTGCGTTCATTTTTTATATCGCGCATAGGGTTCAGCATTCCCACTGCTCGTCCATTTTCATCGAATGTAGCTAACTCACGCTCTCGCGCTTTCCGCTTACCAATTTTTTATGCAAGAAAAAGTCCCTACGAGCATGCACTCGGTGAGGTTTGAACCCACGAAATTGATCTTGATAGGCACGCGGACCACCTACCAAGCCACCGGGGACGCCGGCTTTCTACATAGACATAAGTAGCAAGGCACCACAAGTCGAATTCAGAATTCTGACATATTATCTCTGATTACTTATGATACTTCTGTTCTGTTTCTGTGTTTTTACAATAAGTACGAGAAGCTCATTTCCCTGAAGTCTTGCCCGCGGCAACAAACACTGGCTCCCGTTGGCAGAGAAACAAGCACAAACGAATGGTTGCACCGCAGAATCAGTACGCAAGAGAACGACCACGCGCTGCTGTGGTACTTGCACACTTGTTGCGCCCACCCGTATCGCTTACACACCCTGCATCAAGTAATTACCAGAAGATTACCAGCGGCCGTGCGTACACTCAAACTCGGAATGAAAATAATAGTCAACAAAAATAAGCATGCGCTCGCAAGACAGCTGCCGAGACCCGCGGAAGCGAGGCTGCTGTTGGTGGGCAGTGGGTAGTCGTTAGAAAAGTGCCCAGCCGGTGGACCATCAGAAGGAAAACCCAAACAGATGACCGCACAAAGAGGGCAGAAGCAAAGAGCAAGAAATAACGCCTAAAAGGTCGCGCAAACTAGACTAATAGAAGGGTGATCAAGCACAACTAATTACAGCAGAGGGTCACTGCTGTTCGCTCGGCTGGAAATACGAGGGGCAACACAACAACACAGAACATGGACTGCAACACAGCGAACAGCAGTTGCTGGGCACCTCGAGAACTGCTATTATAGGAAGACGGCCAGTCCCACTTTTCGGCGGGTTCCTTCACTTTTTCAACCTCCGCTGCTGTTGCTGCTTGCTATGTATGACTCCTTCAGTTCGCCTCCTCTTCCCCCGCTTCGAAGGAAATAAGATTAGCAAAAAAACAAAATATAAATATATATGTCAATGTATGGAAACAACGTGATGAGCGCCCAACCATTGGAGGTGTCTCTACGAGGAGTAGGAGCGGTGCTCCGCCTCGAAAGGGATGCGTGGTCGATGGTCAACTGACTTGAGGCAGGCAACACATGAGTGCCCCCAATCGGAGAAACACTGAAAAGATTACGGGGGATTAAGCGAAGGGATAGGAATGGAAACGTATTTGCACGGCCCAATGGACTTCGCGAAAACGCTGAAACTGCGATTTCGTGTAGGTGACCTGGACCTGGCTGAAAGAAGAGAGGTACCTCGTATACCAGTAGCCGGGGGGAAGAGGAAGTAGATGCACAGCAGATGTGCCCGTGTGGCAAAGCAATAGAACGTGGAGCTAACATAGTAGGACATAGTAGGACGATGTGAAGTGTACAAGAAGGGACGGGATGTGCTGGAAGAGGAAATGAGGAAAATGTACGAAAGTGACTTGGAGGAGTTTGGTACACTAGATAGCAGCGAGAAAACGATCGCTATCCTAGGAGATTGATGGTGGCCACAGGCGGCGAAACAGGAAGGAGACCAGAATGTCCAAAAGTTTCTGTGTGATGTATGGAAAAATGCAATGAGCGCCCAACTGTTGGAGGTGTCTCTATCAGGAATAGGAACTGTTCTCCGTCTCGAAAGGGGTTCGTGGTCAACGGCCAAACGACTAAGGCAGGCAGCAAATGAGTACCCTGCCCCTCTTCCCACGCCACTCGCTTCGGCGATCGCTCGTTGTTTCCCATACGAGCCACGGACCCCGTCAAAAGTTTCCTCCGTGTACGCAGCCATCCTTTCGACGCTCTCACTGTAGTTGGTCTTAGCGAGCGAGTCATTCATAGGAGAGCACGTGGTAGTCAGCCCTCGCGGATTTTTCTCGTTCATCCGGTGCGGTGGAGGAGAAATCGGTGGTGAGGCCTAGCGCGGTATAGCGAGACCGGCACATTATGGTTTTTATGGCTTCAGCGTTCAGCATCCGTACTTTAAGCCGGAACCGTAGGGTGGGCTGGTAGTACAGCTGTGGCAGGCCACACCGTTCGATGCGTACGTTGGCCAATAGTACGCGCCGGTTGATCTCGACGGTGAGGTCGCCGTCCTTGCATACAGCAGTAGTGGACCCAAGGTGCACGAACTGAGAGGTTTGTTTTGTACACAACCTGGCCGGCTGCCTCAATATCGAAAGTGACCCTGTCCATGCCTTTCGCCGTTAAGCACATGGTCTCCGTCTTGGCTTCCGGAACTGTCAGTCCGAACGAAGCGCACACCGCAACGAAATTCGCCATCGTCTCCGCAAGGCCGCTTGCTGTCCCTTGATCTGCTGTACGTTCCGCAGATGGGTTGCGGCGCTCCGTCACAGTCTCCTGGGGCTTATCTCGCCCTTTGTCCAGCCTCTTTCGCTTCTTACCCCCCTTCTCGCCCTTTCACACAGCAGTATTACACCATGTCCTCTTCACAACATTCGTATTGGCAGTAAACCGCCACACGTACAGCCTTGCCGCACTGTTAAGAGAATACGTCGAATAGCAATGGCGCGAGAGCGCATCCTTGGCGTGGGCCCTGCTCCACGCCATATGTACCAGTCCGAACCACTTCCATCACAGCAGTAGCAATGGTGGTGCAGTAACTGCTATACAATGGGAAACCAGGGTACCACTATTAATAGGCACCTGGTACCAGGTACCATTACTTGAGGCAACCGATAGCGTTTCCGAATATAGTCTGTTATTAATAGATAGCGGGGTGGTAGTACTGTAGGTGATATGGAAGTCAATTGAAGCTGTTTTTCGATGGTACAAGCCGCAAGCTGCACGCGAAAAAAAACGCCATCCCAGGGTACCACGCAAGGTGTGACGGTAAGGGTAGTTTTTTTTGTGTTCTTGGCTAAACTATTTCTGATTGATGGGCCTTTCTTAACTTAGGAACTACCTGGCACGCGACATCGTTCGTTTTTTCAATATATTTTTTGGGGAGTAGACCTGTCAGGCCATGCATGGGATTCTGCTCGTCGGGTTAAGGGTACAATTTTTGCTGAATCCGTGTTTGGGTTAAAACGACATGAGAGAGCTAGCTCCCTCACGTGAAAGCCTCAGAAGGCATGCGTCTGAAGCAGGTGCGCCCCTATCGTGGCATGCGTCCGCTACTGTTAATATTAATATTTACGGGGAACCATAGTAAATACCAGGTAGGACCTGCGGTTCACACAAAAACCTATATATTTCACTAATTTTACAAACAGTATTTGGTCCTACTAACTGTGGTCCCCCGTAGTAGTAGAAAATGAAGTAGCTGGCATGCGACGAACAGCATGTTCCCCCTTGTTTTTGTTCTTGTTGTCATTGTTGTGTTGTTGTGCTGTTGTTGTTTTTTCGCGCCCCACTGCGCTACTGGTAGGAAATTTAATTCCACCTCGGGCGTAGATACAGTATACTCTGGGCGTAAATATAGGGACCGCTTAGTATTAATATTAATGTGTGAACGGCCCTAACGTTCTGGCCCAGAGTGGTTCTTGGCAATGTAACGAACGGCATTTTGTGCCTAGTTTTCAGCTATTTCTTGTCCCCCTTATCAGCAGGAAATAAAATGCCTGGTATGCAACGAGCAGCATTTTCTGCTCAGTTTTTCAGCTGTTTCGTGTCCCCTTATCAACAGGTAATCGTATACCAGGTACCTGGTATGTAACGAACAACCCTTTTTTTTCCCCTCTGCTTGTGGTTTGTTTTTTGTTTCTCATGCCTCACTAGGCAGCGTCTTGGCCGTCGATGTGGTCGCCCCCGAGCCGCTGCCGCCCTTTCCGGCGTCGATCATGGACGGCTACGCGGTCGTGTCGTCGGACGGACCAGGGATTCTAGAGGTGAGGAAAGGCGTTACGGGGGTCACTTGGAGTCGCGTTTATTTTTTATGCGGCACCCAACGCGCGGCAACGCGATATATATATATATATATATATATAACCTCTTTCCGTCAGTCGTTTTGTTCGCTTTTGTTCGATGTTGTTGTTGTTGTTGTTGTTGTTTTTTTCTTCTTCAAATGGTCACTTTTACTTTCTTCCAGCTCTCGACCTCGTTGGAAATTTGAACCGAAGATTGCTCCAGTCGGTATGCTGAACGCCCTGTTGCATACCAGTATCGGTAATGAGTGTGGGTAGCATTTCGGCTGGTACCCGGTATACCGTATGACCATGTTTGAGGATGATTGCTTGTCGAAGCTTGGTCTTCCATTCGCGAAAACCCGAATCTCCCGTGCATTTCCCAATGGAGTCCAGCATGCGGTGGAGCCCGGAGCCCGATTGTTCCGCCATCGCTGAAGCCATGGTAACACGCAGCTCCGTAGCTTACGACCCACGTCCCACAACAGTTGTTTTTTCGTTGGTTGGGATTGGTAAATATCTACCGGTGTACAGTAATCTGAAGCAGAAAAGAAGGGACGCCCGCAGGGTGGACCCCTTTTTCGAGAAAGCCTCGTTGTTGTACTGGTGATACATACCGGTAGGAAACAGACTACAAGAAACGAAACCCAACCATGTTCTTTGCAAACACCTTAGTGCCTGAACAGTCCTTATATTTTCGGACAGAGTGGATACGTTATACCGAATGGTGTAGAGGCAGTAGGCCCTGTGCTCCGGAGAAAACGTCGAGAAGTCGCATGCATGCATGTATACAAGTGCAAACAAACTATTGTATGAAACGCCATATTTTTGTTTGGAAGTACGGCAGGTTTTCAGCACACGCGGCCTCCTTTTACCCGCTTCTTGGAAAAGCAGCACGTACTGGCCGTGGGAAGGCGGAGTTGCGGTGGGATTCGGGGACACATACGTACGCGTCGGATACAACATTGTTTCATACCTGGTATCTGGTACACTTCGAGTATAGGAGTATCATGTGTAGACCTTGATTTCGTTCAACACAGCAGGGAGCCAAAAGGTTTTCGTGCAACACAGTAGTCGGTGCTCCCGAAGGCAAGCACGGTGCGCCGCCGCCGCCGCCGCCGCCGCCGCTGCTGTCGCACGGCTTGTGCGGCGGTTCAGCTGAACAGCAACGGTACACATCCCCTCTTTGATCGAAATCCCGCCGGGCGACGGTATACGAGCAGCAGCCCTCACCCCCCCCCCCCCCCCCCGCTCCCCTCTCCTCTCCTCCCCTCCGCCCTCTCCCCTCCTTCCCTTCCGTCATTTTTCTGCACGTTTGGTTCCAGGTGGTCGGGCGCATCACGGCCGGGGTCGACCCGGACTCCATCCGAGTGTCGCCGGGAAAGTGCGCGTACATTACCACCGGCGCCAAGCTTCCCCAGGGCGCGGATGCGGTCGTGAAGGTGAGGAGAACCGACGGAAGGACGCACAGACCTACGGAAGGAAGCACGGACCGACGAACGCAGGGACGGATTTTGTTTTTTGCACCCCCATACATTTATCTTCGCTCTTTCTTTTCTTCTTGGCTCCTACCTGGTATGTATTACGACACGTCACTCAGAACCGGGGTAACATATAGCAGGCTCTTCTCCGTACCCCTTCCACACTCCCCGCTATGGTTCGTGTCTTTTGTACTTTTTTTATCGTGAGATAGCTTCAGCCCTTTCTTCCCTCGTCAACTCGCGTCGGGTTGTGGAGGGACGGATTTGTGGAGGGACGGCTTTTCTCAACCACGCCGTACGCACACTCACACACAAACACGCGCCCACAAGCGACTGAGCCTATGGCGTTTATGTAAGAGTCGAGGGGCGCGGTAATATTTCGACGGGGGCGGCGTGATTACCCTTCACGGGGCTAGTGGTACGGCCTGGGGTACGGGGTGAGTACCTCTCGATATCCCCCCCCCCCTCGCCCACCTCACGGCGCTTCGCGCTTGATGCAAGCAATGTCTGCCTGGTCGGGGAAAACCCGACGTGCTCCGTCCCGGCATTGTAGGGATGCAAGGGTCTATGGTTATATGACTACGGCCATGCATGATAATGAGTCCCCCCCCCCCCCCGCGCCTCCGCCCCCGCCCTCGTTGTACTTCTCACGGTTCCATGTGTTTCCCTTCTCGTCAGGCCACATTGTTTTTCTTCTCTCTCGGTTCGGTTTCATTTTCAATCAATTCATGTTTCTCCCCCTCCCCCCCCCCCTCCCCCCCCCCCCCCCTCCCCCTCCCCCCCGCCCCCTCTCACTTCTCTCTCTCAACCCGCGAATGACATAAATCTATCAATCGATAGGTGGAGGACACAGCGGCTGTCGACGGCGCCGACTCCACTGCTTGTAACGAAGAGAAATCCGTTCGCATCTTGGGCGGGGTGCGGGCTGGCCAGAGCGTTCGCCCAGTGGGGTACGATATCGCGGAGGGGGCGACGGTCTTGCGAGGGGGGGAGGCTATCAACGCCGCCGAGGTGACTGAAATCGATGCCCGCGTAGCTTTTGCGAAGCCTTTGCGCAACCCTCAGCCGGATACCGTTCCATGCGTAGGAAATACATCACGTCTCGTCTGTGGTTCTGTTCTGTTTGGTTTTTGAGTTCTAGTTTTTTTTAGTTTTTTTTTGTCATTTTTCTCCGCTTGGGTGGTCGTTTTGTGACGGCCTCGTACGTTTTTTGTTTTTTTCCCTGGTTGTTTTGCATTGCTATTATGCACAGGTATATGCCCACGTTGTTTCCGAGCTCGCGTATGGAGACAGGGGGGGCGATCGCGTTCAGTTCTCGCTATTTGTATCCTCCCCCTCCCCTCTTCCCGCGGGTTACCCCCCTTGATCTGCAACACCCCCCCCCCCTCCCCCCCCCCCCCCCCCACCTTCCTCACCCCCCTCCTCATCCCAAAACGCAACCCCTCACTTTAATCCCACCCGTTTTTGTGCGGAAATAAGTCAAGATCCCTATACACCCCCTATAAACCCACGCCTTGTGCCCAGCGTCGCCCGCTTGCCCCGCTCACCCCCCCCGCCTGCCCCGGTTGCCTTGCTCGACCCGCTTGCCCCGCCTGCCTTGCTCGCCCCGCTTATCCCGCTGCTGCCGCTCCGGCGGCAGATTGGCCTATTGGCCACCGTGGGCGTGGCCGAGGCGCGGGTCATTCCTTGCCCCAGGGTGGGGGTGATGTCCACCGGCGACGAGCTCGTGGAGCCCGGAGAGAAGCTGTCCGGCGGACTGATTCGCGACAGCAACAGGTACTGCAACGTACTTATCACATTTTCATAGGTGCCTGAAACTTACCTGGTGTGGAGTAAAGTTTAGTGGACTTTACATCGGCGGCTTCTGTGTGTTTTGTGTTGTGTCCTTTTGTGACGGAGTGTGGAAGATTGGAAAGCCGTGGCGTCCTCCCCTCGTTGACCTCTTCCTTTATCTCTATCTCTATCTCTTGCCAGGTCCACCCTTCTGGCTGCAGTCGCTTCCATGGGGGCCGTGCCCGTAGACCTCGGTATCGTTAGGGATAAGGAAACAACCCTCAAAGGCGCCGTGTTGGCCGCGCTTGACCGATGCGACGTTTGGTGACCTCCGGAGGGGTTTCCATGGGTGAAGCCGACCTGCTCAAGCCCATCCTCGAGGTGCGGCTGTTGTGGTTTGTGCTTTTGTGGTGTGGTTGTGTTTTGTTGCCTTGCATTTGTTTTTTTGTTGGTGCTTGCCTTTGTCGCTGTCCCTCGCGTCTGTCGTTTTCCTTTGTGCTCTTTTTTTGTGCTTCTGCTTGTGCTTGCGCTTGAGCTCGTGCTCGTGCGTGCGCGTGTGCTTGTGCTTTGCGGTGCACCAACGCACCATCAGTAGAGCCTACATCACCGGCCGGTAGAATTGGACCGCACGTCCCGTGTCCTTTTTATGGCAGGTTTTGCGGCGATGGGAAAGCGCACCGCACGACGAGGACGAATTGCTTATTGCCTTCCCCACCAGATACACTCTCACCTGATAAATCACGACCCTTCACCGCCCCGTACCCACCTTTTAGTTCCCGGCCCCGCCTAAACTATGTACTCACCCGCCTCCCCTCCATCCCCGGTCTCGTTCGAATTCGAAAAAAAACTGCTGAAAAAGTCGCTCGGGACGGTTCACTTCGGCCGCATCTGTATGAAGCCCGGAAAGCCCACCACTTTCGCCACCACTACCGGCGGCGGTAGCGGGGCGGGGGGCGGGGGCGATGCGCCCCCTGGGCGCCTTATTTTCGCGTTGCCTGGAAACCCCGTGAGCAGCCTGGTGTGCTCGCACCTCTTCGTGGCCCCTGCGATCCGGAGGATGAGGGGCCACTCTCTGCAGGACTGCATGCTCCCGCAGGTGAGAGGGCTCGGGGGCGACGGGTCGAGGGAGGGGGCGGGTGTACTCATGTCATGCATTGCCGTGGTCGTATGGCCATAAGGGGGGGGGGGGGGGTTGCTAATGGGTTGCCTCCTCGTGTCTGTTTTATGTTTTGGTTGTTTTCTGTAGTTTTTTTTTCTTTCGTGTTTGTTTCTTCAGTTTCTCGATTGCTCGTGTCCTTTTCTATTTGTTCATGTTTAAACTATTTTTTTTCCCCTTCTATCCGATGGAAGGATACGCTTGGTACATCGTACACTCGTGTTAAGTACGCCCATACTTTGTACACTCGTATGTACTTCATACAAGAGCCTTGGTCGGTTCAGCCGTATGTCGTATATGCCCTGGTGAGCGAAAGTTACGAAGGTCTACGGTCATACGACTACGGCCATGCATGACAATGGGTACCCGCCTCCTCCCCCCCCCAACCCGACGTGCTCCGTCCCGGCATTCTAGGGATGCGGGGAACTATGGTCATACGACTACGGTTATGCTTGACATGAGTACACCCCCCTGCAACAACGCACTATATATGTGTACCATCCCCTTGTCCGGCGTGTAAACGCATTTTTAAGGTTGACGCGCGCTTGATGAGCCCCCTCCGAATGGACACCGTGAGGCCGGAGTATCACCGGGCCGTCGTTTCGTGGAACAACATCGCGGGATGCTTCGACGCTGTCAGCACGGGGAGTCAGATGAGCAGCAGGTGAGGCATCCGTTGCTTTTGTCTTCTTGGCTGGCCCGATACACAACAGTACACTACTGTAGTTAGATGAAGGGGTATTAATAGTATGGGCGATTGTGGTACTCGACAGTTTTAAGCAGTGGTATGGTTGCGATGCCCCCCCCCCCCCCCCCCCCCCCCCCCCCCCCCCCGGCGCTTTAAATATTAATAGTAGCATTGGTTGTGTGGTACAGTATACCTGGTAAAACTGGTAATTAGATCCAAATATGATCGGCAAACGTAGGGAGATACATAGCTTTTGGGTCTATCGTGGGTTCTGATTACCATGTACGAGCCCCCCCCCCCCCCCCCCCCCCTAGTGCAAGTCCGCCCCACAAGCGGTTCTTGCTAGGATGCAGCTCACCCTTCATGCGACTCGCCCGACACCTCACGGCGCTTCGCGCTTGGTGCAAGCAATGTCTGCCCGGTCGGTGAAAACCCGTCGTGCTCCGTTCCCGGCATTGTAGGGAGGCGAGGGTCTATGGTCATACGACTACGACCATGTGTGATAATGAGTGCCCCCCCCCCCCCCCCCCCCCCCCCCCCCGCCTGGTTGGTTGAAACCGGATGTACTCCGTCCCGGCATTGTAGGGATGCGAGGGTCTATGGTCATACGACTACGGCCATGCATGATACACCCCCCCCCCCCCCCGTATTGCTAATATTATGGTACCCGGCCGTGTAAGTAGTGCTGTGGCTATTGTACCCGAAAAATTAAATTGTATTATGATTCTGGTACTCGACAGTATATATGGTACTGTAGTACAGCAGTGGGTACCCGGAGTTAAGGGCACCCCGCGACGAGCCGAAACAAGCGCTCTTAGCTCCACAGCGCTCTTGTGTGTAGTGGGAAATACGAAACCTTCAGGATAGGCGGGGCATGCCGATTTGACCGCTCGTAAGTCCCGAATGCTCTTAGCTTGGGGTACGCACTGTTATGTATGACTATTACGGGGGACCGTAGTAAATGGGAACAAATATTGTTAGTAAAGATGCAGAAATATGCAGGTTTTAGTGTGTACCGTAGGTCCTATTTACTATGGTCCTCCGTAATACAGTACGTGTATTACGGTATTCCTACTGGAGTGTGATACGCGTTCCTTTGTCCGGGTGTGTTTGTAGCGATTAATAGTAGGGCGCTAACAAATGTTCGGTCATCTTTTTTTTATTGACGGGCGCCTATTTACAACATGTGGACTGCAGCACCTGAGTGCACTCACTCCAGACGCTATTACTATTACGGGGGGGCCATATTAAACAGGACCTACGGCACACACAAAAAACCTCCATATTTCCCCATTTTTACTAACAACATTTGGTCCTATTTACTATGGTCCCCCGTAAGAATAAGTTTTTTAGTGCTCTAGGGGTGAGACGGGTTGCCCAATAGACTGCACCTCCATTTTCATTGGTCAACACCTCTACCCAGATCCCACCCGGACGTGATCCCATTTGGCACGCTGCTCCAACTCAGTGGTGCAGAAATATATGATCAGCCCTCCGCAGAAGCCGCCGGGGGTCGAGAGCGCGAAGCGCGTACCTTAATAGCACGCGGACTGCGCTTGAGTGCTGCAGTCCATGGATTGTAAAATAGTCGCCCCCTTGTTGATTCCTCGATTAATGTTGTCCCCTTCCCCTCTCCCCGCCCCTGTACCTGGTGCTTCTCCGTCAGATCGCCTCCCCACCCCCCACCCCCACCCTCCTGCTGCCCCCCCCCTCTAAAAGCGAACCGAATGGAAAGTACACCACTCTTTTCAATCACCCTCTTGATTTCTCGATGAACGTTGCACCCCTCCCCCCCCTGCCCCTCGTGCTGCTCCATCAAATCGCCTCCCACCCCCCCCACCCCCCCCTCCTCTTGCTGTCCACTTCAAATCGCGAATCGAACGCGGAGTGCACCACTCTTCTCAAACGTATATATAGTACTATATGTGCATCGTTTTGCAGCTACCTACGTAACGGAATAAAGTTTGTCACTCTTTTTGTATTTTATTTTGTTATTTTATATTTACATGTATCGCGGTTGGTTTCGCTGCAAGCAGGCTGCTATCCATGAAGTCGGCCAATGCCCTCGTTTGCGTGCCCAAGGGCGACGGTGAGCTGAGCATGGGAAGTCTCGCCCCTGCCATCCTGATCGGCGACATCCCGTCGCCTTCGAGGGGGTTGGGTTTCCACGCAAAGGTGGGGCAATGTGCAGTATGCAGTGCTGTCGCAGGGTGAGGGTTCGCTGCGTAGAACAACAAATGGCGGTACTGCTGAAATAGGCGAGAGGCGAGAGGCTCGCGGCGTGTTTCTTTTTCTTGTTTTTTTAATCGTTTTTTTTTTCGTTTTGGTATTTTCGTTTTATCGTTTGTGTGTTTTCTTTTTCTTTTTCCTTTCTTTGGTGCTTGTCTTCTTTTCGTTTTTGGTTTCATTGTGCGGCCGGCCGTATGACAGAACAGCAGCTCAGCTTGAACCGCTCGCTCGCTGTGCGATGGCAAGACGCCGCCAATCGGGAGGGAAGCCGTAGGACAATCGTGCTGGAGGATTGCATGTACGGGCGTGCCATTTTGGCGCGCATGGAACTGGTTGGCGAGGGAAGTGAATAGGGCTGGGGGCTTCCCGCTTTGCGACCGATCCTTCCTTCATGCCGACACGTAACGACAACATGCCGCGAATATTGTTTTCTCTGAAATCGAGGAAACAATGTCAGCCAGGTACCAGGTGCACCCTAAGGAGCCTCACATGTGTCCCTCTCCCTTCCCCTCCCCTCCCCTCACGCCCCTCCCGGCTCCGGTCCCTCCCGCCCCCCTCCTCACCATGCGGTAGGCCGTTGACATCGCGCTGGCGCATACCTCCCCGCCAACACCGACGCCAGCGTCAGCACCACGTCCCAGCGCGCTCGAGGCCCGCGAGGCCAGCGGCGGCCCGACGGGCTACGTTTGCTTCCCCCCGTCACCGCCGCCGACGGCGGCAACAACAAAAACGGTGGCTCAAGAGGGGAGGGGGTGGAGGCCACGGTGGCGGGCATGCTGAAGGACTATCCCACGCCCAGGCTGCGCATGGGCACAACCACCACGGTGGTGACGCGAAGGGGAAAGGGGGAGGTGGGTGAGGGGGGGAGGGGTGGGGGGAGGGGGGGGAGGGGGGGGGGGAGGGGTGTACTCGATAGGACAGATGTACTCGATCTCATGCATGGCCGTAGTCGTATGACCATAGACCCTCGCATCCCTACAATGCCGGGACGGGGGTGAGGGGGGGGTACTCATTATCATGCATGGCCGTACTCGTATGACCATAGACCCTCGCATCCCTACAATGCCGGGACGGAGCACACCGACGAGGCGAGGCGGGGGGAGGTGGGGAGGGCTGGAGGGGGGGGCAGGGCGGGGGGCGGTGCACGGTTCGTGTGAGATTGGATATCGTCCTCAATGTACGGTGACTTGCCGGTATTCATTGATTGTGTATTTGATTGGTTAATTTGGTTAGTTCGATTGATAATCACGGTGGCCACTAATATATACCGGGCGGGCCCCAAAACGGGGAGGAAAGAGGCTTCCCAATGTCTTTCTGAAAAATTCAAATGCAGTATCGATGGAAAGCCTATTATCAAATTGTGCATTTGAAACAGACAACATTTTCGATTCACGCAGTGCTTCTTGAGATATAACGCCCCAAAGTGGGTGCTTTCGGGACTATTTTGGGTCTATTGTCTGTGGGCCCCCGTGACAATTGATTTTTCTTTTGTGTTGATGGCATGAGTGGTGAATAGATAAAAGTAGAAATAAGCAGCTTTATAGATAGAAAGGTTCTAGTGGTGGATAGATGAATTACGAGCAAGTCGAACTTACACACTGGTATACCATAGATCTAGACAGATGGATCGATAGATGTATGATGTGTCATGGGGTTTCGACATGCTGAAGGCCGAATCAGTTTCCCGGAAAATGACGGGCGGGGGCGGGGGGAGCGGGCACGCAAGACGTAGCAGCGTGGATGACGGGGGTTGATTCCGTTGTCCCTACTTTTTTGTTTGTATGTACTTGGCTCTGCTTTTCTTTTCTTCGTTCTGAACGTTTGTTCTGGAGAAGAATAATATTGTTTTCGCGCCAGCGTCGATGGAATACGAACTTCAAAAACGTCGAAATGTTTTTTTTTTCCAACGAGGGTTACAGCAATTAGTGGTAAAAAAAAAAAAAAGACATGGATTGTATCAGAGCCGCATCGTCTTGGTCTATGTTGATCGGCGAACGAAGTAGACCACTCCACTATCCGCAGCGATCGATCGCCTTTGTGCAGCAGCAGTACGAGTGGCACCCCCGGGGCCGAGAAGCCCCAGAGTCGAGGACCTCTAAGACACCTCGGTTTGCTCGTCGAGCACTCGTGACCACGCCCAGCCGCAACTACGGATCGGTCGACAACAGTTACCTTTTGTTTTATGAACCAACCGCAACGAGCGATCGGTCACCTACTACTGTAGACGTGCTCAGCAGCATAGTCCTAGCACCGAGGTTACACTTTTCTTGGTCACCGGTGTTCTGCTCGGCCGCACTGTAAATACGCGGCATGGCCCTTTTTGCTCGTTTTCGCTCGTTTTTGCTCGTTTGCTCTCGTTTTCGCTCATGTTGTCTCGTTTTCGCTCGTTTTTTTTTTTCGCTCGTTTTTTTTTCTTCCCCCGCGCACAGGTTCGTGTACAGGTACAGCCACGACGCACATAACCGTGTGTCTGCTTACCGTCAGCGATCGCGCGTCGCAGGGCGTGTACGAGGACCTCAGCGGCCCGGCCATGCGGAAGATGTTGACAGACGAGGCAAGACCTGGCCCTCTTGTCCCCTTCCATCGTGCTTCGCTCTCGTGGTGCATTGTGAATCTTGATGAGATCAAAAGCCGATCAAAAAAATGTTTTTGTTTTGTTTGTGCTAGAAATGCACTATTGATACTGATATGGCTGATATGATACTACTGTTTCTTGTTCCCCCACCCCCGCCCACCTTCCGCCCACCACCCCCCTTCCCCCCCCCCCCCCTCGCGTTCCGCCTTCGCCCCCTTTCCTCCTCCTTCCCCCTCACCCCTCGGCCTTTCCCCTCTCGCTTTCGACAGCCTAAACCTTACGATGTTACCGTCTTGGCTCAGCAGATCGTCCCCGACGAGATAGACCAGATACAGGTGCGCGTTGCAGCTTACATGAGTGGTAGAGTATTGCATCGCTGGCTCGAGAGAGACGTAGATGATGGAGAAAGAGAAGAGAGAGATGGGCAGAGAAATAGAGAGAGAGGGAGAGAGGGAATCACAGCGGTAGCCTACCCTCTGGTTCAGGTTGCCCCGGCTGCTGATCTGATCCCATCATTGCGCCGCGTCGCGTTCTCGGCAGCCCTGTTGCAGCTCTCATCGATGTTTGCTCGGCTCTGTGCTCGGTAACGATGCGCTGGTCAGCGACTTCGGTGCGCTTCAGCTTTACATGCGATCGAAAACGAGTTGCACATTATTTACATGGCCATCTCCAATGCAGGGGGCACTCTTTTAGCATCGGGTGAAGCCGGAGATCCGTGCCGCCCGACCAAAAAAAAAGTAAGTCTTTTTTTTTCCTCAAGGGGAGAAAAATCACGTTTTATTCATCATTTCTTCTATGCCTTCCACCAGCGCATACAGTTGATGGCAGATACCAGTATTCGACCGGTGCCAATTCCCAGCGAGAGCTACTCTTATCGTATATATCAATGGCTACTACGATGTGGTGAGCCCACAGCAGCAGTAGCACGTCTTTTTTTTTTGCATTCCAAGGCAATGCTTCTGACATGACGGAGTTCCTCAACTAAGGGAACTACCCGGTATCCCATTCTTGTACTGCACAGTTTTTTTTTTTTTTAGCGCCCCGGGGAGCGAGAGGAAACCCCTGTCCACACTTATTTCTCAAGTTTTCGTGTACCGGTTCGAACCCAGTTCGTTTCTTCCTCCTTAGTCGGGCCTGTACTGCACAGTATTACTTGTTATACCATACATGCTGCGATAGGGCACGGGGTGTGGTCAGCGGGTGAACTATTTATATAACGACGCACGCCACGGCGGTGGTAGGAAGGAGTAGCGCCTTTTTTTTTCAGAGGCTGTCCACGCTTGAGGAGCAAAAAAACAGATTTTGGAGAAAAGGTTGAAAAAAAAAAAGCAACCCGATGAAAAATCCTATATAGCCTGCGTATATATATCACAAAAAATAACGTAAACGGTGATGGTATTTCAGCGTATAACGATTGGGTTAAGGAGCCCGGTCAATCGGAAATATTGCCTTATAAAGCGAAAAAGTGCTACCTCTATCGTGGCACGAGACATATAAAAAAAATCAGTAACCCTATAGCCTGCGTATATATGTCACGAAAAAACAGCGTATATGCTGATGGTACTTCAGCGATATTATTGGGTAAAGGAGTCCGGTCAGTCAGAAATATTGCCTTTTAAGGCAAAAAAGTGCTATTACGGGAGACCATAGAAAATGGGAGCAAATATTGTTAGTAAAAATAGGAAAAACTATAGTTTTTTTTTGTGTGTAACGTAGGTCCTATTTACTATGGTCCCCCGTAATACCTTTATCGCAGCACCCGTCGCATCAAAAGTCAGTAACCCTGTAGCCTGCGTATAGATATGACGAAAATATAGAGTAGACGCTGATGGTATTTCAGCGACAACGATTGGGTTAAGGAGCCCGGTCAGTCAGAACTATTGCCCTAACACAAGGCAAAAAGCGCTACCTCTGTCGTAGCACGCGTGATATCAAAAGTCAGTAACCCTATAGCCTGCGTATGTCACGAAAAAATAGCGTAAACGCTGATGGTATTTCGGCGATATTATTGGGTTGAGGAGCCCGGTCAGTCAGAGATATTTCCTCATAAGTGAAAACGTGCTATTCATATCTCTATCGTCGTAGTACGCGTCACATCAAAAGTCAGTTTCGGGTGAGGTGTGGAGCTCCCTGCTTAAGAAGCCTCAGAAAAATTAGGTGCTACGGTATACTATAGTCAAGATAGCACACCCCCCTGGGACGAATTTCAGACCCGGTTTCCTCCAAAACATGGGGAGCACACACAACCAAAAAACGGTGGCTTCGGAACGATTTCCTCGAGAAGGTTTCATGGACGCATCGCTCGGCGTACTCAGTACGAGCGACCCCGATGTCGAGAAACCTCAACAGTAGACCCAGTCTAGGTCTATCCATCGGCAGCGGGCAGTGTCGTGCCGTGTGCTCGTGTGCCTCTGCTCTGCACGCGCAGCTATGCACATCGAGCACGAGGTACTCGAGCGTGACCCCCTATTTCCGTCCTCCTTGCCTTCTACCAGGATAAAGCCCTTGCGTCGGTAGAGCCCATGACTATCGAACAGCGAACTCGAATGGGTGGTAACAAAACTCACACTTTTTCCCGTATAGTTGGCGTTAGAAGTGTAGTGCTTTGAAAATTGTCCGAGGGGGTGTTGTTAGTATGTACATCTACCGAAGCACGCGCCGATTAAAAAAAAAAAATCCAGGACAAAGTAAACGTTGCTGCACGCAAGCTACAGTGTAGCGTATCTATCCCTCCTCCCGGAGCACATACATACGCCTCCATAGCCAAGCAGACTTTCATCGGACGCGGAGAGGGCGCCAGGGTCCTCGCATGCGTCCTGTTGGCACGTACTTGTGGCCGCGCGTTTGACCGGCGGGCGCCCTCGCCCCCCCTCCCACCCCCCTCCTGTTGGCGCAATATACAAGGTGAAACCAGGCTTGATACACCGGACCTACAAAATCGTAGGCAGGACTCTAGATTGGACTGCACATCAACTGAATGTGGACTTCATACTCCATATTCCAGCGCCCCCCCACCCCCTCCCTCTTTGCTTGCTTGACCCTGTAGGCTGTCGTCAAGAAGTGGTGTGACGACGAGTCGGTAGATCTGGTCCTTACTTCGGGGGGACTGGGTTCGGCCGTCGGGATAATACGCCTGAGGCCGTGCGCCCCCTGCTTCATAGGTGAGAGAGGGAGAGAGAGATAGAGAGAGAGCTAAAGAGAGAGAGAAAATGTACCGTGTGAAACGGAGCACACACACACACAAAAAAAAAACATTTTGTTCTGTTGGCGTTCGTGCACCCATGACAACAACTCCTTTTTTTTTTTTTTTTAGTTCGTGAGATTTCGACTATTCGAGAATGTTTTTTCGGTGAATACGGAAGTCAGCATACCTCCGTTCTGTTTAATTTTGTTTTGCTTGCTTTTTGCTGAAAAATCATTTTTCAAGTAACAGGAGGAACAGGCAACGTTTTCGCAATGTTTTTCTTGTTTCACTGCGAATTTCGCGAAAAATACAAAGAAAAAAACACAGCGAAAACGATATCACTCTGATTTCAAGTAATTTTTCTCCGCAATGTAAATGCGTTTCTAAAAGAGTTGAGAACGGCCCTGAAAGGGTGTGAGGTCGGGCCTGCGCGGGGCGAGCACGTTGGGCAACCGATCGCCTTGAACCAAAGCGGCCGCCGCATTACCACTGTGCTCTCACTGCACGCTTTTCACAACATCATACGTCACACACCCAGGCACAACCAGTTCGTCCGCGCCCCCTCCCCACTGCCTTGGTCGTCGGTTCCTCCCCCCCTCGTGATGTTTTAGCGACTATCGATCACCTTCGTTTTATCGATATCAGCGTACCCCCCCTCCTCCCCCTGCCCACCGTTGAATTTCCAGTGGGATGCCACGTTTCGGGCTGACTAGCCTTCTGACTCCCTCTTCGTACTCGCACCGCGGCCCCCCTCTTCCCCCCCTCGCCTGCTGCTGCCGCCGCTGCTGCTGTTGTTGTTGTTGTTCTCTAGGGAAGCGCCTGGCATTGTGCACGCGATGTACCAGGGCGGCTTGAAGCACACCCCGCTGGCGGTACTCTCCCGGCCTGTCGCGGGCACGCGAAGCAACACCCTGGTCGTCACGCTGCCCGGCAGCGTCAAAGCGGTCAAGGAGAACCTGGGCTCCATCTCGGTGTTGCTGCCGCGCATTCTGGGTCTTCTGCAGGGGACAGTGTCCTGATTGGTCCACGCCTCGGCTCGAACTGTCTCTAGTCTCTTTCGTGTCGAATCGGCTTGTTTTGGCTCGTCTCGTTGACTGGGACGTCTTCGAGTGCTTCGTCTCTTTTTGTTTTGCTCCATGTCGTCTTCTGGAGTCATCTTGAATTTTCATGGTTTTCCTCCTGGCTCGTCTCGTCTTGACGCTTTGTCGTCTTGACACTCGTCTCGAATGGACTCGTCGTGTCTCGACGAGCCGAGGGCAGTCGGTTTCGGTGATGGCAAGGGGGTTCGGAACAACACCCGCGCGCTGAATAAAAAAACATCCGTGCTTGCGACCCTCCTCCGCCACCCTCTGGATGTGTGGATGTGTGGATGTGGGGGCTCTTGTCTCGCGTCAAGGGCGGCTGTCTTTGGCCATGGCGGGGGGAGGGGGGGGGGGCAGGGCGTAGTCATGTCATGCATGGCCGGAGTCGTATGGTTGGGGGGGGGGGGGGGGGGGGGATTGGGAGCAACCACGCGCGCGGAATCTGTGACTACGTACGGAAGTGAATATGCTTGAGATCCACCTCCCCGATCTTATGGGTGTGTTGACGTTCTTTCGGTGGAAACTGCGCGCGCCAGCACGCGGAAATGCGAAAAAGCTTATACATATATATTATATATATGGACTGCGGAAGTTGTGGTGGTTAGGTACAGCTGAGACACCCTTACCACTCGGGCCGTCAAGGCATAAAAAACTAGGTGTGGGGTAATTAATTCAGGGCTTTTCGCGGGTCATAACCCGACCCGCCGGGTCGGGTCAAGAAGGTTTCAGAATGTCGCGGGTCGGGTGGGGTCGCATCAAGAAGTGAAACAATCTCGCGGGTTCGATCGGGTCGGGTCGGATCGGGTCAAGAGGTGCTGAATGTCGCGGGTCAGGTCGGGTCGGGTCAGGAGGTATTCAAAAAGTAGCGGGTCGGGTAAGCTCATGACCCGTGAGATGCGGGTAATTCGCGGGTCTGGTCACCATGACTCGCGAATTGTTGTCGGCTGACCCGCGGGTCTGGCCCGCGGGTCCGGCCCACGTGTCCGAAATTGTACAACAACAAATTTCGCGCGGTTTCCTGCCCGAAGTCCTCTCTCATGCCGATACTCCGACCTCCGAGAGCATATCATAGCGTGTATAATATTTATACGCGAATCCCGGTCCGACGGAGCTGTAATTCTCAGTTTGCATAACCGAGTCTTTATTTTGGCAATTGCAAACTTGTCTGTCTGTCTGTCTGTCCGCATCCCTTATATTTTCGAAGTTATGTTAGTAGGTGCCAATGATCAATATATTTGGTCATTACAGATGATATTCATACGACGTATTCGGCTCTTGCATACCTTATATACTGAAACATACGTACGATATTTTCGGAAAAATACGAGGGACCAAGGGCCAACCAACCGGCCAACGTACCAACGTTTTTATCTTGGGACCCCTGAGCTTTCGTCGTTGACGCGTGAGCTATGTCATGGGGCCAGTTGACTCGACCCGAATGAAACCCGTGTCTCACGGGTCAATCGGAAGGTGGTGCGTCGGGTCGGGTCAGGTCAACAGGTTTTGAAATCTCGTGGGGCGGGTCGGATCGGGTCAGAAGAGTTTCAAATCTTACAGGTCGGGTCGGGTCGGGTCAGGAGATTTGCAAATCTCGCGGGTAGGGTTGGGACCCGACCCGACCCGTGAGGTTTGACCTAACCCGCGAAAAGCCCTGATCAATTGACTGTTTTTTGGGGGGAGAGACGATAAATACTGTAGTTATTAGACCTATGCCAATGGAAATGCGAAGTCCAAAAGTGTTATTCCAAAAATATTTCTTTATAAAAACAGCCGAAAATATCCTCATACCGCCGCTGTGGGAAAAAAGGGAAAAAATGTTTGATTTTTTCTTCTGATTTTCTAGCGGCTGCAGGCGGCGCAATTTCTTTTGTCTCGTTGCAAATTGTCAACACGCTGCTAAAAAACAGCTCGTGCGACGATAGACGCTCGACCTCGATATTCACTCAGCCCACGGCCAACCCGCTTGATGCCGGGCAAGGCCAACGAGTATAGATGACGGCCTCGAAGATAGAAGGTGGATCGATGCTCTAGGGGGCGAGAGCCTGCCGGCGGCGTCCTACGGTATCCTCCCAAACCTGAAAAAAAAAACTGTTTTTTGCCATTCGAGACAGATCGAGAATTTTTGTCTTCTGTTTTGTGCACACTAGCGGCTAATTGTTTTTTTTGTCGTACGCCTGGACAGCGCCCGCCACACGTCACTGCCCATTGTGTGAACACGGTGACCCTAGGGTGGGTCGGAGCCCCTAACGAGCGCACTCCGTTCAGAATTCATGACGCAGTCGTTGGCTGAGTCGATCGATGTCTGTCGAGGACTCGGAATCTCGCCGCTTCGAACCAAACATCGGCCTGAGTTTTTCTCAAGCCGATGTTGGCCCAACATCGGCTCCAGATTTGCTTTTTTCGGGCTTTTCCAAAAGTTTGGAACTTTTTTTTTTTCCAAACGTGCCCATAGGAAGCGTGTTCTATTTTTTTGGCGGGTATCTTTGAAATTCATTTTTTTGATTGATACTTCGCTTTCCCATTGGCATAGGTCTTAGGACAGGAAGTGTTTTCGTTTTGTAAGTTACGATACGTAGTTCGTATCCTCATTTCATGCGTTGTTTCCTGTCTTCGCTGACGAAAGTGAGGGTTAATATGCTGACTGTTGGCACTAAAATCCCATCGACGAGATCGCGGCCGGCGAGCAAGCAACCTATATCCACCAGCGAAAGACACCCTTATAATTACGTTTTACTTTGATTTTCTCCGTTCTGCGCAAGATGACGTCGGCAAGGCTTTCTTTTCCTCTTCCGCGCACGCATGGATGCGCCCACACACCTACCCATCTCAACATACATACCAGGTACGCGTCTTTCGTAATACGCACGCGCTAAATATACAGCGCTCGCAGGTTGCTTATGTAAGCCTTTACCGAGGGTTCTCGACAAACGTACAACACCCACGCGCCCATGACGTGCCGGTTGCGGAGGGATTGGCCAAAAGTGAGAGGAAGGTCATGGCCGGAGGGGCATGGTGTGTTAATGTAGCGATGTGGCAGGTGAGATCTGGGGATCATCGATGACTGTGAGTTCATGAGGTGGGGAGCGGGGGGGGTTGTGTGGCCCCTTCAAATCCTTCGGGCCGATGTTTCGTCCTTCAATCATTCAATCACATCATCCGCGGTGGAATGTGGCATGCCTCGAGAATTGAAAACGCCCCTGACACTGCTGGTGCTTTAGCCAGAGGCGCATGATGGCTGCGTTGGACATAGGCAACCAACGAGAGGGGGCTTTGGGGGCGAATGGACCACCAAGCCACCCGACAACTAGGGTGGAAAGGTGGGATTCACAGCAGGCAGTTCTCTGTCGACTGGACGAACAGAGCTCTCGCGGTGCACGGCGCTTTCTGCGACCAACCAAGGCCTGGGAATGACCCTGGGGACGACGCTGGTCTGTCCTGTACAGTGGCGATACGGCGCACACGGCTCGCACCGTGCGTCTGCCCGATGTTCTGCGAAGATGCGACTTTTCCTGCGATTTGGGAAAACTAAAGTTTCTGTACTTAGCCGAGGCCGAAAAATATCCGCGAAACGCGAAACAAAATGCTGCGATCTGGGAATTTTCCGCCAAAAACGAGAAAAAAGGCCGGTTAATATCGACACGTGGAAAACGCATTGAGCGGACAGACACCTGTTTGCCTGGAGAGCCCTCATGATAAGATACGGACGTGCATGAAGCTGAACCCTGCGGGGTCTTCAGCCTGCATGTCCTTTTCGCACGTATCTCGCAGCTCAGCTTCAGCCATCCCGTTCGCGCGCGAAAACTCTGCCTAGAAACAAAAACAGCAAAACGGAAGGCGACATTTACGGCGGTGGTGGATGGATGTGGGGAGAAAACTGCAGACCACAATCCGTACCGCGCGGGGTACGGCGGTATTGCTGTTAGTCGAGGACCAGAATCGGAGCACTTGCGAGGAGGCCGCTTTTCGCCTGCTGGTTTGCAGCAGAGGGAGCGTGCCGATCGGTGGATAGAGCGCGCGGGCAGGTGCCCGACTCTCAACAAAGCAACCGCTCAACTCCTCAACCAATCACCAACCATCTAACCAACCATTCATTCGTCAAGGTAACCAACCATCTAACTGTCAAGCCAACCACTCAGAAAATTAATGAATCAGTCCAACCAACAGACCGACCGACCAACCAAGCAAGCGACGGACGACGACGACTGCTGTGTCCCCGCTAATAAGTACTACAATGCGAACATTGTAGAACCGTGCCACCTCACTATTATTTTGTGCCCGACAAGCGAACGTCACTTCTCCACCCTCGACATAACTTGTAGCGCGAGCTTGGCTTTCAGGCCGCCGCTTGCTGCTTGCTGGTGAGGGCTGGTCAGGGCCGACTCGCGAAAGCAGGGGTGCTGATCGCCAAAACATATCTGAACATAACACGGACGAATTTTGGTCGTCCTCTTCACGCTTCACTCCAGGCACAGCGCTCGAATGTCCCCAGGACCACAGTTCCTACTACATATATCATAGCGGGCACCTACCAGGAATCCACGAAGCACCTAGCACCTTTAAACCTTCCAGAATAGCCCGGATGATTCGCATGAACTCTTGGTAGAACTCACGCTTTTCGAAGGCTGAACTCGCCATCCTTGGTGTTCCCATTTTTAAAATTGTTGCGCTCGTTGCTCGTTCCTCATTTCCTCGGAGTGCAGCTCGTATACATTGTTTAGGCTCTGTACGGTTGACAGGTCCCAAGCGTTGGCGCTTGCGGCGTAGGGGTTGGCGTTGGTTTTGCTGTTGTCGTAGGTGTTGGCGTTGGCGTTGAACTACCGTCGTCGCTTGCCGAGCGACCATGCTGCGTCAGGGGGAGAGGCAGCTATTAATAGTTGTTCATCATTCATCGCTCACGTTCGTACGTATAGTATTGATGGCGTCACCGGCAGTTGTTTTGCGGGCGGCGAATTTCTACGCGTACTATAGCAGTATCTTCATTCGTACGCACTCTGCTGTGTTATGGCCGAACCTGAGATTCAAGCCGTCGAGAGCACTTGCTACTCTTACGTGATACCTGGTACCTGGTACACTTCTGAGGCAACCGCCCAGAGAGGTGCGGCGTATTTTTTTTGTTGAAGAACAAACCATACGAAGGCGACCCTCCATCCAAACAAAAACAGTCCACCTGCTGAGCCATTGTACTGCGCACTGCCTATCGACAAACAGTACTTGTAAGAATATCGTGTTGATGCATGGCTTACCTCCTCGAGGCGGCTGCTTCCAAGGTGGTTGGCGACGCACATTGCAGTACGGAAGCTGGGAGCAGGGAACCAGCGCACCAGCGAGACGTCGAAGGGATTTGAAAAATAAAAAAATCAGGATTGTCTGCGTGGGGTGAGTGAATTTCAACCCCAGTTAGTAGAAGAAAGTGCTTTTCAGCAGCTGCGATATGTCCTTGCAAAGGGGTGCTGCTATATAATGCCTTGTGTACGAAGTGCGCCTTGTCTGGGTCATCTTTCGGCTCCGCCATAGCCATCTTGGATGCTTGGATGATTTGAGTCCGGGTGTTTAACACATCAATGATGGCGTTTTCCTAGCAGGGGATGATACGATCGATTTTTGTAGTTTTCCAGGTATTATTTGGCGTGCGAAACAAGGGGTCGATGTCTTGACCATACCTGGAAAGCTCGATCCAAAAACGTTGGGAACAGCGTATCCTGCCACAACACCACCACTGGTAAGTGTCCCCTGCCGACGTAAGCTACGCTCTCTGCGCGGTCCGCGGCGCAGATTTTGACGAAACGAGCGAAACCAATACTAGACTGCATCATTGCCATCCAGATACAAGACCACTGCAGAGACGAGGTTTTGTAGTCGCAAAACAAGGTCAAAAACACAACAACGAACAACACAGCAGCAGCTTGTGGAGTAGGTTAGAGAGAGGGCTGCTTTTGTCTTGAGATCATGATTCAGTCCTACTTCCCACGGCGTGTGATAGGCGCACCCGAGTCCACGAGTTTGTGGTGCCATATTCTTTCTGGGGCGACGGTGGGCGACCACAGTCCGACGTCACCCGGACGAGGTGCCATAGGCTTTTAGCGCGTTTCTGCCTCGCAGCAAGCAGTTGCGTAAACCCACAAAACAGCAATAAACACAGCAGCAGAGCTTTCGTGTAGAGGAAGTTGAACTCAGGCTGCGGGCTCGAGCGGAAAGTTGGTCGCAGGGCTGTTGGTTGTGCATCGAATGCTTCCCGTCTAGTTCCATGGCCTCGCTGCACACCTACAACAGCAGTAGTAGCAGTAGCAGTTTGCGGGTGACACCCCAACAGCAGCAGCAGCAGCAGCAGCAGCAGCAGTAATAACAGCAGGCGAGCTTTCAAAAACGGGAAACCATATCTCCCTCTGTTCCCCCCCAACACAGAGCAGTAAGCACACTACACGTCGTACGAGTATACTCGAAGCACGTGCTTTCTTCCAGTTAAATTTGATACTATTCCACTATTCAAGGCAATGCATCGCGGTGCCTATACTCTCCAGGAGTTGTTCTCCGATGAGGACGTACTTGGTACTCGTACGAAGCACCTCCCTCGGCCGTGTGATACATTCGAGCACTCGACGAGCACGACAATTCCATGCAAGCCGATAGGAACAGTCTACTGCTGTAGGTCAGGAGCGGGTACTGAAGGGGAGGCGAGGGTAAACGGCTTTTGTCCGAAGTGCCGCCAAGCTTCATCTTTAGTAGTACTGCTGTAAGCCCCCCCTGTGAGCTGGGGCTGGAAAAAGGCAAAGTGTACAGCAGTAGCTACGGACAAGAACATCAAGACGTTTCATCACGGCAGTGCGCCAGCTGGCGCTATACCTGGTATTATATACGAGTACGAGTATAGGCTCTGGAGGATTGCGTCCATAATACAGAATTAGCGTCAGCAGCAGTTTGTCCGGCACCTCCGTTCAGCTACGAATGTACTTTCAACGCATGCCTCCCCCCCCCTATGTTCCTGACCACCTCCACCCCTCTCTCCCCTTTACGACCCCCTCCCTCCGTACCCCCCTCCGACCTTCCATTTGCATCTCCCTCCTTCCCTCCCCATATAACTCCCCCCATTGTAAAACTCCTTCCCTCCCTTCCTTTTCATTCCCCCCCCCGTCCCTTCCTCTCCCCCTCTTCCCTTCCCTTCCCTTCCCTTGCATCTCCCTTCTCTTCCCCCCCTCTACATCTCCCTCACTTTACACCTCCCCCCCCTCCCCTCCTTTCCTCCCCCCCCCTCCCCTCCGTCCTTTCCTTCCCTCTCTGTCCTGTTTACGGGCAGCCGCCAACAGGCCGTAGGTCCGTGGTGCGGTGGGCTCTGAGGAAACTCAGCTACCCGTCCGCACGAAAGCAGAGCTCAACACACACAGGACTGCCTACATCCGCGAAGCAAGAAAGCATCGCACACCACCTGCATACCTACCTGGTACTCGGCATCATACCATCCATCTGTCCACCAAAACACTCAGAATAATTACAGTACCGGTACAAACAATCACCTGGTACCAGTAATCGTACTTTTTTATTACCTTAATGCTGCTGTTCCAGGTATCATATATTAATAGTACGTTCAGAGATATACAGCGTTCTTCGGGCGGCTGTTTTTTTCTCGCTGCTGTTTATTCGTCTGTTTGTCTTTTCCATATTAATACTGAACAGGGGGTGATGGAGGGCTACGTATAAGCCCTGCGGGTAGAGTCTCGCTCGACCCCGACCCGAAGCTCTGTTTTGGTTTGTTTGCATTTGTTCTGTAGAGATTTCTGGTTCCTTCGTTCGTTTTCTAATTATTAGAAAAGAGAGCAACGCCTCCTCTTGATTCCGGTGTTCAGACCGTAAAACAGCCATCAAAACGCAGGACATTCGTGTCATCGAAACCTCGCAGGGTAAAATTGATCATAAGTAGCACGGAGTACGTAAGTAAAAGTACAAGGGGGAGGGGGGACGGGGGGGTCTGGCCAAGGAGGGGTGAACGGGGAAGCCGCGTTTGATTAATTATTTTCTCTATACTTCTAACTCATCTTCTCCTGCTCTCTCTTGTCCTCCTTTTCTTCCTCGCTTTCCTTGTCCTCCTCTTCTTCCTCCTCCTCCATCTGCTGCTGCTGCTGCTGCTGCTGCTGCGGGCTGTTGCGAACGCTGCTTCTGCTGCTGCTGTGGCTTCTGCTGCGAAGGCTGCGTCCGTCCCCTCTCACGAACACTTGTCCTACCACATCCTCGCCACCCCTGGTTGACCAGAAGCCTGCGGAAAAAAAAAAAAACCGTTTCCTCTTCCTCTCGCCCTCGTCCCGACCTCGAGCCGGGCCGAGCCGGGCCGGACGGCGGGGGGGGGGGGGAGAGGGACGAAAACGGCATGTCGTCCAAACGGTCGTACGATCACGGCTTCGACCCTCGCGGCGGCGGAGGCGCTGGCGGTGGCGGGGGTAGGGGTGGCGGCGGCTCGCTGAAGCGGCCTCGTCGCACGGCAGCGGACCCGCGGGTAAGGGTTTAAGGGATAAGGCTGTTGGTTGGCCGGCTGGTCGGGGTATTGCTAATATGGCTTTCTTCGACATATTTTCACGAGCAGAGCACAACACACCGACCCCCTCCGCCCCACCCACCCACGCACGCCCACCCACACACATGTTTGCTAGCGGATCCGGCGAACACCACTTGTTTTTCCTTCGTCTTTGCAGTTTTTTGTTTGTTGGAGCTCGAGTTGTTTTAGCGTAGACTAATGTGGCCCCTCCCCACCTCCTCCGCTTTCTTCTCCCCCTCCTCCCCCTTCCCCTCGTACACCTCCTCCTCCTCCCCCCGCCACGTCCATCTCCGCCTCCTCCTCCCCCCCCCCCCCCCCCCCCCTCCCATCTCCGCCGCCGCCGCTGCTACTGCCGTTGATGCCGCCGCTACCGCTAACGTCGCGCCGCGCGTACCGCGTTTGTCATGCCCGTCTTGCTCGTCGCGTGTGTCGTTTTTTTCGCTATTTTTTTTTTGTTTTTGATCGTATGTCGTGTTCCAGGAGCGCGTTCGAGCTCGCGCGGAGACCAAAATGGGCGAGGTGCTGACCTCCCTGGTGAAGCACAAGCACGCTGGCCTGTTCCTCGTCCCTGTCGACCCCAGCACCGCTCCCGGCTACGAGAGATACGTGCGGACGCCCATGGACTTAGGGACGATCGGCAAGAAGCTCAAGGCCGGGGGGTAAGGGAGGGGTAGCGGTCGGGGGGAAAGAAGGGATGGACGGAGGAGGGGCGGGGGGGGGGGGGTGTACTCGATAGGAGAGATGTACTCGATCTCATGCATGGCCGTAGTCGTATGGCCATAGACCCTCGCATCCCTACAATGCCGGGACGGAGCATGTCGGGTTTTCACCGACCAGGCAGACATTGCTTGCACCAAGCGCGAAGCGCCGTGAGGTGTCCGGCGAGTCGCATGAAGGGTGAGCTGCATCCTACTGAGAACCGCTTGTGCAAACTTGCATATGGATGACAGCTTCAATGAGTTAGTTTAATTTCCGGTATAGCCACTTCCAGAGACAGCAATGGGAGCACTATGTAACTGCCTCTTGGGTGCCTTACCTTGAACACTACGTAATACGATCAATTCCCTTGTACAGAGTAAAGGTCCTTTACTTCGCACAAATGATCTAACTAGACGACCAGCTGTGGGCGACCTCCAAAAAAAAAAAAAAAAAACGGTACCCTGGTTGTCTAGCTCACGTAGTGAGCGGCATGTTTTACAGTGTCGTTGCCAACCGACGCCAACCCAACCCATATATAAGATATATATAATGGGGGGGGATAGCAATGGAGTACTATGTAACTGCCTCTTGGGTGCTTTACCTTGAACACTACGTGATACGATCATCCCCCTTGTGCAGAGTAAAGGTTCTTTACCTCGCACAAATGATCTAACTCGACGACCAGCTGTGGGCGACCGCCAAAAAAAAACAAAACAAAACAAAAACGGTACCCTGGTTGTCGAGCTCACGTAGTGAGGGGCATGTTTTACAGTGTCGTTGCCAACCGACGCCAACCCAACCTATATATAATCTATAGAAGGGGGGGGGGGCGGGTAAACGAAGAGTGGGGGTCGGGAGGGTATACCCTTTGTCATGCACGGCCGTGGTCGTATGACCATAGATCCTCGCATCCCTGTAAAGCCGGGACATAGCACTTCGGGTTTTCACTAACCAGGCAACCATTGCTTGCAGTATGCGCGGAGCGTCGTTGGGTGGGGGGGGGGGGGGGGGGGTTGGGGGGGGGGGACTGGGGGTTGGGGTAAGGGGATGAAGGGGGGAGGGGGGAGGGAGGTGGAGGTGGAGGGAGGGAGTGGAGGGTTCTTGGCTGTTGGCGTGTTTTCTTTTTCAGCCGTTTCGCTGTGTGCTCTCTTATTTTCGCTTCTTTTTTTTCGTGGTGCGTGTTGTGTCGTTTTGTGATGTTTGTTGTTTGCTATTTTTACTATTTTGCTGTATAGGCACTTATACACGCGGCGTGTGCGACCCAAGAAGGGAGGGGTCCAGCTTTTTCCCGGCGGCGCCCCCCACCACTATATTAAGATCATCTAGCATTTAGTTCCTTGTGTTGAAGGCCTCGTGTTCCTCTGCCAGCATCATGTGACCAATGTTTGCTATCACGGGGGTCCGTAGTTAATAGGACCTATGTCATACATAAAAAACCTATATAGTTACCTATTTTTTTTAGTAACAATATTTGGTCCTATTTACTATGGTCCCCCGTAATAGTAATATGCGGTTCGGAAAGTACCCCCCCCCCTTCTTCGTATCCCGCCACTTGAATCGGTGGGTTTTGTTCTTTCTGTACGAGCTGTTTCTAAGTGATCAACGTCAAAAGCTTAAGGTCCACAAGGTCGGATTGGCAAGCATGATATTGTAGTAGTATATCAACTACCTCCGTATACCAATTTCGCCGCCGCTGCCCCCCGCTGCCGCTGCTCCGTTGCCGCCGCCTTGCGAGAGAGCAGGTTCGCCGGCGATGTGCGAACGTTCGCCGCTGAGGTCCGACTGGTGTTCGCCAACTGCCTTGCCTACAACCCTCCCGGCGACTGGGCGAGGGCGTGGGGAGAAAGCTGCGGGGCCGCATTCGAGGCGAGCTTTCCCCTCTTTGTCGGTTTTGTCGTGGTTGTGTTCTGGTTGTATTTGTTTTGTTTTCATTCTTCATGCTGTTGCTGTTGTTACGTTATTGTTGTTGTTAGCAATTGCGATACGTCGGCTGTGAGTTCGAATGCTCAACTTTTTTTTTTAGTTGTTTTGTTTTGTTTCTCTTTGCCGGATGGGGTGTGGGGTGGTCACGCGGACCGACACACCGATCGTCTTGCCGCAGGCGCGACGGCGGTTATTCTACGCTTGATGCCGCTGTGCTGTGTTGTGACACTTGGCCGGACCCCCCCCCCCCCCCCCCCCCCCCCCCCCCCCCCCCCCCCCCCCTTGCCCAACCCCCTCGCCCCCTCCCTGCCGTTCCGCCCCCCCTCCCCTTCCCCCCCACACCCCCCCTTCCCCTCCTCCCGCAGGCCATGTACAATGCCAAACTCGCTCCAATCCTAGCCCAGTCGGAGGAGCGGGAGGGGTATGGTGAGCAGGAGGAGGGGCAGGAGGGGAAGAGAGAGAGGAGCCGCCAGACGAGGAAGCTCGCTGGGACAAGAGAGGGGGAGGGGGGAGGGCGAAGGCGAGTTTTGAACTGTACACGAGGAAAGGGGAGGGGGAAGGGCGCGCGAGAGAGTATTTCATGCGATGGTATTGGTGGCTGTTGTGATGGTTGGTTGGTATGTTTATTGATTGATTGGGTGGTTCGTTAAATGGTTGACTCGTTTGTCAAATGGTTGGTGAAGTTACTCGTAGGTGTTGTGTGTTTGATTTTGTTCGTATTGGTCGATTGATTGGTTGGTTGGTTGGTTGGTTGTTTTTTGGTGGAATGGTTGGGTGGTGTTCCCCCCCCCCCCCCCCGCTCCTCCTGCCCCACCCCCCTGAGACGAAACGGGGAGACGACTAGATAGATGGAACAGTTGAAGGTTTACCTCCCTTAATTCTGCAATGATTGTTGGCATGGTCGGTCTAGAGATGTGCTCGGGGCGGGGCGAGCCGGAACTGTGGGGCGGTACGGAACGGAACAGGATGGCATACGATGCGATGGGATGGAATGGGATGGGATGGGATGAGATGGGATGGCATGGCATGAAGTGGGAAGTGTTTGGAATGGGATGGGACGGGACGGGATGGAATGGGATAGGATGGGACGGGACGGGATGGAATGGAATGGAAGGGGTAATAAGCACGGAACGGGACGGGGTGGGGTGGGACGATGGAACGCCTTGCGAATTTGTTGGTCATCCGAGAAATAACCGAGGGCTTGTTCTTCGTTCTTAACCCTCACTTCGCCCAGTATCTAATTACCCCCCCCCCGACTTCCTATGGTCATACGACTACGGCCATGCATGATAATGAGTACCCCCCCCCCCCCCCCCCCCCGACCTGCCAGAAAGAAGAAAGAGGTACACCAGTAGCCGGGAAGAGGAGGAAGTAAACGCACAGATGTGCCCGTGTGGCGAAGCAATAGAGACTAGAACTCCCATAGTAGGAGAATGTGAAATATACAAGGAGGAACGGGATGTGTTGGAAGAGGAGATGAGGAAAATAGACGAATGTGACATGGAGGAGTTTGATACAATGAATAGCAGCGAGAAAACGATCGCTATCCTAGGAGATAGATGGTGGCCACAGGAGGCCAAACAGGAAGGGGATAACATTAGCAAAAAGTTTCTATGTAATTTATGGAAACAACGTAATGAGCGCTCAATTGTTGGAGGTGTCTCTATTAGGAGTAGGAACGGTGCTCCGTCTCGAAAGGGATGCGTGGTCAATGGTCAAATGACTAAGGCAAGCAACAAAAGAGTACGCCCCCGCCCCCCCCCCCCCCCCCCCCCCCTCTCCCTTCAAGACGTACCTTAGACAATGCTTCCCCCCCCCCCTCCCCTCTCCTCTTCCTCCCCTACCACCTTCCCCTCTCCCTTTTCCATTTCTCCCGTTCCTCTCCCATCACCTTCCCGGCACGTACGCGTGATGCAACGCCGCCTGCGATTCACGAGTACACCCGCCCGACCCCGCTTGCACCGCCTCTCCAACCACCGGAACCCCCCCTCCATGTACTCTCTCTCCCCCCCTTCGCTCGTTCAATTGCTCTTGCTCGTTCGCTTGTTTACCGTCTCTCTCTACCTCTATCCCCCCCTCTCTCTATTTACCCCTCTCGTCTCTCGTTCGCAGCCCAACAAGCTGAAGGTTAGAATAAGGAAGGCCGGCGCTGCGGGGATGGCGACGCCTTCCAGCCCGAACCGGGCAGCGGGGATGGGGTCGAAAGCGGGAGCGAAGTCGGGGGCGAAAGCTGGGACTAAGGCGGGGGCGAAGGCCAAGGCAAGAGCTTCGGATAAGACGCTTCGCGCGGCGGCGGGTGGCGGTGGCGGTGGCGGTGGCGCTGGCCACTACGGCGCCGACGACGACGATGATTACATCGACCCCGCGGAACCTCCGAGGAAGAAGAGACCGCCGCCTTCGGGGGGTGCGGGAATGGGCGCGGGGGCTGGTGGCGATGGTGGCGGTGGTGGCGGGGGTGGGCAGGTGCTCCCGAAGATCCGCATCACGTTTAACGCGGTGGGAGCGCCTAAAATCGCCCCGCGCTCGCGTCCGCACCGGTCGCCCTCTCCGCCGTCGCCGAGCACCGCCGTCGCCGGTGCCGCGGGTGCCACCGGTGTCACCGGTGCCAAGGTTAAGAAGCCGACTATCAAAATAGCCCCGCCGAGGTTAGTGCTTCCTCCCGGGCCGAGGTCTAGGAGAGGAGGAGGAGGAGGAGGAGGAGGAGGGGATGAGAGGGGAGCTCGAGATGCGACCTCTCCTCTTGCTTCTGCTGCTTATTTGAGGGGTAGTGGCGACGGTGGGGGGGGGGAAGGCGGATGTTCGAGGTTAGCTGGGGGTAGGCGGTCGGTAGGCAGGGATGGGGGTGGTGGTGGCGGTGATGGTGGCGGGTCGGGGGCGGGGATGCTGATACCGCCTCCGCGACATCGGCCATTGGCGCCGGGGACGCGGGGGGGCGAGGAGGGGCACGGGCGGGAGGAGCGGTGGGAGGGAGAGAGGAGGGGGGGGGGGGGGGGGGGGAGGAGGGGGGGGTGGAGAGGGGTGGGGGTGAGGAGGTGCCGTCTGAAGAGGCTGTTCGAAGGAAGCTCTTTAAGCAGGTGCGATTTTTGAGTGTTTGTTGTACGTTGCGTGGGTGTATGGGAGAGTGAAAAGGAGGGGAGGCGGGGGGCATATGTGTTTTTCTATATGTATTGGTGTTGACGTCTTGAGGGAGAGATACATGGAGAGGTTCGAATAGAACGACACGAGAGTACATACGATGTATCCACAGAGAGAGACGTGAACATTTGAGAAACACAGAGAGATGGACGTACAGAAAGATAAAAAGACAGAGAGAAGAGGTGGGCGCGCAGTGTGGCCCAGTCAATCGCGAACGGGGCCATGGTGTCCAACCCCTCCCCTCCCCCCCCCACCTTGAACACCCGCCCCCCCCCCCCCCCCGCCTCTGCCGCCACCCACCCCGCTCGTGTGTCTTGTGTCTGTGCAACAGGCCCAGAGGCTGCTACGCAAGACGGCGCTGCCATTCCGATCCGGACCTTACGAGGTCACCTGCTTCGGGACCGTTTCCCAGCGCCGCGGGTTTCACAACGAGGCTTTCTTGTTTCCCCCGGGGTACCGCTGCACACATTCGCGGTTCGTGAGCGTCAACGCGAAGCAGGTGAGGAAAAGAAAAACACTGTGATAAATAGAGTAGGGCAGGAGGAAGAAGTGGGGATCGGGGGGGGCGATGGGGGCGTACCCGTTCGTTTGCTTGCCTGAAGTCATTTAGTGAACCATTGACCAGGCATCCTTTTCGAGACGGAGCACCGGGGGGTGCGTGAATTGGCGGAGGGAGAGGGTACACTCGATATATCGTGCATGGCCGTAGGCGTATGGCCATGGGCGGGGGGGGGGGTGTTCTCGATGTCATGCATGGCCGTGGTCGTATGATCATAGACCCTCGCATCCGTACAATGCCGGGACGGAGCACGTCGGGTTTTGGGGGGGTTGGGGGGGGGGGGGGGGGGGGTCTGTACTCGATGTCGTGCATGGCCCTAGTCGTATGACCATGGACCCTCGCATCCCTACAATGCGGGGACGGTTGTGGGGGTGAGGGGGAGGTAGGGATGGGGGTGGGAGAGGGGGCGGGGCGGGGGGGGGCAGGGTAGAGTTTTGGTTTGGGGGCGGCGTGGGATGCGAAGAATCAGATATCGTGGTATGGCGGGGCTGCAGGGGGTGCTCATCTCGGAAGGGCAAGGTGTTTTGCGGTGTTTACGTTTCGTTTGTTCCATTTGCCTTACTTTGTTGTTTTGATCGCCCGTTTGTGACGTGAGTGTGTACTGAGAAACTTTGTAGAGGGCCGGGGCGAAATTGCCGCTAGCGTCTGGGGAGGAGCAGAGGGACCGAAGGAGGAGGGGAGGGGGCGGGTGGAGAGGTCCCGGGCGTGTATGCCCTCACAATGTTTTCGGGGCTGTGCTATGCTGTGCTAGCTGAGCTAGATTGTGTTGTGTGCTGCTGTTGGTGTTGTTGTTCTCGCGTTATCCCGTCGCCGCAATCGAGACTCCGTGGTCACAAAAAGAGGCTCCAGTGTGTTGTGCTGTTCTGCGCTGCGCTTGGTGCTGCTGTCGTCGTTGCTATTGTTTTCGCATTCACTCATCGCCAAGTGTTGTATACGATCTGTGCTCACAAGGCAAGACTCCAATGTGTGCTGTGCTGTGCTGTGCTGTGTTAAAAGGAGATACCCGCCGCTGCTGGTATAACTTCTATCCCTCCTTCGTGGGGTTGGGTTAAGCATGGGTGCTTCTGCTCGTGCTGCGTGACCCTCCCCCCCCCCCCCCCTCCTTGTCACTTTGCTGCGCGTGCGCTCTTTTGTTTGAGTTTCTCGTTCGGTTCTGTTTTGATTGGTTTCTACGAATGATATGATACCACTGTGGCCGTAAATATAAGCACCGTTTTGAATCTCACGGTGGTATCACACGTAGCATATATCACCGGTCAGAGTGATATATACGCAAACATGAGTTTCGACGAAGTACTCGATCTCACAGCTGATGCTTTTTTGTTGTACGAATAATGTAATACCAGGTACGTATTATGTTGTTGTTGTTGTTGTTGTTGTTGTTGTTGTTGTTGTTGTTGTTGTTGTTGTTTTTTTTCGAATCATTTAAGAGTGTCATTTTTGTCTCCCGTTTCTTTTTGTAGTAACGAATCGCTTTATTGTTTTATGAACTTTTTTTGGTTCCGTTTTTTCTCAAAACGTTTTGTGTGTGTGTTTTTTTTTTGTGTTTCATGTTTGTGTGTCTTTTCTCCTGCAGTATCGGGGGAGGAGGCTGGTGGTCCGTTGCGATACAGAGGTCATCGAGGGGGCAGAGTCCCCCCTCTTCCACGCCGAACACTGCGGGCAGGTGCGTGTGTCCACGATTTATGTGTAGAACCGTGATTTATCGTGTGTGTGTCTGTCTGTGTCCATGTTTTGATGTTTTTGCGTGTGTCCGTGATGACGGTGTATGTGTGTGTCTATGTTCTGCGTGTCCATGATTTGCGTGCGTGCCCGGTACTTGTGTGTCTCCATATTTTCTTTTGTATGTCCCATGGTTTTTGTGTCCATGATTTGTTTGTGTGTCCATGATTTGGTTGTGTGTCTGTGATTTGTGTCTCCCCATAATTTGGTTGTGAAAGTCCATGATTTTTGTGTCCGTGAGTAGTTTGCTCGTCCATGGATTCTGTGTTTCCATTATTTGTACACATTGCGTGCGTGTGATACTGCTGCTGTGCGTGCTTGTGTTTATATACCAGGTATATGTGTTTTATGCGCGTGCTTGTGTGTAATCAATGTATACACCCCCACTACGATACGTTGTATAGGTGTGTGCATGTGTATGATATATATATATTCGAGTGTATGTTTTGTGTTTGTGCCCGTGTTTTTTAGCCGCTATATTTCCAAAAAAAACTTGACTCATCGCGACGGTCTACTACCAGGTACCTGGTATATTGAACGTAGTCCATGGTCATAAGACAGGCTCCCATACGAGTGTCTATGTGTATGTGGCTTTTCTAATAACGTATAGTATGATATACTATTGTAATACAAGTTGTGAGTGTGTGTGTGCTCTTTTTCCACTTCTGACTTTTTTTGTGCCACAAGTACATTCGTCCACCTTGCTTTTTTGAACGTATAATATGATAGAATACAAGTTACTTGTGTGGTAACGAGTTTGGGCGCGCTTACGTGTGGCGTGCGTTCATACCTCAACATTTCACAGCTAGTCCCAATACTTGGGAGTAGAACAGAGTATCTTCGAAAATATACTGCTATTACTCGTATAGGTACTTCGTACACTCGCAGTATTTCGGGGTTTTTGTACTTAAGATACTGCGAGTACTCGCAGTATTTTTTGGTTCTGTACTACTTCAGATACGATTGCGTATACTTTCGGGCTCGCACTATTGCGGGGTTCGCTACTGCTGCTGCTGTCGTGGATACCCCCTGCTGTTGTGCTTTAAGTATCTCGGAGTTCTGTACCGCGGGTACTACAAGTATACTAGTCTAGCAGTATTTCGTCCGTAAGTTGTGTTCGTACTGCTTCTGCGAGACTAAGTACTCGCAGGACCGAAATACCCTCAATATACCCAGCATACTTCGAGTATGAAGTATGCATTCAACCGTCTGTGCACCGTGTCGACAATGCTCAGGCCCAGCGTTCGGCACAAAACACTCCCAGATAGTCCCACACGAGTGGGAGTTGGAGCAAGCTACTTTCGCTGGAGACAACTCGAGTACTTGAAGCAGTCTGGTAGTATTCATATACGCATTTGCGAGGAATCTATATGCATATACTGCGAATACTCTCAGTATCTCGAGGTTCTGTAATGCACATATTGCCTTTACTCCAAGTAGTTCGTGTTTCGATACTACTGCGGGTACATACTTACCTGTATTCTCGGGGCTCGGTACTGCTCAAACTCTCATTGCTCTCAGTATTTGGGCCTTCTCAGTGCTCGCAATATTTTTGGCCGCCAGCACTCCAATACTCTCAGTACTCGAGCTACGATTTGTTCTCGAGCATGTATCTGTGAATCCTTGATGTTACCCTGAGCACCAAGAAACATTTATTTTGGGGGAATCTATATGGTACCAGTATGTATGTGCTGTGCTGTACCTTACTCAGCCGGTCACCAAGTATCATGGCGCAACCTCGACCTCACGCAACCTTTTTGTACTTACTACGTTTACGCCGCATACATGGAATTGATCGCCGCGAGTCACCTGGATCAATATATATATCCACTTATACCGATACCCTGTTCTATATTAGTTGTAGTAATGATCCCACACTAATTCCGCAAACAGTATAATAGTCTGTCCTCAAAAATATGCGTGTGTGTTCTTCACGTTGAAATGATGGGTGGGTGCAGGTACTACTTCTATTCAGGTGTGCAGGATTTCATAGGAGTATTATTTCGCTCTTGCGCCACTCCCCTAGGCACTTCCCGGAGGGGAACCTTGTAGATTGTATCTCTCCCGAACAATCTCATCGTATTGGCCTTCGCGCGCATTGCTCGTCGTACCCGTGCGCTGTGCAGCTGCTCGCGGAGGCGGCATCGGGCGCGGTGGCGTGGCGCGCTACGATGCAGCTCGACAAGGCCCTTGCCCGCCGGACGGTGTTTCGCCTCGTAAGGTACACAGCAGCAATCGGTATAGCAATACAATAATCGACTGGCAAAGCGGGGGCAGCAGTGTAGATATAGTACATGGCGAGGACATAGTGGGAAGGAGGGGTGGGGTCGGAGGGGGGGGGGGGGGGGTACTCATGTCATGCATGGCCGCAGTCGTATGACGAGAGACCCTCGCATCCCTGCAATGCCGACACGGACCACGGGGGGGGGGGCGTCCTTGTTGGAGAAGTAGTCTTTGTGGTAAATATGCCTGAAAAGCGACCCGTTATTTTGAGCAGGGCGTATGTTTTTTGTTTTAGAGCATAGCAGGGGGGGGAGTACTCGGTCTCATGCATGGCCGTAGTCGTATGACCATGGACCCTCGCATCCCTACAATACCGGGACAGAGCGCGTCGGGTTTTCACCGACCAGGCAGACATTGCTTGCACCAAGCGCGAAGCGCCGTGAGGCATTGGGCGAGTCGCATGAAGGGTGAGCTGCATCCTACTAAGAACTGCTTTAGAGGCGGATTTTCTTGCGTGTGAATGATAGCATCAATGAATTTGTTTAATTTTTGGTGTGGCCACTTCGAGAGACAGCAATGGATTTACTATGTAACTGCCTCGTGAGTGCCTCACCATATACACACTACGTGATACGATCATCCCCCTTGTGCAGAGTAAAGATTCTCCCTCACAAAAATGATCTAACTTGACCGCCAGCCGTGGTAACCGCCTGAAAAAACAAACAAACAAACGGTACTCTGACTGTCTAGCTCACGCAGTAAGAGGCGTGTTTCACAGCGTCGTCGCCAACCGACGCCAACCCAACCTATACATATACCAGGTATATACTATAGAGGGGGTAATTATGCCTGAGAAGCGACCGATTATTTTGAGCAAGGCGTATGGTTTTTTTATGAGAGCATAGAAGGGGGGAGGGGGGGGGGGGGGGGGTACTCATTAGTTGCTTGCCTTAGTTATTTGACCATTGAACACGCATCCCTTTCAAGACGGAGCACCGTTCCTACTCCTAATAGAGACCCCTCCAACAGCAGTTGGGCGCTCATTACGTTATGTCCACATAGTACATCCCAGGTGTTTTTTTTTTTCAATGCAATCTCACGCCCTTCCTGCTTGGCCACCATCTGTCTCCTAGGATAGCGATCGGCAGGGGCGGAGGGGAGGTCCGTTCATGTACAAAGTAATCATAGAGACGGTGGTGGTGGAGCAATCAATGGTAGAAAGAGTAGTGGGCTGAACATGTACAAGTATCTAGACGTGGGAGCATCAATGGTAGAAGAGTGGCTGAACGGCCTGGAAAACGATGGCCGGTATATATGTCTGTTTCGAGTGAGCAATACGAAAGTAGAAAGGTGTGTTGTGTGTTTGTGTGCCCAGCGCCTTTGGTTCCGCACCGAGATTTTTTAGTTGTTTTTTTTTCCGCACTACGAAAGCAAAAATAAATCATTGTCCCCTCCTCCCCCTTTCACCTCCCTCTCCTCACCCCCCCCCCCATTTCCCCCTTTACCCTCCCCCCCCCCTGCTCCGTCTCGAATGGGATGCGTGGTCAATGGTCAAATGACAAAGGCAAGCAAAAAATTAGTACACCCCCCCACCCCTCCCCCCCCCCACCCCCAGTTTACCCCCCCCCCTGTCATACGACTACAGCCATGTATGACATGAGTACATCCTCTCCTACCCTGTTCCCGCTGTGCTTTGTCCTTTTTTTTCTCGGACGGGTCGGGCTTCTCCACCACCGGCGATGTTGCGACCGACGTTGTCGCCGGAAAGGTGCAAGTCTGTCCTGAACCGTCTTTGCTGCAACGGCGACTCGATAGCCTTCCTGGAGAGGGTCAACCCCACCCAGGTGCGCAACTCTTAAACGCCTAGAATGGTATATAAACCCTTTTTGATTGAAGGGTGGGAGAACAATGCCCTGTATTATGTAATACTGTCACTACGTATATAGTGCTATTGATAGTGTGCCACTTATGTAGTTATTGACACTGCGAGTGTTAAAGCTGCGAAGTTTATATGCTACGAATGGATATAGGACTACTTACAGACATCTCACTCTCTGAGCGTGCTCGGTCGGTACATCCCTGGCCTCTCAGAGCTCCCTCCCACTTAGACACCGCCTCCATCGATTACTTGCCGGACCTTTCCAGCGGTTCTTTGTTTTCTCCATTTTTTTGCACTTTCAGTTCTTCTTTTTTTCCTTTATTCTTCTTTCGTTTTGGGTGCGTGTGCGTGTACTCAGAGCACGGCGCCGCGGGCGAGCCCGGCGCCGTCGCGGGTGTCAGCGGGTGCTGGCCGGTAGAGGGGGGTTGCAAGGAGCGCGGTCGCCGTTTTCGTGGCTAGGAGTCGCGTGTGCCTTGAGACACGAGGGAAGCATCAATGGGCTCTGTCTGGCCTCCTGGTGTGGCTCCGGTTGTACTGTGTACGAGTGTATAAGGGTCGTTTTGATATGCCAACTAAACTGAAAGCGGTGCTTATTTTTGCGACCAAGCTGAAGTTCACAGAGAGAGCTACGCAGTCTGAACACCAACATTTTCGAGCTGGCGAACGAGGGCCACGGTGAGCACCGGGCTTCACGCGAGGCGAGCGGGCGACGGGGCTCACTGTGGCAGTGAGGGAGGAAAGCTTTACCCGGACCGAATCGGTGGCGAGGTGGTCGCGAGCGGGGCGGGCGGCGTACGAGGCGGAGAGAGAAGCTTTGCTGTTCGATTTTTTCCTTTTTTTCTTTTTGACCTGTGTAAGGTGTTCCAATCAGGCAAGAAATTATTACACGAGAGGGGACGGGGATTTTTTTTTCTTTCCGTTTTTTTCGGTTTCATTTTCATTGTTTTTGCGGTGCTGCTTTGCCGTGCTGTGCTTTCTCTTTCGTACATACGAGTACAGATATACAGCATATCAAAAGAAGAAAAGAAGTACCTTACCTAAGGTAAGTAAATACGTACGGCATGCGGCGTTCGAGTTGTTTTCCTGGATGGAGCATGGAGCTGTCGGCAAATTGCAAGTCGCCTGTTCGCACCTAATTGTTTGGACCGTCTGTTCCGTTCCATTCTTCTGAGCGAGCGTAGCGGGCGGAACATTTTCGTTGTTTTTGAGGTGCTGCTGTGCCGTGCTGTGCTTTCTCTTTCGTACATACAGCATACTATAAAGAAGAAAATTCGTACTCTACCTGGGTTATGTAGGTACGTACGGCATGCGGCGTTCGCGGGTTGGTTTTCAGGATGGAGCATGGAGAGCTCTTGGCATTTGCCAATCGCCTGTTTGCACCTAATGGTTTGGACCATCTGTTCCGTTCCATTCTTCTTCCTCGTGGGCGAGCGTCGCGGGCGAAACCGCCCGCGACGCGAAGCGCTTGTATATAAATATATTTAACACTTACTTGTACAACAACTATTACGGGGGGCCATAGTTAATAGGACCTATGGTATACATAAAAACCTATATATTTACCTATTTTTACTAACAATATTTGGTCCTATTTACTATGGTCCCCCGTAATACTGCTATTACTCATGTTTCACCACTTCTGCTAATAGTACTACTGGAAATATTATTGTCAGACGAATAGGAGAGCAGTTGCGCTGACCGATCGACCAACCTTAGCGGCGGCGACAACGGTTTTTGCTGTGTAGTGGAGGCATGTGCAGGCTGCGATGATGATGTTTTTGCTTCTTTTTCTTTTTGTCGGGGAAGGGGAGGGCGGGGGGGGGGGGGGGTCTTGTGGCGTTACCGCTGCGCTATATTTTTGGTTCTATTATTTTTGCGACGTATGTAGATGCGCACACGCGGACGTGTCAACTTATACCAGTATGTATACAGGATATAAAGTATACTTCGCAGTGTTTGGTTTGTAAGTCTTCCCCCCGTCCCGTCTCCGCCTTTTGGCCTCTTCCTTCCCCCCCCCCCCCCCCCCCCTCATTGAAGCTGTCATCCGTGTGCAAGTCCGCCTCACAAAGTGGTTCTTAGTAGGATGCAGTTCATCGTTCATGCGACTCGCCGAACACCTCACGTTTCGCTTCGCGCTTGGCGCAAGCAATATCTGCCTGGTCGGTGAAAACCCGACGTGCTAAAATCCCGCATTGTAGGGGCGCGAGGGTCTATTGTCATAATACGAACACGACTACGGCCATGCATGAATGTCGAGTACACCCCCCCCCCCCCCCTGCTGCCCCTACCCCTCGTGTGTTATTTGTGTGCACACAACAGGTGCCGGGATACCACAACAAGAAGATCTTGCGACCGATTCACTTGCGCCTCGTCGACGACAGGCTGAAGCGAGGGGGGTACCTCAACGAGTTCGCCTTTGTGAGTCGACGCTCTCTGAAAGAAATTTCACACGTCGTTGCTACGTAATAGGAAGTATTGTTATTATTATTCCGACCCTGGCTTCCACATTATTATGATTGTTATTATGATTATTGTTATTATGATGATTATTATTATTATTATTATTATTATTATTATTATTATTATTATTATTATTATTATTATTATTATTATTATTATTATTATTATTATTATTATTATGTTAATATATTTTGGTGTGTACTAGATGATTGACGACGGGATTATTATAGTATATCTGCCCACCGGAGGGAGGTCTGATTAGGGTGTGCTTTGGGTTGCGTGCGATCGTCGGCTGCCGCTGTGCTTCTTTTTTAAAATATTAAATAATGCGATGTGCTGGTACTTGTAAGAGCATTTCTAGGGGCCCTAGGAATCAGAAACCACGATCGACCCAATACCTCAATGCCCCTCATGTTTACGATACCTTAGTTGGTTCGGATTGGTTCTAAGTGCTATGTTCGGAAATATAAGGACCTTCTAGGCATTCCTATGCATGTCCAAAAGTCCCTTACATTTTCGGACAGGGCGGTAATTGGCTTTTGGCTCTTTTGTCTCTTCCGCCTCTTGGTTTCTCTGCTTTCCCTGCGTGTCGCGAACATGTATATCAAATACAAAAAAAAAAAAAACGAACCTTTGATCGATTTTCTTTTTTTAATACCAGGCGAGCGACGTACGTCTGGCGTGGTCGAACGCAAAGCTGTTCAACCGCGAGGGGTCGGAGCTGTGGGCGGCGGCCGACCGGCTTTCGAACGAGTTTGAGGCGCTCTTCTGCGAGTGGGTCATCAACCCGCCCGACGGTTTCGGGTGCGTGTTGTTTGTGGTTGTTGTTGTTGTTGTTGGTGGTGGTGGTGGTGGTGGTAGTGGTGATAGAGGTGTTGGTGTTGGTGTTGTTGTTGGTGTTGGTGTTGGAGGTGATGTTGGGGTTGGTGTTGATGTTGGTGGTGTTGGTGTTGGTGGTGCTGTGTTGTTGTGGTAGTGGTAGCGGTAGCCATGGTTGTGGTTGCGTTGGTGCTGGTGGTGCTGGCGTTAATGTTAGTGGTGTGGGTGATGTAGGTATTGTTTGTGCAGCTGTTTTATTCAACGTGCAGCAGGGTTAATATTGTCACGTGGTCCTGAGGTAGCCCCCCCCCCCCCCCCCCCCCGCGCACGCCTGGCTTGCTTGCACTTGTGATACATGGCATTGCAGGAGGGGAACGCAGGGAGACGCGCCAGCGGAGGGTCCGTGGGACGAGTGGCAGGAGCTGAAGTACTTTGAACCGTTCAGCGTGTGCAAGGGCTGTGCTAAGGTGAGCGGTGGGGGTGAGGGTCGGGGGTAGTGTTTTCGGTTGCGGTTGTTGTTGTTGGTGGTGGTGATGCTGGTGTTATTCGTATTGATGCTGTTGGTGTTGATGTTGCTGCTGCTGTTGTTCTTTCGTTTTTTGTTGTTGAATTCAGTTGTTCGTAAATGTTGTTGGTTTGTTGGTGATGTTGGTGTTCTTGTCGGTGTTGTTTGCAGTGAAGTAGTTTTTGCTATGCTAGTTGGTTGATGTTGGTGATGTTTTCACGTCATTCCATTATACCAGGTAGTAGGTTTCGTCAGTACGCATCCGATCGTCTAACGCGGTGTAACCCCGCGTTCCGCCGCACGCATTCTGCGGCCCCAGACAAACTCCGATGACCTCAAACGCTTGCGTAATATTTAGCACGAAATGTGTCACGAACAGTTTTTGCATTGTTTGATTTGCAAGTTCGAACTCTGTTTTGCTTCTTCTAGTTTTTTCTGACGCGAAAAGATACTTCCGAACATTTTTTTTTTTTTTCCTCCCCGGTTTTCCTTTTTTCTGTCGTGTTACCTGGCATCGTATCCTATCGTCACACACAGGCTTCTAAAAATAGGGACAGGAAGAAGCACCCAGTCGCGGCCGGGGGGGACGGCGGCGGGGAAGGAAGAGGGATGGACGAGCCGGCGCTGGCGCGGAAGGGCGTGCCGCCCGAGCTGGTGTGCTCGTCTTGCGAAGACGAGTGGCACGCGGTTTGCCTCGGGCGGCGGCGGCGGCGGCGGCGACAACGGCATCCTTGGAAGGCCGGCCGTTTTTGTGTCCCAGGTGAAAGCATCCAGGAAATCGTAATGAATGAAAATCATCGTAGTGAAACATAGTTAAAGGTGTCCATGCCATGCCGTGGAAACCGTGCCGACGAGAGAAAATAGTAGTGGAAATAGTAATGAAACATATCAAAGTAATGCCGTATCATGCAGTGGAAAACCTGCCGGTGGCGGCGGCGGCGGCGGCGGCGGCAGCGGTGGCGGCGACAACGGCGTCCTTGGAGAGCCGGCCGCTTTTTGTGCCCCCAGATGAAAGAAAGCATGCAGAATGTTCTGAAAAGTGTTGCGAAAAGTAATAGCGAAACTGATGATATTAATGCCATGTCATGCCGTAGAAACCCTGCCGGCGGCGGTGGCGGCGACAACGGCGTCCTTGAAGGGCCGGCCATTTTTGTGCCCCAGATAGAAAAACAGCTGAAAATAGCCATGAAAATAATCGTAGTGAAACATACCAGGTATTCAAGTATCCCAGGCCACGCCGTGGAGACCGTGCCGACGGCGGGAAATAGTGGTGAATGTATTATTAAAAGTGCAACATATCAAGGTGATGCCATACCATGTATGCCTTGGAAACCCTGCCGGTTTTCTTTTTTTGATGTTGATGTTGGTCTTGGTGGTGATGGTGGCTGTGTTGGTGTTGTTGGCTCGGATGGTGGTGATGGTGTTGATGTTGGTTCTATTTTGTTGTGCTATACTGGTTTTTATTTTTGATCGTGGTGTCGGCGGCGTTCGGTGCTGGTATTGACAGTGTTTTACGTAGTTCGGTCCTCGTGTTTGATGCTGTTCGTGGAGGTGTTGGTGTTGCTGGTGTTGGTATTGGTACTGAGGCTTTGTTGTTGGATTTGGTGGCGGTTAGTGTTATTGTAGAGGTCATTGTTGTTTGGGTTGATGTTGTTGTTGCAACTATTGTCTCCGGTGCTACTGTTGCCGTTGATATTCACGGATGTTTACTGTTGATACCACCGTTCGTGCTGCCGTTGGTGTTGCCGTTGATGTTTTTACCGTTGATGTTGCCGTTGGTGTTGCTGTTGATGGTTTCGTGCAGAACCAGTACGGGGTGGGGGGCAATAACAAAACCGTTATGTTTGAGTGGCTGTTGCAGGAGACAGCAATCGACGACGGTACATTGGTGTCCAAGTACAGCAACGCGCGAGGTTCAAAGCGAGGTTCAATCAGCCACGCTTTCAACAATTTGGAGAGCGTATCGTACCGCCGTCAACCTGCTGCGGTCCACCAGCACGCCCCCCCGGCCGCCCCCTCCCTTTCTTGGTCCGCTTTGTCGCGATGTTTTTAATATTGTTCTACTCGGACGCATAGTCTCTTCAGATTTTGAGTTGTTTACCCTTTCCTTTTCTTCCTTTGTACTCTACATTCGTTGCCTGCCAAAGGTGCACGGCGTGGGCCAACGCGGGCGGGGTAGGTGGGGGCTGGCGAGGAATGGTGGCAGCCTACTCGTCGCCGCCGGGAGGCGTGGGGGAGGGGACGCAAGGCACCCAGGGCGAAGAAGGAGGCGGTCGGTCGCACCCGCAGTTTCAGCCTCACTCCAGCCTGCCGGCAGGGTTTCAGCTTAGAGGTGAGGCGTGGTTGGTTCGGGGAGGGGGGGGGGGGGGGGGCTGATCACACCCGCGGTTTCAGTAGCACTTCAGCCTCCGGGGAGGGTTTCGGGCAGGGTTTCAGCTTAGAGGTGAGACGTGGTTGAATAGCGGGCGGTGGGTGAGGCACGTCGGGTATCGTGAAAGAGAGGTCTGACAATCGCACACGCAGTTTCAGCCGGATTTTATCCTTCCAGCGCGTTTCATGTTTGGTGGTGAATCGTGGTTGGGGAGGGGGGACGGGGGAGATCGTGGGTCTGTCTAAAGACCCCAGCCACGACCAAACGCCCGTTTGTTCGTGTAAAGCACAGAAACACGCCACGTTTTTGAAACACGGGGTCGGGGTAAAAGGAGGACGAGGGTCGTCGATATACTTCCCGGCCAGGTTGCCGTCACCTACTTGCAAGTTTACTTGTGTTCTTAAAATCAACAAAACCTAATACCTGGTAGAAAACATTCGGGTTTTTTTTCACTCTCCATTTAATTTACAATTACCACTCGGGATTCCTCCTACCCCCCACCCCTCTAACACACCCTGCCCCCCCACCCCCCAAAGGCGACGTAATGAGAGCCCAAATGTTGAAGGTCTCTATTAGGCGTAGAAACGGTGCTCCATCTCGAAAGGGATGCATGGTCAACGGTGAAATGGCTAAGGCAAGCAACAAATGAGTACGCGCCCCCCCCCCATGAAAACCCAACGTGCTCCGTCCCGGCGTTGTACGGATTCGAGGGTCTATGGTCATGCGATTACGGCCATGCATGACATGAGAGTACCCCACACACACCCGTGCGACTACAGCCATGCATGACATGAGTACCCCCCCCCCCCCCCCCCCCCCCCCTGTGCGCTTGGTGCAAGCAATGTCTGCCTGGTCGGTGAAAACCCGACGTGCTCCGTCCCGGCATTGTAGGGATGCGAGGGTCTATGGTCATACGACTACGGCCATGCATGATAATGAGTACCCCCCCCCCCCCCCCCCCCCCCCCCCCCCCCCCCCCCCCCCCCCTTTGTGGTTTTGGACAGACGACCCACCGGCGGTGGCGGCGGCGACGTTGTCGGCTTCTGCTGCTGCAGAATCGGAGGATGCGGCGGCGACGGTGGCAGCGGTGGCGGCCACGGCATCCCCGCGGCAGGTTTTCCTAACACCCACGGGGGCGGTGGTTGTTGGGTTTCCTACGGCGCAGGCGTACGCGAAGGTCTACCAGGGGAGAGTCACGGCCGACCAGAAGGTTCGCTCAGTTAGTTTTGTTGCTACAGTGGTGTATATAATGCTGGTTGAGTAGTTCCGGCTTCCCGCTATAGTATAGTTAGTGCCTGTGATTTCGCTTGGCACAGATGGGATTCACCAGTGCGGTACTAGTTGGTGTGCGGCGTAATTAGTGCCGTTTGGTTGCCGCTACGAGAATAGTGCCGGTATTTTGTTGGCTCGCGCCTACCGGCACTATAGAGAGACCACGACCAGGTACTGTATAATACTGGTAATGGACTTCTCCTCGTACTATTACGGGGGTTCATAGTAAATAGGACCTACGGTACACAGTAAAATCTATTTATTTGCCTATTTTTGCTAGCAATATTTGGTCCTATTCACTGTGGTCCCCCGTAATATTAAACTACGTGAGTGATGCTGCTCCAGTTCCGAGTAGCAATTTTTTGAAGCCCCGAAACGTGGGGGGTGCAGTTGTATCCTACTCTAATCCCGATCGATTTGACATCGAGACGTGGGGCGCATGCACGTATATCCTATTTATATTTCCAGGTATTTTGTGTCCCCAAACTCGTGAGTGCAGCTCTATCCTGCTCTCATAACTCCGAGTGGCTTGTTTGTCCCATGAAACACGGGTACACCTCTATCTCACTCTAGTTCCAAGTATGTAGGCTGTCCCCTGTCCCCGAAACGTGGACGCACCTATATTACTCTATTTTCACGTATGTAGGCTGTTCCCTTTCCCCGAAACGTGGGTGCAGTTCTATCCCACTCTATTTTCAAGTACATAGGTTGTCCCCTGTCCCCGAAACGTGGGTGCTACCCAACTCTCATACCAATTGTGTAGGCTGTCCCGTCCCTGACCTGAAACTTGGGTGCAAATTCTATCCCACTCTAATTCCATGTCGTTTGTCCCCGAAACGTGGGTTGCAGTATTGTCATATCCTACTCTGACCTCCAATCCTACTCTAATTCCGAGTAACTTGATCCGCAGAACGTCGGTACAGCTCTATCCTACTTTGCCTCGGTGACACAAGACTCGAGTTGTCGGCCAGGCTTTCTCTAGGTCCCAACATCGATGACTGAGGTCCAGCACACTCGTGACCGAACCTCAAAAGCACTAAACCACAAATCACAACACATGGGTACGGTCGTGACAAGGGAGTGGATTTATCACGTTGTAGTATTATTCATGAAACTAGAAAACAACGGCTGTGAGGTCGACGATTCCGTCGCTCAACTTTTGTGCACTGCTGTGGATTTAATTTTCAGTAGCATTGTTGTACATATGTACTGTGTGCTGCTGTCTACTGTCTGCACCTTTGATCTGACATGCACGCACGTTTCGCGAAGACAAATACAAAAACAACCCCCCGTCCTTTTCCGCCGTAGTCTCGTCCCCCCCCCCCCCCCCCCCCGTCCCATACGACTACGGCCATGCATGATAATGAGTACACCCCCCCCCTCCCGACTGAAAACATGACGTGCTCCGTCCTGGCATTGTAGGGGTGCGAGGGTCTATGGTTATACGATTACGGCATGCATGATATCGAGTACCCCCCCCCGCCCCCGCCCCCCCCTGACTCGCAAAACACCTCACGGCGCTTCGCGCTTGGTGCAAGCAATGTCTGCCTGGTCGGTGAAAATCCGACGTGCTCCGTCACGGTTTTGTAGGGATGCGATTGACTATGGTCATACGACTACTACGGCCATGCACGATATCGAGTACACCCCCCCCCCCCCCTCCCCCCCCCTCCGCCTTGGTCTCCGTCTCCCCCTCTGGGTGTACACAGACGAAGGCGGGTGCACGCAAACGCGATGTTTTCTTCACCGTTCCTGGGCAGAGTGGGGAGGACAGTGCCTACTATCTCGCCGTCGCCGGCTTTGACAGGCGAGCGAGCTAGAGATGGTAGTCGGTGTTGGTGTTGGTGGTGTTGGTGTTGGTGTTGGTGTTGGTGTTGGTGGTGTTGGTGTTGGTGTTGGTGTTGTGTTGGTGGTGTTGTTGGTGTTGGTGGTCGTGTTGGTGTTGGTGTTGGTGACGTTGGTGTTGGTGTTTGGTGGTCGTGTTGATATCGCTGGTATTCATCGTACTGGTGTTGGTGATCGTCCGTGGTGGTGGCGGGTGGTGGAGTTTGTGGGTGGTGTTGGTGTTGGTGGTGTTGTGGCGAAGCTGATGATGTTGGTGTTGGTGGCGACGATGATGGTGTTGACGGTGTTGGAGTCAATGCGTGGTGTTGAATATTACGGGGGGCCGTATTAAATAGGACCTGCTGCACACACAAAAGCCTATATATTTTGCTATTTTTACTAACAATATTTGGTCCCGTTTCCTATGGTCCCCCGTAATAGTGCTTGTGGCGTTGTGTTGCATTATTGGTGTTTTATGACGGTGGTGTTGTTGGTAGTGTGCCGACTTTGTCTTAAGTACGATGACGTCAGCCATCTATACTTGGTACATATTTATGTCGCTGTTTCTCGTTGGCACGCCGTGGCCTCTCCGTTCCAGTGTGCCGACTTTGTCTTAAGTACGATGACGTCAGCCATCTATACTTGGTACATATTTATGTCGCTGTTTCTCGTTGGCACGCCGTGGCCTCTCCGTTCCTCGCCCCTCGCAATGTTTCTCTCTCACGCGCGCGTAGCATATCGGCTTTTTTGTGCCGTACGAAGCGTAGCGCTTCGTTCTGTCTCGGTGTCGTATACGGAGTGTAAAACAAGCGAAGCCACGCGAAGCGACTAGTTGCGTTCGGAGAGCGCGGTGCCGCATGACTACGGTACACAGCTTGTGCCCATTGGCTCGTAGTGCTACACGCTCGTAGACGGAAGCCGTTTTCAGGATTTCCATCGCTTGAAAGTATGTGTTCGTCTTGGGGGATTTTCACTACATGTGTATGTCGTGTGCATTTCGAACTTTCCACCACGTGTATTCATGTGTTTCCAGGATTTGTTTTTTTTCCTGATCTTTGTTTTTTTTTTTTTCGTATCACTATCGATAGATAGCTTGAGCGGATCGCCCTCCAAAAGACATTGCTATTTTTTCCTACTTGTTTCTATTTTTTTCCGTTCTTGTTTTTTAGCGAGCTTGCTGCTTGGTGGGGCGTAATATATTTTGGTCCGTTGTTTATTCCGGTAGTGGGCGAGCATGCTGATGATGGGAGATTCGCCGATCATCAATTTCTGCGGCCGCCGCCACTGTCTTTACGTTTCGCGACAAACGTATTTTCCTTGTTCCCATCTGGAAAGGGATGCGTGGTCATTTGCCAGAGTTACTAAGGCAAGCAACCAATGAGCACGCCCCCCCCCCCCTCCCGCCGCCGCCGCTGCTGTTTTTCACTTTTCACAAAAAATGTGTTTTCTTTGCTCCCTCCCCCCCCCCCCCCCGGCAGAGTCGCCGGAAGCATCGACCCGGCGGGAAGCGGTGCAGGAATCGGCGACGACGGACACTTGGGGCTGATGATGCCCGACCTTAAGAACCGCGTCGAGGGGCTTCCGGGGGCGGATCAGTGCGAACTCTACGTTATCAAGGTACGGGTCAAGGGACCATGGCACCGGTGGTCGTGGCGGAGGTGGCGGCGGCGGCGGCGGCGGCGGTGGTGGTGGTGGTGGTGATGGAGGTTGCCATAGGGTGGGCGAGGTGGGAAGGAGGGGAGGGAAGCGAGGGGGGAGGGGGGGAGTCGTTGGTATTTTCGTATGTTGACCTGCCTTGCGGAAGACAACATGCAGCAGTCGTTTGTGAAAAAAATCTCTCCGCGTTACGCCGTGGATTGAAAGGCTCAGAAAATGAAGCACTCATATTCGCGCGAGTTGTGCCCAGGGTCTCGACCAATCAACTTGGCCCTTACTCGAAACTCACGGCAGTAGCACAGCACCACAATAGAGATAACCACTACCTAATAGTGCAGTAGGATGAGAGGACAGCAATACGACGGTACAAGTAGGACAGCAGGACAACCGCAGCACGGTAGTGTAGTAGTCCCTCGTGAGCATTACAGTAGTATATATTACTTCTACGGCAGTAAGACAGTATTATGTATTGTAGGACAATAGGACGTACTGCAGGGAAGTAGGACGTATTGAAGGACAGTTGGGCAATATTACGGCAGTGCCGGTTCTTGCTCGAAACAGCCCGTTGTCTCCTCCTTGTTCGAAGTCAGTAAAACACGAGGAGAGGGCGAGTGGGCGAACAACTTTATCACTTTATGCAGACGCTAGTATTTGCTTCTCGCGCTCTCAGGACATCGCTCGCCAGCAAGAAGACGTGGAGAAGGCGACGCAAGCTCGGGACATAGCCTTTGATGCCCTTCAGGTATGGACGAGAGAGGGGTTTGGTTTGGGGGTAGGTTTTGGGTTTTTGAGGTGGGGGCGGGGAGGCGGGGGAGGCTAGAAGAGGGGTGTAACGTAGCTAAAAGTTCATCGCGGTCCATCCCGGAGCCAATAATTTGGTGTTGGTGCAGGGCATTACAAACTCGGCAACGTACCGCCAGTGCTCCCCCCCACCCGCACCCCTCGCCCGGTGAATTGGTAGCGTCCAGCCTCACATGGACACGGGCTTGCAAGTGTTTGTTTTTTTGTTTTATACGGTACGCGGTCCGATTGTGAGGCGCTTGGTGCAGCAGAAAATTCGCGACAACGGCAGAAGCAGTAGCATTAGAGGCAGCAGCGACAGCAAACCCAGCAGCCGACGCAGCAACAGCAGCATCAGAAGCGGTAGCAGTAGCAGCAGCAGCAGCAGCAACAGCAGCAGCGGCGGCGGCGGCGGCGGCAGCAGTAGCGACAACAAGTAGTATATAGTAGCAGCAGCAGCATCAGCAGCAGCAGCAGTGGCGGCGCCCAAGTTCGCAGCAGGCCCGAACCACGCCCTTTCATCGCGGCCTTTTTGTTTCTCCCCCGCAGGCCGTGCGCGTTAGGCTGCACTCCCGGCTGGCGGAGGAGCGGTGGTACTGGTCCAAGGGGCGGGAGCGAGCGGGGGACGAGCGGCACGGCGTCTCGAAAGCGGACACTTACGCGGCGGCGAGGGAGCAGGCGCTGGAGAGGCACAGGTGCGACAGTAGTGGCCATAGCTATGAAGACGACGATAGTGAATGCGGCGAGGGTGGTGGTGGTGATGGTGGTGTGTTTTTTGTTTATGTCTTCTGTCTTCTGTTTCTATCGCGCTCTTTTATTTCCAGAACTGTCTTTCAACCTATTTTACGTCGTCCCCAGATGTAGCAGTGGCAGGCGGTTGCACGTTGCCTGCCTCGTGTAATGTTTGTTGTGTGTCGTGTTTTGTGTCGTGTGTTGTGTGTTATGTGCTGTTTGTTGTAATGTGTTGTGTTCTGTGTGCTGTGTTGTGTGCTATCGTACTGTAGTTTGCCCGCCTTTCCACCACGTTGTTGTACACCTGGCATTCGTAATTCGGCTTGAGTGAACTTTGCTTTCGGTTGAAAATCGACGAGCGTTGGGAAAGCTCAAGACCTACTGCTGTGCGATATATCGAAGGCATGTACCGCGCGGGTGGGGGGAAGGGACGCCTGTGACTACGGCTTGCCTAGCACGTCGCCGAACGTGAAACTGATTACCCAAGATATAATTATATCTGGATGAGTATTCATAGTAAGAAATTTAAGCTGGACTCACCCCCTCCCCCCCTCTGGGCGGCTATTTTTTTTGTTCTTGCTTTATGTCCTGCCTCTCAGCAAAAATACGTCATCGACGGGCGGGGGAAGCTCCGTCGGTGTTCCCGAATCGAGCCAACTGATTCCGCCTACGTTGGGAGACCCGGCACCGCTATTCGCAAGGTTCGTGTGGCATGGCATCTTCTTTGGGCTCGAAACTGCGTGTCATATGTGAAGTACGTATACTTGGCGCCAGTAAATACTCTGCACGGCTCTTTTTCTATCAAATTTCTAGCTGGTCTGTGGTATGAAATGTTGCCTTAGCCGCTTGTGTGTTCGCAGCGTGGCAACGGAACGAGGAGGAACGCGTTGGGTTTTCGACTACCAGCAGACGCATGCATGTATGCCAGTCAGCACCAGCGCGAAATATGTAATAGGCCGGATCCGGCAGCGGTTAAGGCCTTGTGAGCTTTACGAGTGTAGCCAGCCGGTCACCCCTTTTTAGAGTCTCGCACCTCGCTAAATCATGGAACATGACGTCCTGCATCTACCTGCTCGGAGCAACCGTGGAACCGTCTCTCCGACCCTGGATTCTTCCCCTACTGCACATCCCCAATGCTGCAGGCTACCCACCTTTTTTATTTTCCGCACGCCAACCGAATCCAACTCAACCCACGCCATCATCGCCTACCACTTGTCAACCTAGTCTAGCCTAGCCTAATCCAACACGTTCCAACCTAGTCTGACCAAACCTACCCCATCCCAACCGAGCCTAACCCAACCCTACCCACCCCAACCTAGCCTAGTATTATCCAGCCCAACCTAGGCTAACCTATTATAACCTAGCCCACCTCACCCTACCCCGACCCACTCCTACCCACCCCAACTAACCCACCCTCACCCCACGCCATCCAACCCAACCCCCAACCCAACCCAAATCAACCCAACCCACCTCCTGTCTCCGCCTGCCCAGCAATCCTGCGCTGTCCGGGTGCTCGTGGGCTGTGGAGCAGTCTCTCATGGCGTGGGATTTTCTGTCCTCGTCGCGCGATCTGTTGGGTTTTGTCCTCCCTCCTGCGAGGCGGATGATCGACGCCCTTACGCCCCCCATGGGCAAGGTGGGTTGTTGTTGGTTGTTGTGTGTCGTGTTGTTGGATGTTTTGTTGTGTTGGTGCTATGTTGTGTGTTGTGTTGTATCGTGGTTCGATGGTGTTGCTGTGTTAGGAGGTGCTGTGTCGGTACGTGCTGTGTCGTGTTGGTGTTGTGTTGTGTTAGTTGTTGTGTGTTTGCGTTGTTTATCGCGTGTTGTTAGGGTGTTGTCTTGGCCTATACCAGGTATCTGGTACCAGGTACCAGCTATGTGAACACGACCCCGTCCCCTTCCCTTGACCTTAGCCACCATCCACCTTCCCTCCCTCCCTCCCTCAGGCCGCCGTCATCCCATCCCCGTCGGAGCTAGCATTCTCCGAGGCCTGCATGCTGCTGACCAAGCTGCTCCTGGTGGAAGTTAGAGACGTCCTGCGAAGGCACATGTCCAAGAAGCTGGTAGACGACGTCTTGGCACAAAGGTGGAGCGGGCTGGGGGGGGATAGGATACCGGTTTGGTACCCACCTTTACGCAATCCGTTTTCAACTGTTTCTTTGTGCGTCCTTTTCGCATTTTCGGAACTGACCGCGCCATTTAGCCGCTCAGAATAAGATCAACAACGCCCTCGGGTGTTCTTCTGGCGACGCACTTGGCGCAACGATTTATTCGAACACATAATTGGCTGGTAGGGTCTCCCTCAACCCCCCCTCCGCCCCCCCGTTTTTTTTTTTTTTCTTCCCATCCCATTCATCATCTCCGCCCTTTTTGCTCCTGCTCTCTTCGTGTAGTCCCAAGTCAGATCCGGGGTAACTACGTAGGCTGTTCTCCCCCCTCCGCACCACGGTACGACTCTTGCGTTTTTATCGCTAGAAGAGTTGCGGAACTTTCTTCCGTCGTCGACTCGCGTCGAATTGTGCATGCATACCCACGCTATGATAGGCTCTTTCGACAGTTGATGCCATTAGAGAATAAAAACTCCATACGGAGACTCGAACCCTCTACCTCAGCCTTGGTAGTGTTCGAGGTTAGCCGGGGCGACCGGTACTATGACCATACGACTACGACCATGCATGACACGAGAACTCCCCCCCCCCCCCCCCCGTCTCCCCCTCCCCTCCATACCTGGCGCTGTTTGGGGCCGCGCGTCGTCCCATTTGATGGTGAGCAGACCGATCAACCTCTTGACCTGGCCGGAGGTGGCCGGCGATGCATTGGTTGCTTTGGCCAATCACAGGGCGCACCCGGAGATGCGCACGAGCGAGATGGCGGCTCTTCTCAGCGTCCGGCCGTCGGGATGGCTCGCGAGGTGCGATGCGGTCGGTCTCTGCTGGATTTTTTTTGCCAGGCAGGGGTTGGTGGTTGGGAGGTCCCCTTGTCACGGTTACGGCGCATGCTTTTTTGTTTAGTGTGTGTTTCCGTGTGTTGCGTGGACGGAACAAAGGGGGACTCGGACAAGGGGTGTGTTTGTTTTGCTTTTCAATCCTGTTTGTTCCTGCTGCAAAAATGACCCCACTCTAATTCCAAGTTATTTTACCCCGAAAAGGAGGGTGCAGTGGTATCACACAGGAGGAAAACACACCAGTATGACTGGTAGTCGCTCGGCGGAAGCGCGCAGAAACAAGAGACCACGCGTTATTTCAGACCCGGCCCGGTATTCTGCAACTGTCTGCAGTGTCATACAGCAGTGATAGTAGTATTAATAGTAGTGGTAGCGGCAGCAGCATCATTAGCAGCAGTAGTTGCAACATATAGTAGCTGCAGCAGTAGTAATATAAGAGGAATTAGTCTTGTGTCTAGCTTTTTATGTAGTGCCAAGCATTTAGAGCATATGTACAAGTACCCGCCTCTAGTAATAGTAATAGCGCGTTGACCCTTATCTTTGCCCCCTTCCCTCCAACTAACGTTGCGCCGACGACGCCGTGGCGGTACCGACTTTCACGCCCTTTTTTTTTCCTCCTCCCAGGTGTGGAGACATGGTGGCGATCATTATCTCGCGCCCGCTGGCAGCGGCGTTCGTGAGACCGGTGGACCCTGCCCTCGTCCCCGGGTACTCCGACGTGGTGTCGAGACCCATGGACCTGGTGAGCAATTATGCTACTATGGGAGGCGCTAGTAATCGGAACCCGCAATGAACCCAAAAAACATATATACCACTCTGACCGGAAATATAAACACCCTTTGATGTCGATATCAGAGACCAAATGGGTGTTATATTTTCGGTCCGAGTGGTTTATATTTATAAAAATAAGAAACAACAGCTGTGAGATCGAGGATGTGGTCGAAACTCACATATTTGCAAGCTGTGTGTGATACTATACTAGTGATACTTCGATCGCACGTACTACGGGTTTTATATGACCTAATCATGCAGGAAGTACATCCCGTATATGAGGATATACATGTAATATACGAGGCGACCCTCTATTATTACCAACAATGTTTGGTTCTGATTGCTCTTTATGTCTCCCCGTCATGCTGTACCAAGTATATAGGGGAGACCGCGATTTGACCCCTTGACTGACCGCCCCTTACTCTAAAACCAGTATGTTAAAAGCCAAACGAGGCCTTGGCGCGATCTCAAAATGACCGGTTTCCTACCTCTAGCGTGTTTGCTAAGTGAGAGACTCACAGCCGCGGAATGAGATCGCGAATCGTCTTTGCCCGGGGGAGGGGTTGCTGCTTGCTTCGTTCTTGGTATATAAACATATCGGGGTTAATGATGAACCTTCAGTTAGTGTGCCTGCTGTATATATCGGGATTAATGGTCGAGTTCGTCTGTTACAGCCATGCTTTCCTTAACCACGGCTAGGTTTAGTGTTACAATCATAAATGCGAGTTTTTTTAATGGGCTTATTGTCATCGGTCGTGATGATGCGGGCAGAGCACCGTGCGTCGACGGCTGTGGAGCCGGCGCTACCAGTGGCACCAGCAGGTCGTCGACGACCTGCGCCTCGTGTGGTCCAACGCCATGGCCTTCAATCAGGTATACTTGTACAGCGAGTAGTATGCACTTTAATATTACGTAGAACTGCGGCGTGTATGATATGTGCTGCATATACATGCTTTGTGCTGTCTGTGCTTTGCGTGCTTTAGGCTATGCATGCACCGTATTTGCTAGGTGCCGTAGGTACTTCAAGTGCTGCAGGTGTGGTATTACGGAGGTCCATAGTTAACAGGACCTATGGTGTACATAAAAACCTATATATTTACGTATTTTTCCTAACAAAATTTGGTCCCATTAACTATGGACCCCCGTAATAGGTGCTTTTTGTGTACCGTGTGTGCTGCAGATGTTGTTGGTGTTGTGATTCGAAAACGCGAGCTGAAGGCGCGTAAGTTGTTGTATGTACTGTAAATGCTGTATTGTAGGTGGTGTAGGCGCTGCTGAGGTTGAAAAAAACTGCTGTGTCCGGGAGAAAAACGCTTGGTTACACGGGGGTGAGACGAGAGGCACACTCACACCCTGCTTGACGCTACGAGTGCGCCACCATACCCTAGCACACCGCACGAACCAAACACGTTCAAGCATCGTTTTCGCTTTTTGCTGCTGTTGTTGTTGTTGTTGTTGCTTTGCTTGCCCCGGCCGCGTGATGGTATTGACGACACTGATAACGACAAACAACGACAACGGCGACGATGATGAAACGCTTTCGGGGTGGGCGCAAGGAAACCACGGACTTCTGGCATGCGGCGGACTCGCTCTCCCTCCTGACGGAGTCCCTATACGAGGCGTGGGTGTTGCAGCCGGAGAGGCGGAGGGACGCCGAGAGCATGAAGGAGGCGGGGCTGGCGGGTGGGGGAGGGGGCGCGGCCTTGCCCCTGGCCTCCTCTTCTGATTCTCTCAGCCAGTCGGGGGTGTCGGACGTGGCGGCGGCGGAGGCGAGAGGGGGGGGGGGGGGGGGGGTGGACGGGGGGCACACGAAGGCGAGTGCAGATATCCCATGCATGCGCTAAGCTTCGTCGACATGTAGACCGACACCGGGTAGAGGATCTCCTTGGGTGTGTTTGGTAGGGGTATGATCTATATACTCTGGGGTACCCGGGTAGAAACCTGGTTGTTTTGGTGGTACTCGAGTAGGTACCCGGGTACCTCCCACATAAATACTCGGGGAGGTACCCGGGTACCCCCCAATGATACTCGGGTAGGCACAAGGGTACTCCCCAGTGTGATACTCGGGAAGGTACCCGGGCACCCCCCAGAGTGATACTTGGATGGGTACCCGTGTAACCCCTAGAGTGGTACTCGGGTAGGCACTCGGGTACCCCCCAGAGTGTATACCTTGCAGAACACCTAACAAAACCTTGGATGCGTTCGATTTGCCTTCCTGATATCTCGTTTTGGGCCTCTCGCTTTTTGCTTTCAGCTTTGTTTGTTTTTTGTTTCTGATCCCGTCATTTACATGCATAGCCCAGCGCCTTTGTTTGTTTTGGCCCGGCGCCACCGAATATGCATCCCCTTTTGCCAGTGATGCGCTCTTGGCTTTGATCGACTGCGGATGCGCGGCGGGGGTGCGTGATACTGACTTACGCGACAATCGAACAAGCAGAATTGCTCTACATATCGTACCATCAAAAGCGTCGCTGTGTTTTGAAAGTTTTTTGCTACATGGGTGTGCCGCGCACATCGCTCCCCGAGCGCCGGCATAGTGTTACTCGATGGGTTGAGAGGGGGTGTGCTCGATATCAACTATGGCCGTAGTCGTATGACCATGGGTCCTTTTCATCCCTACAATGCTGGGACGGAGCATGTCGGGTTTTGTCCGTCGTTTACGCAGAAACCAGCGGATAGAGTGGCGTCCTCCAGGGGAGATGAATGCAGAGTCGTCGGGTCTGAAGACATTTTTTTTACCTTTTATAGGACTTGAGAGGAAAAACTGACGAACGTGATTTTTGATTGCAGCATCAGCCACAAGAAGCCACGCGGCGGCTGCTATTTGTTTAGGTTGCTAGGAGATGATGCTTGCAATGCTGGACTCCAATTCAAGGAATCGCACGACACGAGACGCTCATGTTGGATGAGACTATCGTAGGGTCCTCGCTCACACTTTTAAAAGGCCGCAATCTTTTGGTTTTGTGTTGTTGCTTTCAATGGGTCCCACAAGGGTTATCATCTATTTTGTGTCTTCGGTTAATGCTTTTTCAGTTTTGTTTGTTTTTTCCTGTTCCCGCCCCTGGTGTCCACCTCTTTCCTTTCGATTCGGTGTCAGGATGCAATATGAGCTACCAGGTATGTGTATACACCCCTGTTAGTTGTGTCCCTTGAAACAAATCAGTTTTTATGGCGGCCGGTCGGACCTGAGATGACGCGCTTGTGGTTTCAGAGACGACGATGCGCGACGATTTTTTTTTGTTTTGCCACATTCTGTGTATCTCATAAAAACTTTCCAGCGCACGGTAGAAGACAAACGCACGCGATCGATTGACGACCGTGCCCATCGCCGTGCCCCAAGGCTGCAGCTTGGCTTACCCCCCTGGCGCATGCTGCGTCAGTCAGCGCAAGCACTCGATCAACGTTCGTCGCTGTTTGGTGCTGCCTTCGTCGACCCTGTCGTCCGCGTCATTTGTCGTGGATGTCCAAACTTGTCGCGCAGGTGAAAAGAGAGGGTGGCCCCCCGCACGGCGATGCACCCGTCACTGTCGCCGCGACGACTGGTACCGCCGCCGCCACGGCTGACACCACCACCGGTGCCAACACCAACGCCAACATCAACTCCAACGCTAACCGAGCCCTCTTTGGTGCCCCTCCGGTATTGGGTGTCGCCATCAAGACGGAGGCGGGTTCCCAGCCCCCCGCGGGGGCGGCGCCTGTTAAGGCGACCGCAAGCGCCGCCAACACCGACGCGAGCGAAGCGACGGCGGCCACGATGGTCCCGGAAGCACCGGAGGCCGGGGCTACTGCTAACTCGACAAGCATGGGCGTCGTCGTCGGTAGCGGCGGCGGCGGCGGTGGGGGTGGGGGTAGCGAGGTGGACGGCGGAGATGGTAGTGGTGCACGCGGAGCAGGAGCTGTTGCTGGGCAGGCCAAGCACGAGGAAGAAGCAGTGAAGCCGAACGGCTACCTCGGCGGCGGCGGCGACGGCGGTGGCAGCATCGCAAGTAGCAGCACCAGCCAAAGCCCCGACCCGGACGCCGCGATCAACGGGCTCCCGAATGCCGACAACAACGTCGGTGCCGGCCGGAGCCACCATCCCACTAGGGTGGCTCCCACCGGAGGGGTTCAATCGGAACGCCGGCCGGGAGAAGACGTCACGGAAGACGGAGAGAGAGAGAGAGAGAGCCTCCCCCTCCCGCGCGCTTTCCGTTGCTTCCCCCTCGCTCACCTTTGCCTCCTCCGCCGGCACCGGCGCCGCCTCCGCCGCCGCTGGTGGCGGCAGCGGCAGCGGCAGCGGCAGCAGTAGCAGCAGCGGCAGCGGACGCCCCGAACGCCTCCCTCTCGACCCTATCTCGATGCACCCCGCGTTCGCCGGGAGGCGACCGCTCCTCAAGCACGAGTCGCCGCCCTCGGGGCGCGCATACGGCCTGTGGGACCCGACTGCGGTGCACCCCGTGTACTTCGGACACCTGCGGCACGACGCGGAGGCGTCGGGCGCGGCGGGCCTTCCGGGGTGGACGGGGACTGGAGACGGAGGGAGTCTAGACCGCGGGCTCCGGGTTCTTCGAGGGGCGATCGATGCTGGGGCCGCTGGGGCCGCCGCCACCGCTGTCACAGTGGTGACAGAGGCGAGGGCGGGTGGGGGGAAGGGATTGGGGAGGCGGGACGAGGCCTCGGGAGAGGGAGGGAAAAGGGGGGTTGGGGGGGACGGGGGGGGGGGTGGATGTGGGCGGTGTGGCGAGGTGGTCGACGGAGGAGCGTGCCACCGTCCTCGGGCTGCTTTGCGACGAGGCGTCGATGACCGGAATGTTTCTGAGTCACATGGAGGTGAGGTTGCGGCTGCGGGCAGGCTGGTGCGATCGGGTCGGGTCGGGTCGCGTCGGGATGGGTTGGGTGGTGTGTTCGTGTCCATGCTCGTGCTCCCGTGGTTTTTTAGTCGCGTGCGCCGTGAGCGCTCGGCATTTCGTTGGTTCGGTGGCCTGGTGGTTCGGCTGGTGAAGTGCGATGATTGATAGGGGGTCTGGTTGTTGATGGCGCTTGGTGTCGTTGGTGTTAAATGCCGGGGCCAAACTTTCCCCCGAAGAACTGTAACAGTTGTGGTTGCTGTGGGCGGTTGTGGCGACGGGCGTGGCCGTGAGCCTGAGAAAGGTGCAAAACGGTTGCGCGGTGTTCCCTCGTTGGACCCTCCCTGTCTCTTACCTGTGTTACCTCTCTCTCACCCTCTCCGTCTCCCTGTCTTCCTCTGTTTCCTTTCTCATCTGTCTCTCTGTCCCGCCCTCTTCCTCTCTCTATCTCCCTCTCTCTCTCTCTCTCTCTCTCTCTCTCTCTCTCTCTCTCTCTCTCTCTCTCTCTCTCTCCTTATACCCCCCTTTTTGTGTATCTCCCTTTCCCGCTATCCCTTCACCCACCTTCTACATACCCCTTCACGCGGCAGGAGTTGCAGAAGAAGGATTTGGAGGTGGCTAGAGAAAAGGAAGAGAAGTGCGGAGGCGTCGGCGGCGGCAGCGAGGGGTCGGGGCAACCCGAACTTGACGGCGGCCAACCGTTCGAAGCACCAGGAGACGACGAATCGGCAGTACAAGGGCTGTCCCTCGTCCCCGCAGGTACGGTAACCATTGTACCCTCAAGTGCGGTATCTGTTGTTCTCTCCGAGTACAGTACCCGTTGTTCCCGTTCGAGTGAGGTAGCCATTGTACCCGCTGATGCGGCAACCATTGTTACCCTGCAAGTACGGTAGTCGTGGTACCCGCGGGTAAGGTACACATTTTTACCCGCAGGTACGGTAACGACTGTTACCCGCATGTAAGGTAACTATTGTTACCCGAAACTACGGTAGCCATTATACCCGCGTGTACGGTAACAGTTGTTAGCCTGCAAGTGCGGTAGTACTTGTTACCCATATGTAAGGTAACCGTTGTTACCTTCAAGTACGGTAACCATTGCACCCGTGGGTACAGTAACCATTGTTTCCTGCGAGTATGGTAGCCATTGTACCCGCCATTACGGTGACCAACGGGGGGAAAGTTTAGACACTCTTTACAGCAGTAGTAGGTAAGAGTCAAGCGTTCGTTGGGAGCTCGCGACCGGTTGATCGGGCGTATCTGCGTCAATTCGCCGAGAGTACATGTCGGTGCGGTGCATCCTGCTGCCTTTTGGTGTGGTACATGCTCCTCTCCTGTTTTTGAGAAGATGCACCGATATTCTGCTTCGAAACGGTACTGGTTCAAGCAACCTTCTATCGTATCTCGACCATGGAGAGTTTGTTTCGTGCGTGTTGATCTTGATTTGTTCCGTTGACAACCTTCAGCAACAGCTGTAGTGTAGGTTATTGAGTGTTTCGGACGACAGCGGCCGAGAGAGCCGGGGCCGTAGTAGGCCTCCTCATTTTGTTTTCTGCGGCGCATTTCTTAGTTGCCACGCTGCCCCACGACAGTTACATATAACCGTACCACATTTTCTATCCCCTATGCAATTTCGTGCTCCCATGCGTGTGGGCTTGGGTGTGAGTGTGTGCCGAATGACTTCTGCAACCCCCCCCCCCCGACGTGACAAGTGGATGCGAGCAAGTCGAAGCAGAGCGGAGCACGCGTTTTATACTTTTTCGTAAGAATGTCGCCCGCCACTCCACCTCCCCCCTCTCTTCGCCCCGCGCATATGATGGAAGCGTTCGGGGACCTCCCTTGGTGCCTCCCGTCCCCTCCCCCCCGCCAACCCCCCATCCTCCCCTCCCCCCCCCTTTCCCCAACCCCCTCATCTCAACCCCCTCCCCCCTCAACGTCCACCCCCCCCCCCCCCCCCCCTTCACCTCTCCCCCCCTTCCCCCTACCCCTCCCCCTCCCCTCCCTCGTGTGTGCCCGCCTGCCTTCCTTCGTTCCTACCTTATCTGCAAATCCGCCCCCAAAATAATTAAAGATCCCCTCGACGTCGCCTTTGGCGGGGGCATCTGTTGCCTCTGCGGCGGCGGCGCTAGTGTGTCCGGCGGGTCCGACCTTCTAGACGGGGCGAGTGGCGGGTGGGTGCTGGTGCCCCCCGAGCTGAAGTCCCTCCCGGCCAAGCTCTTGCCTCGCTTCACGCACCTGAGGAGGGGGGGGGGGGGTGAAGGTTGTGGCGGAGGCGGGGGAGGAGGAAGCGTTGTTGAGGTTACTCCGGAGGAGGGTGAGAGTTGTAGAAGCAGTAGCGGTAGTAGTAGCAGTGGTAGTCGTGGTAGTAGTTGAAGTAGTAGTAGCAGTAGTAGCGGTAGTAGCAGTAGCAGCGACAGCAACAATAGCTGCAGTAGCAGCAAGCCGACTTTTTTTTTTGTTTAGTTCCGTTCGGTGCTTGTTGTTGCACGATGCTCGAGAAGGGGTCATGGGGGGGGGGAAGGGGGGGGGGGGGGGGGGGGGTACTCGGTATCATGCATGACCGTAATCGTATTGACCTGGGGGGAGGTTAGGAGGGGGAAGGCGGGAGGTGGGAGACGGGGGAGGAAGGGACAAGGAACGGGGGATGTTGTGTTTTGTGCTGCTTGCCACCCCTGAATGTCATCGCCGTCGTTGTTGCTCTGCCGTTGGTTGATGTTGTCGGATATTCCTGACGTTCAGATCCTTCATTTTACTTTCGGTGTGTGTAATGTATGGAGGCGGGAGTCCTCGGAGTCATGTGCTGGGAGTAGCGTGTGAACGTTGTCAAGAAGGAAAAAAAAGAGATGGGGGTGGCATGTGCATTGTCGCGTGCGGAATCGGATCCTAGTCGCCGCCGTGCCGCCTTTTGATTGGATGAATAGGACTGCGACATGGACGAGGTCCTATTTAATATGCCCCCCCACAATAGTTGTACGACACGCTCGGAGCACCACAAACAAGACACTCGTACGAAAACATGATCACGCTTATAGTTGCAGATCGTCCGCCTTACCTGGTACACAGCAGCAGTAGGTAGACGGTCGAACGCTTCAGAAGGGCACGAAAAGATCTGTGCAGGTTTTTTCGCGCACGACGCCCCATGGTGCGCAAATTTGCACTCCCCTGAAACACAATGCGCCTCAACGTGTTGTGGCCGAAATGACGTTATTCATTTTTTCCATCAACGTTTACAGCTGGTGAAGCGCGAAACATAAGACATGACAACGCCAGAGAGAAGACAGCACGTATTAGTTAAACACCCCTGCCCCCCTCCCCAACCCCCGCCCACCCACCCACTTACTCACCCACCCCCGCCCACCTAGCCACCCACCCACCCACCCACCCCACTGACTACCATGCCCGCGCCTTCTTCCATACTTGTACATGACGCTTTTTGTTTGGCGTGGCCTTTCAGGAGCCGAAGTCCTCGCGTCGCCCCTCGCGTCGACCTGGCTTCGTCAATTGTACTGCCCCCGCCCGAGCACGGCGTCGAGGAAACCGCTGGCCGACATGGACGATTCCGACGATTCCGAGGAAGGTTCCGAAGATGAGGAGGGCGACGGCGGCGGCGGAAGGGGGGGAGATAAGGCAGGGGCGGCGGCGGAGGTAGGGGCGGCGGTAGAGGGAGCGGAGGCGGTGGTGGTTAGGGTGGGGGTGCCCGATGCCGCGGCGCCGGTGAAGAAGAGGGATGGGAACGTTTTCGCTTCTCGGATCGCGGCGCACGCGGAGTGCACGAGGAGGCTGTGGAGGGCGCGGTACTTGGCGATGCGAGATGTAAGATTTCATTTTTTTCATTTTTTAGTCGTGTTACGTATACTTCGTATGTGTTCTGTTTACTTTACGCGCTTGGTATAAAATGTACTCCGTATTCGTTTTTTGTTATATTTTGTTTTATATTTTGTTCTGGTCGAATAGTTTTGTTTTTGATGCTGGTGCGTCCCGAAACTGGGCTGGAGTTGTGCGCCTGCAGAATCGGCAAATCCTACTGGTTTCCCCTGGAAGAGTAGTCAATAGCACACTTGAGAGTTCGTGTCAACTGATATAAAACCTTCCCTCTTTGCCGTAGTTTGTTGAGGGGGTGGTTTCATTTAGTTTGTATGAAGGATATAATTACGAATTATTTTTGTTGAAGAATTCATCTTTAGGTCGAAAATTTTATACTTTTTAAAACCGTAAATGGTTGTTGGATAAAATTTATAGTGAGCAGGGGACATATTATTCCACCCCCTGGAGAAAATGCCTACGAAGTTGTTGATAATACCTTGTTTTGGTTTTAGTCTCCTATGAGAGTCAAGGGCCCTGTATGGCAAACATGACACCAGCTGCCGACGTAGAGTCAAATATTCATAACTACCTCAATGAATGTTTGGATTTATTATGAAATAAGCGGGAGTGTTTTTTTTAAGGAGCACAACATCAGCCGCCGACGTCAACTCAACTAAACTGCTTTTTAACGAACACTTTTAACGCATTGTTTTTGCGTTGCCTTCGTTGCTGAACACTGGCGACGGCGGCGACGGCGGTGGCGGTGGTGACAGGAGCGACGGCTGAGGAGACGGGAAGAGCGGAGCTATGCCTACCCGCAGTTCATCAACCCTCCGGCTCCTCAGCGCTACGACCCGTACAACCGGCACCAGAGGTACTCCCCGCCTCACGCTCTGGGGCAGTGGACCGAGGGGGGGCAGACGGCGCATTCGGTGTCAGCTTATCACCAGCAGCTGCAGCAGCAACAGGAACAACAGCAACCGCAGCAGCAGCTTCAACAGCGGCAACAGCAGCAGCAACTTCAACAGCAGAAGCAACAACAGCAACAGCTACAGCAGCAGCAGATTCAGAAGAAGCAACACCAGCAGCAGCTGCAGCAGCTCCAAAAGCAGCAGGTACAGCAGCAGCAACTTCAGCAGCAGCAGCTTCAGCAGCAACAAGTTAAGCAGCAACAACAGCTACGGCAGCAGCAGCTGCAACAGCAGCAGCTGCTGCGGCAGAGGCTACAGCAACAGCCGCCCCAGCAACAGCAACTGCAGCAACAGCAGCAGCAACAGCTGCAGAAGCAACAGCAGCTGCAGCTCCAGCAACAACTCCAGCTCCAGCTGCAGCAGCTGCGGCGACAACAGCAGGTACAGCAACAGCTGCAGTTGCAACAGTTACAGCAGCAGCAGCAGCAACAGCTGCAGCGACAACAGCAGCAGCAACTACAGCACAGACAGGTTCTCGTCGGCGCGGCGACAACGACGGTCGGGCAAGCCGCTCGCACCACTTCATCCCTTTACCCCTCCACTGCGCCTGCCGCGGCTTCGGCAGCATCCAGTACCACTACCGCGCCAGGGCTGCCGCCTCTAGCTGTTGCACCTGCTACTACTACCCCTGCTGCTAGTTCTGTGGCCGCTCCAGGGGCCGCCCAAATTGCTGCCGTTACTGCTGGCACAGCCCTCCAGCCGCTCTCTCTGTCGCCGCAACGGGTAGGCGTCCTCGCCACCGCCACCGCCGTCAACAACAGCACCAGCACCACTATCAGCAGCAATAACAATGTAAACAAGCTGTCGGCCGCACCAACAGCACTAGCGGCAGCAGGAACAACAGCAGTATCAGCAACAGCGGCAGCAGCAGCAGCAACAGGAAAGGAGGCGATGGTGGTGGTGGAAGTACTGGACGTGGGTGGGGACCCGCCCAAGGCGGTAGGGAGTTCCATTGCCGCCACCGGCGGCGGTGCCGACGGCATTAGCGGCGGTGGCGGGGTACGAGGAGTCGGAGAAGCAGGAGGAGCAACAAGAGCAGGAGGAGGAGGCAATGGCAGAGCGGTAGCGCCAATGGCGATAGCGGCCGGGGTGGCGGCGGTGGCGGTGAGGGCGAAAGCGGGGGAAGATGAGGTGGACGACGAGACCGCGGACGTTGACAGTGACATGGACGATGAAGAACTTGCGAATAAACTACAGGTGTGGTGCCTGGGGGCGGGGGACGGGGGGGGGGGGGGGGGGGGGGGGGGGGGGGGGATCCACTAAAAGAGATGTACTCGATGTCATGCATGGCCGTAGTCGTATGACCATAGACCCTCGCATCCCTACAATGCCGGGACGGAGCACGTCGGGTTTTCACCGACCAGGCAGACATTGCTTGCACCAAGCGCGAAGCGCCGTGAGGTGTTGAGCGAGTCGTATGAAGGGTGAGCTGCATCCTTCTAAGAACCGCTTGTGAGGCGGACGAGCATATGGATGACAGCTTCAATGAATCAATTTAATTTCCGGTGTAACCAACATCCAGAGACAGCAATGGGACTACAATGTGACTGCCTCTTGGGTGCCTTACCATGAACACTACGTGATACGATCATTCCCCTTATGCGGAGTAAAGGTTGTTCACCTCGCACAAATGATCTAACTGGATCACCAGCTGTGACCGACCGCCAAAAAAAAAAAAACGGTACCCTGGTTGTCTAGCTCAAGTAGTGAGCGGCATATTTTACAGTGTCGTAGCCATCCGACGCCAACCCAACCTATATATAATCGGGGGGGGGGGGGGGGCGTACTCATTTGTTGACTGCCTTAGTCATTTGACCATTGACCACGCATCCCTTTCGAGACGGAGCACCGTTCATACTTCTAATAGAGACACCTCCAACAATTGGGCGCTCATTACGTTGTTTCCATATATTACATGGAAACATTTTGTTAATCTTATCCTCTTCCTGCTTGGCCACTGCTTGGCCACCTGTGGCCACCATCTATCTCCTAAGATAGCGATCGTTTTCTCGCTGCTATTCATTGTCACATTCGTCTATTTCCCTCATCTCCTCTTCTAACACATCCCGTTCCTCCTTGTATATTTCACATCCTCCTACTATGTGAGTTCTACTCTATTGCTTTGCCACACGGGCACATCTGTGCATCTACGCCCTCCTCCTCCCGGCTACTGGTGTACCTCTTTCTTCTTTCTGGCAGGTCCAGGTCCCCTACACGAAAGCGCAGTTTCAGCGTTTTCGCGAAGTCCATTGGGCCATGCAAATACGTTTTCATTCCTATTCCTTCCCTCAATCCCCCGTATATCTCCAAGTGTTTTTCCGATTCCACCTTGTTTCTTAGCGCTAGCCTTTCCCTTCTTTCTATCCTTTCTTCTACTTCTGCTTTGTACCTCCCAAACTTCCCGGCGGACATCATCTCTTCTTGGTTTCCCCCTATATCCTTCCATACTTTCTCAACTACGCCATCCCACCTTATTCCAGCTCGCCCTTTATTTACTTTCTCCCATGCAGCTCTATCAACTATGGCTGGCAACCTCTTTTTTGGAATGTTCCTTACTTTATATTGCCAGCTCAACTTTCTCATGTCTCTATTTGTCTTGAGTGGGTGCATTTCCAGTTCTGCTCTTAATACTGTCTTACTAGTCGTACTTGAGCATCTTAGGAGTTTTTTAGCTGCTGTCATTTGTACTGTTTCCAAATGTTTTACGAGTTTCGCGTTCCCTTTCCATACTTCTCCTGCAAATTCTAGCTTTGGTACTATCACATTCATCAAGATACATAGCTTAATCCTAGTTTGTTAGGATCACATCCATGTTGCCTACTTGTGCCTTACCCTTTCCTATTACTTTTGCTATATGTGTATCCCAAGAGCAGTCTTTTGAGATCTCTACGCCAAGGTATGCATACTGGTCTACGATCGGCAATTCATCTTCTCCCCACTTCCAACTGAAATTTACCGGGTCTACCTTGTCTTCGTTACAAACAACTACTGCGCGTTTCTTGACGTTCGCCGTCACCCTCCATTTCCTGGTGCATTCTAGCGCCTTCTCTGTTTGTTTCTGCCATCCTTCGGGTGTTTCTGATATCCCCACGAAGTCATCCGCAAACATCAATCCCGACGCCGCGTCTTCCCCTACCGTGACTCCCTGCCTTGCTGCCTCGACTGCTACTATCAGGTCGGAAATATATATCTTGAATAAGTTAGGTGACACCGTACATCCCATAATCGAGGGGGGGGGGCTGATTCATGCAAGTATGGTACAACATAAAACGGTCGATCGTCACGTTCACGTTTTTGGACCGCCCAGACCAGCCGCCTGCTGAGCCGCCGTTGAAAAGGTTGGCCCGGGTGCAGGTAGCCTCTTTGTGGCTGGGCCTTTCTGTCTCTTTTTTGTTCGGCTGGCCTATTTAGAGCTTATTTGACCCATGTATCCCCAACCGTACTCTGACCCCAACCCTTACCGTATCTCCTAAACAAAAAAGCCCTCTCCCTAACCCTATAACTGACTATTAATAACAGGTTCATCGTCCTGTCGCGCCTCTCTCTCTGTCTGTGCTCCTTTCTCTGCCCCCCTCTCCTCCCACCTCTCTCTATCCCCTTCCCCCTCATTATGTCTCCCTCATCCCCCCGCCCCCTTTCCCGTCTCTTTTTTCTCTCTCCCTCTCTGTCTCCCTCCCTCTCTATCCCCCCCGCCTCTCTCTCCGCCTCTCTTTCGCGGTCTCCGCCTTTACTTCTGTCGCTCTGCCCCCCCCCCCGACTCTCTTTCTCGGCGGCGGCTATCTCGGGTAAAAAACAAACTTGCCCTATCACCTCAAAGGCCGGCCACGAGGACCGACGCTGCACCCGAAACCGTCCGCTCGGGCGAGACCGGTACGGCAATGAGTACTGGCGCTTTGCGGGCGACAAGCACTTGGTCCTGGTGCGGAGGCACGGCTGTTGGTGGGGTCTCTACGACGGCCCGGAGAAGGTACGCGCGATACTGGGATGGTACTGGCACAGGGTGGGGTGGAATGGGATGGGGTGGGCTGCTCCCGTCGACCGTTGAGCTCCCCCTCACCCTGCGAATGGTAGGTTTAGTTTCGTTTCTCCGCCGAAAGTTGTGCGCCGTTGTGCCTCCATCCGGCGTTTTTTTTTTTTCTTGCCGCACAGAGGGAGAAGGCCTGAGAAAGTGGCAAACGGCGGGATTAGAAAACCCCCAAGTATTTGTTTTCGTCGACACACAGGTTGTGGCCGAAACGTTTTGCGTTTTGTGCGTGTTCTGTGTGTGCTGATATGGACTATGGTGGTAGACCGTCGGGTGACTCTCTCACACACTTTTCTGCAAATCGCATCTTCGCACCTTTCCTTCACTTTCATCCCTCCCTCCCTCCCTCCCTCCCTCCCTCCCTCCCTACCCCCCCCCCCTCCGGCCTTGCATTTGCGCGTCGAACTACCCCCCGCCGCCGTGGTGGCCGCCCTCCCCACCGACGGTAATGTTGTTGGCTTCGTTCTTCACTAGATCCAGGAGCTCGTACGAAGCTTAGACATCAGAATAGACGGCGAGAGGCGCCTCCGCAACAGGTCTGTGAGGCATTGCTACTATCTTCACATGTATTCGTATAGCCCGTTATGCTGCTGCCGCTGCTGGTGCTGCGGCTTTTGATTCTGCAAATTTGATATAAAACTCTGAATTGTTGAGAGGTTGCGAAAGTTAACGAGGCAATATTTGGTATTGGTAGAAGAAGAATTACTTTTTTCCAAGTTTCAAAAGGGTGGCCGCAGCCCCTGCTAGGCAGTGCCGTACAACAGTCACCGTGTGGAAGGACGAGCGCAGGTCGGGTCAGAGATAGCGGGAATGCATGGGCATATGGCACTTAACGTCGTAGCGGTCAAGCTGGCTGCTAATTTGTGCCCTCCACATCGATGCAGTTATCATAGGAGTATGGGGGTGAACGATTAAGGGTTTGATGGTTGAGCGGAGTTGAAAAAAGAAACGGCGGAACGTAGAGAACAGCTGCAGAATACATAGAAAGCGCCCGGAAATTGCATTATTTTACTTTTTCAAGTTTTACGTTGAAACCGATCAACGAGACGGGCACGTCGAATCTCGGAGGGAGAGGGCGAACGTGACTCGAACCCTTGGTCACAAACACCTGTCTCGTATGTTTTTTTTCATGTATTTGTACGATTGGTGGTGGAGTTGGCCATCGTCCTGCGACCTCGACTGGGTTTGGTTTGTGTTTTCCTAGTATTTATTGTAGATTTTTTAATGTATTTTCGTGGCCATTAGATTGTAGCAAAATAAGCTTGATATTATATATATCAGCAGCAACATCAACAGCATCAACGACAACATCGACTACAAAACCTCAATGACGACAGCCTACCACAATAAATAACAAAGTTCGATCAATTTGTGTAGCCTGCGACGATTCAACCGACTTTAGGGGTAAAAAAAAACAGCTGACTGTTACCTTCCAAAACAAGGTCCCCCACCTTCCCCCCCGCTAAACAACACCGCCGCCCCTTTTTGCTTCAACACCCGCTATTTTTACCAACCTTCCCTTCTCTGTCGTCACCCGAAAGGCTTCACGAGGCGGTAGACGTGTGGGGCATCTCCGAAAAACTCGACGACTTCCTCAAGACAAAGCGAGCGGCAAGGGAGCGGGCTGATCACTCAGCTGGCGGCGGTGGCGGGGGTGGAGGCGGGGGTAGCGCGTGGGGAGTGTGGGGAGGAGGTGCGACCGGTAAGAGTGGAAAGTCCGCGGGCAACGCTTATCTGGACGAGAGGAGAAAGGAGGAGGCCGAGCGTATCCGGGCCCACCTCGACCGCGTCGTGAGACCGGCACAGTGGGAGAGGGTGAGTGGGGTGGAGAAGCGGCTTTGTTTGTGTACTGGGGGGCGTTTTTTCTTCCATTGATGAGTGACGAAGAATGCTTCAATGGCACCGGGAGAAGAGGTTGGGTGTTGATGACTGGGGGGTATGTTGTTGCGCATGACGGATGACGAATATTATGCCTCAAAGCACCTCCTGTGTGTTATGTTACCTCTAGCGGGAAATCAATACTGTCGATCACGCATGCGGCGTACGGTGTGTGCAATCACGCATCGCGGAGCTTTGCAAAGATGAACATCGACAAATCACGTTAGTCATCGACATCCCCACAGCTGACAACCTGGATGTTTGTAAGTACATGTTTTCCTAGTTGATTTGAGAACAAGAATGCTGTACGACAGCCTGGATATTTCCAACGGGGACGAAAAGCGCTTCCGCCCGCCCGAGATGTTGTCCACCTTGCCGTCGGTAACGCTAGCCAAACGATACCCCCCCCCCCCGCCCTCCGCCCCACCTCCCCCTCCTCTGCCCCTCCGCCCTCTCCCCCCCCGCACAATCAATACACTTCTTTATGCAATCGATCAAACGGACAAACAGATCCACAGTGCCCGAGATTCCTGGCTGGAAATGGAGAAGCAGGCCTTTGAGGATTTCCTACCCGTGGAGGCCGCGGGCTCGGCAAACGCCTCCACCGACTACCGCTTCATCGCGGCGAGCGTCCGGCAGCAGCGGCTGTTCGCCCGCTCCATGGAGCTGCGGCTCGGGGAGTACCTGGGGAGGTACGACAATGTGAGGATGCTGGCCGTGGAGGGGGGCGTATCGAGACGGGGACATCGAACGGGTGAGCGTGCTGTACTGTGTTGTGTTGTGCTCGGCTGGGCTGTTTCGCGGGAGGAAGCTTGCCGCGTTCACCACCTCCCCCCCCCTTACCCCCCCCCCCCCCCTGCGTCCACGCCTACGCGCGCTTCACCGCCGCGCCATTCATTCCATTAATTGCACGAATTCCCTTCGTTCCGTGCACTCCGCCCATTTATTGCATTCCATTCATCCCATTCGATTTCCGTCCATGTCATTAAATTCCATCCATGCCGTTCAGCTCCATTCGTTCCCTTCATCCCGATCAGTCCACTTTAATCCCCTTCGTTCCACTCGTCCCCTTCATCCTATTTAATCCCCTTCCTTCCGTTCTGATTAAGCCCCTTCATCACATATTGCCTCCATTCCCTCTCAAATCAAATCGATTACCTTCTCTTTTTTTGCCCCCAACAACAGCTGCGCCTCGAAAAAGCGCGTGTGAAGAGAGACCTCGCCGACGACCCGGCCGACAACGCCGACGGGCAAGGGTGGGTCCGAAACACGCTGGCGGCAGTCACGCGCGACGTCGCTTCCGAGACGAGAGCCCTGCGCCTCCTCCACGCGCCGGACATGAGGACCCCCGCGCAGAGGCGGAAGGACGTCGAAGCCCGAGCTGCGGGGGGTGCCTCCGCCATCGCGGTTGCAGCAGACGCGGTGGAGGCTATTGCCGTGCCCAAGCGGGTCGCGGCGCGGGAACAGGCGAGGGCCGCCGCAGCCTTGGCTCCAGCAGCGGGCTGGCAGAGCTATCAGCACGGGGTAGGGGCGGGGGGCAGTTTCGCGGGTTTGGCGGAGGAGGACCGGTTAAGTGGTAGTGGTGGTGGTGGTGGTGGTGGTGGGGGGGGGGGGGCGGTGGGGGTGAGGGATCTGTCTCCGTGATGCCTTTAGCGGCGGCGGCCGCAGCGCGACGGGGGGAAGGTGGCGGAGTTTGGGACGCGCGGTCTGTGAAGGTAGAGGGACGGACTGCAGGCGCTGGCGGTGCTGCGGCCTCGGCTCTCTTGGTAAGGGATGGGATGACGCCGTCGCCGCCGGGAGGAGCCGGGCCGTACACGACCGGGACGGCGGCAGCGGCGGCTGCCGCCGCCGCCGCCGAACGAAAGGCGGAGGGCACTGAGACGTTGATGCCAAGGTGGGCCCCCGTTGAGATTCAATGGAGGTGGGCCTCGCCGTTGTCGTCGTCGTTGTCGTCGTTGCTTGTTTCTGCAACATAAACCATGCCGTCATAAGATATGACGTTTGCCGCTGTCCTCGCCTGCGATGCGTCGAGTGCTACATGTGCACGCTCACGTGACGCTCATGGTACGCATATGTCATACTCACTTGCGCACGTTTGCCCACGTCAGCAGCGGAGCGGGCTTTAGTAGCGCCCCGAAGTTTGAAGGGGGCCATGATTGGTCTGCTGCGGCTACTGCTCCTCCTCCTCTTTCTCCTTTTCTCATGTTTCACCTCCCGCCGTTGATGGACGGAGAAGCATCGGTTCCCCTAAAACAGACAACTATAAGTAGACCTTCCTTGTAGCAGGAGTAGATATGAGGTAGTGGTAAATAAACTCCTTTATAGGCAGCGTCACTCAAGTACACGCGGGTGGATATCGAAGACTCACCGCCCCTGCCCCCCCCCCCCCCCCCCTCGTCGGCTCCTGCCTTGCGATGACCGTGCTACACGGAAGTGCAGACCCGGGTCGGCAAGCATGCCGGGGTTTGACGAGGACGACCTGAACACCTCGCGCACCTACTGGGAGCCATCGGTGACGGCTGCTGGACTCGCGTCACCCGAGATGGTAAAGCTCAAGGTGAGGGTGGACTTGGGTAACTGAGAACTGAGCCTTTGTTCCTTCCTATTTTTCATAATTTTTGCCCCTGCGACTCAGTTCAGCTCGGGGGATGCGGTATGCGTGATGTGGGGTGGCGTGGTATGTTATGAGTTGTGAGTGCACGTACCGGCGCTAAATATATCGATTATGCCGTTTTTTCTGGGGGAGCCAGGAACGGATGTTCTGCTACCGTTATGATACAGCCCTTCTGGATGGAAAAAGTGTTATTTTAACGGGGCACGGCGGTTGTCGCCTCCTGCGGTGCATTTTGGGTTAGTAGTCAGGCTCGCTGCCCCCCCCCCCCCCCCCCCCCCCCCCCCCCCCCCCACTCCTATATTATATACCTGGTGTAGATAGGTTGGGTTGGCGTCGGTTCGCGACGACGCTGTAAAACACGCCTCTGAGTGCGTGAGCTAGACAGCCAGGGTACCGTTTTTTGTTTTTTTGCGTTACCACAGGTGGCGGTCGAGTTAGATAATTTTTGTGCGGATAGAACCATTTTTCCACACAAGGGGGGTGATCGTATCACTTGGTGTGTATATGGTAAGGCACCCACGAGGAAGTTACATAGTAAACCCATTCCTGTCTCTGGAAGTGGCCACACCAGAAATTAAATCAATTAATTGATGCTGTCATCCATATGCAAGAAAATCTGCCTCTAAAGTGGTTACTAGTAGGATGCAGCTCACCCTTCATGCGACTCGCCCAACACTGCACGGCGCTTCGCGCTTGGTGCAAGCAAGCAATGTCTGCCTGGTCTGTGAAAACCCGACGTGCTTCGTCCCGGCATTGTAGGGATGCGAGGGTCTATGGTCATACGACTACGGCCATGCGTGATAATGAATTTACCCCCCCCCACGCCGCTTGCCTCTCCTTGGGTATTGTGTTTGTTTCTGCGCGGAACCTCTTCCTCTCGCGACGTTCCCGGCTACTCGTTCCCTGCTCCCTGCCTTCACGCTTTTTTCGGCCCATTTGTGTCTGTCCGATCCGATTCCGGTCGTGTCCTGGCCCCATACTCCTTCGAGAAAACGCTACCGCTACCGCTCACGTTAGCGCGGACAACATTTAGTTGTTAATAGTGAAGCCTCATGAACTTGCGGTCATTCAACAATGCGACTGGCTCTAATATCGCCACGCGTTACGCGGCAATACTTGCACAACCGCGTTCACCGCTCACTCGCCCGCTGCCTGCTCTCTGTTGTCCGATACCCACCGTCCGGCTGTGTGCGCTGTCCACTGCCCGTTGTGTCCCCTGCCCGCCGTCCCCTGTTCCCTGTCCACTGTCCGCTATCTGCTGTCCGCTGCCCCTTGCCCTCCGTCGTCCGTCCGTCGTCTGTTACCCATTGTGTGACGCAAACGGTTCCGGTTCAGGTGGAGATGCTTGCCGTGGCGCTTTGCCTCCCGCAGCAGTGGGAGCGAGTTAACACCGCCCCTTTGCGGGGCTCGACGAGGGGGAAGCCCCGGCAGCGGCAGAGCAGCGTCGCTGGCGATGATGCCGCCGCAGACGCAGAAGCGGCGGCGGCGGCGGAAGCGGCAGCGGCAGCGGTGGGTGTTGGTGCGGCGGGTGGGATGGTGGCGGGGACAAACGGAAGGTCGTCTAACGTGGGGGGCAGGCGTTCGACGTCGCCGGTGGTGCTGGCACCGGGACAGTTCTTCTCTCCGTCAAGGGGGATCGCGCCCGAGCTGGCTGCGGCGTTGAAGGAGGCGGTCGAGCAGCAGGCGGCTTACGAGGAAGCGGCGGAAGAGCAGGCAGAGGCAGACGCGGAAGCAGCGGCGGCGGTGGCCGCCGGCGACGATGAAGACGATGACGACGGCGGCGCCGGCGGCAGCGGCGCTGGCTACGGCAACGACGATGTCGACATCGGCATGGAACCGGGCACCGCGGCGGCGCCACCAGCTTCGCCAGAAACGGAGCCAACGCCCGAGCCCGAACCCGAACCCGAACCCGAACCTGTGCCAGACCAACCGTTCGTGAGGAAGGCACAAGGGAAGTGGCTGTCGGTGGAGTCTAGCAGCGACGAAGAAGACTTTGAGGACGACGAGGTCGCGACGGGCATAGCCGAAGAGGGCGCAGGGGTGGAGGCGGAGGCGAATGTGGCAGCGGAGGCGGTGGTGGAGCCGGCTGGAGCGGGGGATGCAGGGGTGTGCAAACCTTCGTCGATGGAGTTGGAGAGCCGGTCGGTGGCCCCGGCGGCCGCTCCCGAGATTGTCGCCGACGTGTCCACGGCTGCCGGACCGATTGCTTCTAACGGCGACGTGGAGGGTACGAGCCCGGCGGATGCCGCAGTACCAGACAGTGGACAAGGTCTGGAGGTGATGGCGGCGGCGGTGGCGGTGGCGACGCAGGCGGCAGCCTCGGCGGTGGCAGCGGCGTCAGAGGCGGTGGTGGAGCCCGTGGTTGACGTCGAAATGCCGGACACTCCGGCTTTGGTGAAGGCAGAACCCGAGCCCTCACCGCCTGCGCCTGCGTCTGCGCCTGCAACAGCTCGTTTGCCGGAAGCTTCGACGGTGGGCGTCGCCCAGACGATGGAGATTGATGTCCTTGAGCCGCAACATGCTGCATTGCCAGACGCGCTGCTGCCGCCGGTACAGCCGCCACCTGCAGCAAAGGAGCCGGAAAAAAAAAAGCCCGGAGTAGAGATTATGTCGATGCCGATGGACCTGGAAGACTGGCGAGAAAGGGTGAGACGCGCGGAGACTACAGAAGGGCTGGCGAACCTCGCCTTGGAGTTGGACTTTGCCCTTCCGCGAGAGGAGGGGTGGCTGGAGCCGTGGTATAAGACGGAGAGCTTCGCGGAGCCTCGCTTGGGTGGGGGCTCGTCGCTTGCGGCCGCCGCCACGCGAGTGTTTGCCCTCGACCGCGCCCTCCGGTGGGACTTTATCCCCCGCCCTCGCCGGGGGGGAAGCCGGCTTCCCGGAGACCTGCCGCGCGTGTGGGCGTTCTTTTACCAGTGCCCCGCGTCGCCCCTATGCACGCGCCCGTGCATGCACAAGGGCAAGTGTAAGAGCCACCGCAGCGGAATCTCGCGGGTGGACCACCCGATGGTGGTGCCGACCCCGCCGTACACGCCGCCCTACGTGGCGCAGCACGCGGCGCAGCACGCGGCCCAACACGCGGCCCAGACCGCGGTCCAACAAGCTGCGCAGCACGCGGCTCAGAATGCGGCTCAACATGCTGCGCAGAAGGCGGCGCAACAGGTGGCGCAGCACGCAGCGCAGCATGCTGTCGCACAGCAAGCTGCACAGCATGCCACACCGCACGCGGTGCCGTACAGCGCAGCGGCCTCGTACGGCTACGCCACCTCTACGGCTGCACCAGCGGCCCCGGCAACGCCAGTGACCGCACCGCCGCATGCTCCCGCCGGTTCTTCCGCAGCTGTGAGTTCGGCAGCGGCGGCGGCACGCGGCGGCACCGGCGGTAGTGGGGGCAGCGCGGCGGCTGCGGCGGCCGCTCTTTCGAGTGCCAATCAAATCCGACCACAGCTTGCCGCCGCTTCTGCCGGGCTGCCGCATGGCCTCTATGGCCAAGCGCAGACTACAACAACAGAGGTGCGTCCTTTGGTCCCAGTACCGATGCCAGTAACGACGACGGGCGGCGGCGACTGCTGCTGCGGCGGCGGCGTATCACCGCCCGACCCCAGCCCCCGCGAGACCGGCAGGTCAAGAAGGAAACACGACGGCCTCGGCGGCGGTGGCGGCTGCAGCACGGGCAGCATTGGCGGCAGCAGCTGCCGGAAGTGGTGGTGGTGGTAGCGCTAGCAATTTACCTGCCCAGCCCGCCGCTATCGCGCCCGCACCGACCGGTCCGGTTCCTTCCGCACGGACCCCTGGCCTCGTCATGCCGGGTCTTAACCTGGCAATGCCGCCCGCGGGAGTGGGCCTCTGGTTCCCAGGCCTGAACACCGCCGAACAGATGCGCGATTTCCAAGCCAAGGCGGAGAGCGCGGCGAGGGACGCCTGGGCGGCGACCGCGCGGGGCGCGGCGGGGGAGCCGCAGCCTCCGCTGCCGACACCAGCGCAGCTGGCGGCGGCCCACCACGCCGCTGTGTGGGCGGCTTCGGCCACGGCCGTGTCGAGGGCGGCGGGGGCGGCTCCGCCTGCGCCGCAAACGACGACGACGACGCCGGCTGCGTCGGCGGGGATGACAGTGATGGCGGCGGCGGGGGCGGGGGGGCGGGGGGTGGGAGGGGCAGGCGGGGTAGCGCCGGCTGACGCGGTGGTATCGCTGGCGCAGCAGCAAGCGCGGCAGGCGCCCCCCCTGTTCTCTACCGCGTTGCCTGGTGTGCGGCAGGCTGTGTTGCCTGCTGTGCTGCCTGTTGTGCTGCCTACCACCGCCGCAGCTTCGGCTTTCACGGCGCAAGGCCACCATGGTCCCGCTGTTGCCGTTCCGGGTGTAGCGGCGGTGGCAGGGGGGGGTACGGCTGCGAGTGCAGCGGTGGTGGCGGGGGGGGGGGGGTGGCGGCAGCACCAACACCGCAGTTGCCTGACGGATCGAGCGCGAGTGCCAACACCAACACCCACGCCAACGCCCTGCCCCGGTCTGACTAAAAAATCAGAAGACTGCACCGTCGCCGCCTGGAGTGGCGAGCGGTGCCTGTTGTATTTCACGGGTGGGCCTGCGGGCTGGGGGGACTGGGAAGGGGGGGGGGGGGGGTGAGGGGTTGGGATCCATGCAGTAAAAACAAGGAGTTGTGCGGAAGCGATGGGCTGGTTGTCGTCACTTGCGCGAAGGAGTGTTGGAGAGGGCAGAGAGCTCAACCGTATTTATTTGTTCATGTTTCGGCGGCCCCGTGATTAGTCACGGCGGCTGTGTTGTACGCGGTGCGTTGTTTTGGAGGGGGGGTGTTGTCGAACCGCGAGGGTAGGTAGGGTAAGCGCTGACGGCGTGAACCAGACGGAGCGCGGTTCGTTTTGGCCGCGTGTTCTCCGCGCTGCTCCGGCTGGGAGCTGGTCGGCGAAGAACATACTGGAGGCCGCGGGACGAGGCGCGGGCGGCGCGCAGGCGGCGTCGAAGTTAACAGTCAAGGTGTACCTACCTACTCTGTACGCCAAGGGTTGATAGTACTCTCGTCTTTGTTTTTTTTTTTGTCGCCGTTTATCGCCCGATCTCGCCTTCTTGGTTTGGGTGGGTAGGCGGAGGAAGAGGCGGAGGATGAGGGCGACGGATTGACTGAAGTAAATCCGGGAAAAGCACCTTCTTTGTTCGTTTTGTTTTTTATTGTTCGTTCGGACCTTCGTGCTGGTTTGCTATGCATGGCTTCAGCGTGGAACTTCCGAGGTGGATTCCCTTGTGTCGTTTGAGGCGTGTTTTCTTTCGTGTTCCGTCTTGTTGGGGCTTGGGTGTTGAGGGTGTATTTTTTCTTTGTTTTCCGCCTGGGTTCGTGTTGGAGTGGGGGGGAAAAAAGCAAGCGGGGGAAGAGAAGAGAAGCAGTTCGACGGCGACACCAGTTTCAGAGGGTTCGTTGATCGTTGCCATCGCCAAAATGTCGGGAGGTGTTTCGTGGGTGTGTTTTGTGTGCCCGTGTGCAAAACTATTATATTAAACCAGCCGCCGCGTATTTTACCACACCAAGTGAAACGAGAAGAAAGCTAAATACGGGTGATGCGTACGCCCGAGGTCTACATCACGGGCGGGCGGGCGGGCCCACGCCCACGAGCCCACTGCTGTAGTGGCATCCTGCCTCTTCGCTTCTCTCTTTTATTGCGGGAGCATGTTTTGCATCATCCGAAAAGTTGCGGGAATATTTTGCATCATCTGACACGTTGGGGGAATAATTTTCGCATGCGGTATGTTGCTGTAAAATGTTTTCATATATAGTCGTACAGATTACGATATACTGCTGTAGATATTTCTACAGTAGTGCAGATCTTAGTCTCCCGTTATGAGATGCTGTGCAGGATTTGCATAGTCAGATCCAACCCAGCAAAGATCTCCTTAAATCATGCCGGTTATACGGCTCCCACCCGGCAACATGAGCTACCAGGTATACTGTTAGATCATATTGTAGAGCAGGGCAAGCGTTGCCCTGCTGTTCCCTAGGTGTTACCATTTAATACAAGGTTGGACGGAGGTATGGAAGTTTCAGGGATTGGTCGGGCTTGAAAAAACGGCCAAAAAACAGGAACGATACGTTCGCAACACGTCGGCCAGAAACAATTAACAACATGCGCAATTGGGGTAGGAGCGAAAAATAGCACGATAACAGCAGTATACTGCAGAGGTCAGGTGCATTTTGGGTAGGAATGAAAATTTGCAGCAGCGACACGAGAACGACATGCTGCAAAACAAAAAAGTCGGCAGAGTGCAAGTGCGCAGTCATCCGGACTCAGTCGTTGACTCGCGAATACCAGTCATTTCCAAGTACCGAGTCCAAGAGTACGTCAAAGTACTGAAACGACAGAGTCCTCGTGAGTCTCAAGGGTACGAGAGGCTGAAATCACTGAGTACTCGCGAGTCTCATGGGGTACTTAAAATTCGAAATATAAATCCAAAGCATAATATTACAGTCGAATCGCGCTATACTGTTAGATCATACCTGGTATAGATCAGGAATTCATCTGCCCTGAAAAATCTAGACCAAGCGGAAATCCATTATCTGTTTGATGTCTCAAAATGTGGCGTCGATAAGTTGAGGCAATTTTTACGAAGCAGCATCCAATAGGTCGCCGTAACATGTTACGTCCAACAAGTTGCGGTAGCACTTTGCATCCTACTAGGTTGCTGGGAGGTATTTTAGGATTGTGCATCCGATATACCCCTCCGACACTCTTGTACGCAGTACGTAGCCCCCTGTCTCAATATCTCAACAGGGCGGAAGAAGAGCAAAAAAATACCCTGCTGTACGGAAAAACAGCAACAGTAGAAACCTTACAATAAAAAAACTGGACCCGCCCACTACGCAGCCTTGGCGTTCTCCCGTCTCATATATATCCAGAGCAACGAAACGCCTCACACACCATGCAACGCGTGAGCTAAGATAGCACACCCCCTCAGACGAAGTTCCGAGCTGGTTGATTCTCTTGACGACCGGGAGAGTGATAAACGACGAGCGACGCGTCCCCACCATTTCCGTTGTGTGCGTGCATCCCAATCTTTAGGAGAAAATCGGGCCTGACAATCGTCCCACGCAGTGAGTGTGTTGCCTTGCGCGTAGTACAGCACCTGGGATTTGCAGTGGGGCTCCTTCTTGTGCCTCCTCAACACAACGGGCTGAATCACGGCAGCGTGAAATACAGACACACGCACACTCACCCACCCACCTACCCACCCAACGCACACCCATGCACACACCCACACACTCACACAGCAGCACGAGCGGGAAGCAGTCGCGAACTAAAACAACCCGCCGACCGAGGGGCAGGACCGACCTTTTCTCCGTTTGCCGTGTCTTCCTCTCGTTGCCTCTCTTCGTCTTCGCGCACGGCTAACAATAAAGCAAGGTCATGGAAAAAAAAAACTCAACAATCCTAAAACTAACGGCCGGGCATACACGGGGTGCAAGGGAGTGTTCTCCCTCCCTGTTCCTCCGAGAATGCAACGCGCCCGCAGATCAATCAATCAATCAATCAACCAACCAACTAACAAAAAAAAACTAAATCAATCATATAACAATTCCGTTATACGCCCTTCTTGCTGTTATTCGAAGCGAACAGCCCCGGGGCGGGGCAGAGGGAAGCTCCCCTCCTCCCAACCCCAACCCCTGTACCCACAAAATCTTCAACCACCTGTCCACAGCTGTCACTACTACTCGTTGCCACTGACATATACTACTACCGCGGCGGCAACCCCCCCGCGACAAACGCCTCCTCTTCTTCTTCCTCCTCGAACGCCCTGCAGTCAAACATCGGCGGCGCGTCGAACCTCATGCCCCTTGGCGGCAGGAGCTCCGCCGACAGCGCCGGGGACATGGCAACCGACGAGACCTCATCGTAGCTCAGGCTTCCCCCGCCCCTACCCCCCGCGCGCCTCGTCCCCGGAGGTGTATCGGAGGCAGCCGCAGGCCTCCCTCCGAGAGGTGATAATAATACTGATGCTGATGAAGGTGATGATGATGGCGCGGGCGCCGATGCCACAGAGGGCGCCGAAGAAAAAGGCGTCATTGGAAAAGACGAAATCGGAGCCATCATCGGTGTCGACGATGGCGGTTCCGCCGCTACCGGCGACCCTACCTCCCAAGCGCCTCCCGCGGCATCGATTCCACCACCACCCCCCCCCGCCCGCCGCCGCCGCCGCCGCCGCCGCCGCCGATGCCGCGGCTGGCGCGATTTGTTGCGTTGGCGTTGGGATCGCTGGCGTTGATGGTGGCTGCATGGACGCGAAAAATCCGCCCGGGGCGAACCCCACCGCGACGGGCGTGGTTGCCGCCACTATTGTGGGTGTTCCGCCCGCCGTCGGGGTCGCAGCCGGTGAGGTTGGCCCTGCTTCCGCCGCAGCCTCTGCGCAAAACAAAGGACCGCGAGGTACAATATATGCAGGCAGGGACAAATGTAATTTAGCAGGACGACGACGCCACTGTCAGGGTGGAGTGAGCTTGCCTTTTTACACTCTGTTTTGCTCATCAGTACCTACCTGGTCATAGTGTACCCCTGGTACGTACGGTACTATTATACCAAGCTGCGCACAATTAGTTTTACATTTGGACCAACCATCTTCGTCCTTGGACAATTAATCGGCATCCGTTACTTCTACGCGGATCATAAGTATCAGTTTTTTTCAAACGGGTACATTTCCCGTTTTTAGAAAACCGGGTGGGTGGGAGCTTGGGGGGGGCGAGAGAGAGAGAGAGAGAACATACAGTCGCACCCTTGTTTGCCTTGGCCCTGATGCGCCTTTTCTCGTTCAGGTACATCTTTTTCAGGCAATCGCCCGTCATGTTCAGCTCCGTCGGCCACTTTAGAGCGAGCTGCGAAATTGGCGTGCACGAGGGAGGGGAGGGGGTAAGTACAAGGAGGGGCGAAAGGGGGTGCAGAGGGGCGGTGTACTCATGTCATGCAAGGCCGTAGTCGTATGGCCATAGACCCTCACATCTTTACAACGCCGGGACGGAGCACGTCGACTTTTCATCGACCAGGCGGACATTGCTTGCACCAAGCGCGAAGCGCCATGAGGTGTTCGGTGAGCCGCATGAAGGGTGAGCTGCATCCTACCAAGAACTGCTTGTGAGACGGGCTTCGGCACCCTGTGCGTGCTTTGTTGCATACGGATGACAGCGTCGAATTGATTTAGTTGAATTCCAGTGTGGTCACTCTCAGAGATAGCAACGGGTATACCTACCTTGTATGTAACTGCCTCGTGGGTGCCTTACCATACAATCATGACCGTTGTGCGGAGTTAAGGTTCTCCACCCAGCACAACGTGATCTAACCCAAGAGGGGGTCGGGGGGGGGGGGTGGAGGGAAGCGTGGTCATTGCACCGTTATGTTAATTGATTTACCGCGTCACGTTGGCATTATACGTATAGAGGTTATGTCTCATTTTTCGCTTATTTTCTAACCTGCAGAAAGTTGGCACATAGATGGCGATGCCTTGTTGTGACAACAACGACACCACCACCGACACAAACCAACACCATCACCACGACCAACACCACCACCACCACCACCACCACCACGACCATGACCACCACGACCACCACCACCACGAAGAAGCAGATTGTTGCCGCGCGTCTCCCTGAAACCGACAAAGCCAACAACAAGGAACCCCCGTGGTGGTGGGTGTAAAGTAGCACTCCCGGTGGAAGTGGTGGGTGTAAGGTGAGGGCGACTGTTGACTTACCTTGTCGTACAAAGATTTGTTTTCGGTCATCGCCTGCTTGGTTCTCAAGCCACTGAAGGAAGCAGGCGCGCGCGGGGTCGGCGGGGGGAGGGGTAAATGGGGGGGGTAAGTAGAGAGGGGGGGGTGTACTCATGTCATGCATGGCCGTAGTCGTATGACCAAGTGGGGAGGGGGAGGAGGACGTCAGGACCAACCATATGAAATTGAGACAGCAGCACTGGAACCACCTGCAACATCGAAGGAGCAGTACTATATCAGCGTTTCGGCGCGAGAGAGAAGTTGATGCCAGGGATTCATGTATGACGCCCGGGCACACGTCGCCTGCATACAGCCTCTGAATAACTCGGGTCAATTAGGAATTCACATTTTTGCGCCAAAATTGATTCATTTGATTGGCTTGCGATTTCACCAGGGTATTCCGGAGTATGGTGGATGATACCGGGGTACCAGGTACTATACATGACATCTGGTAGACAGCATGATAGACTACACCAGAGGTTGTTGCATATGATGCCAGGGTACATATCAAGCTCTTACATGATACCGAGCTCAGGACATTGCAGCAGTGCGCCTGCCATGCAACGCCAGACTCTTGAACCACAGACCGTTCAGTCCACTTGAAGTGCCTCTAACCCAACCAAATATTTCCTTACGGAGTACCTCCGGCCCTTCCCGTGTGAATTCCTTCCCGTTCTTATCCTTTAGAAAAATACCTCGACGTTTTTTTCGACATGTATATACCTTTCACGGCTAATTTTTCGACTTGAAAGTCTCCGCTGTTTCTTCCACTTGAAATCTCTACCGGCAACCGTTCCTTCCGCTTGTATTTCATCACCGACTGTCCTATGATACGTGGAATGCCTTCCCGATGTTTCCACATGAAACGCCTCACCGCTGCACCCGACCCGTGGCGATGGCCACACGGTGGTGTCACTACCGGGTGGCGGCTTACCGTATTCCGAAGCATAAAGCTTGCCAGGTACCTGCGACGGCTAAGTACAGGGTAGGTCTTGCTAGGAACTCGCGCCGGTGGCTATCCGCATACATCGGGCGGACAAATTCTCTACATATAGATCAACTAAATCATCTCTATCCTAACCTGCCGTTCTGATCGGTATTAAGTGCAAATCCAACCCAGGAAACATGATCTAGACCATGCAGGTTATACGGCGCCCGCCCGGCAACATCAGCTAGAGATCACACACATCAGGAGATCACCACACAGCCGTCATCGCACAGCAATAATTGCACCGTCGCTTCTCGACAGCGCTCAAGCTCACAAGAGGCCCTACACCCACTGCACGAGCACCATATCAAGGCCCCGATGTTTTGAGCAGCGGCCCGCACAGCACTATACCACCGACCACGCCGGTCCTATTGCTGCTGGATTGTTGTGTAAACTTACCAAATCACTATCTGCACCTGTCTAGGTTAGTCATCAAGTGGGAATCGATGATCTGTCTCGAGGCGTCAACATCTTCTAAACAGGAGATATTTTATGCGGTGTTTTTCGAAACGACAAAACTCTTCCCCTTATCACACTCACTACAATGTAGTCGCCGCGACAAAAATAGGCATTCGGACGGGAGGGGGGAAGGGGGGGGGGGGGGGGGGGGGAAACGGGGGGCAGAAAGGAGTTGGGCAAGAAAGACATAACTCACCCGTACTCGTTGACGCTCCACGCCTCGAAAGCCCGCAGCATTTCGTGCAGGTGTTCTCGCAGGCTGTTGGTCCAGGCGAAGGGAGGAGATAGGGGCTTTCCCCCGGATCTCAGCTGCGCCAAGCTTTCGTCCACCTGGCGAGGCGTGTCGCGATCGGGGTCAGGGTCAGTAGCGTACCAGGTACCTGGTATGTTTTACGACCTGCGGCGAAGCTTCGACAAAATGGCTGATTGTGCACGCAAACTCCTCGACAAAGTTTCGTTCTGATAACTTTCCGACAACTTTCCCAGGCGGTGGTGTCGGATAGGGCTGGTTAGGATTTAGAACCAAGTGTTTTTTAACCGTTTTAGCATAGCTGGGCCAAGCCATATGTATACACGGCTCGTCAGGGTTGGGGTAGGGGGCGAGGTTGTGAACGTGGGTGCGGTGGCCGATACGGACGGCGGCTGAGTGCTGAGTGCACAGCAGCAGTGAGTGATAGTAGTAGTGTTAGTAATATTAATAGTAGAAGTAGTAGTAGTAGCGGTGGAAGTAGTAGTTGCAGCAATAGTATCAGTGGCAGTAGTAGCACTACAACTGTGGTACATAGTAGTGTCGTCGTACAGTAGTAGCAGTAGCAATAGTCGTACTTACTAATAGTAGTCGTCGAAGTGGCAATATCAATAGTAGCAGAAGTAGTAGTAGTAGTAGTCGTTGTCGTAGAAGTACAGCCATTTGTACAAGCAAATACTACAGTAGTAGCAGTAATACTAGGAGGAGCACTACTTGATGCAGCAGCTGTAGTAGAAACAGCAGCAGTTATAATAGGAGAAGCAGCAGCAAACAGGATACAATGCTTGTACGTGCTGCGTATTTACTTCCTATTCCCATACTCGTAGAAGTCTACTGTAGTAGATGTATTGCACCGATACCAATACGTACCCATAGTATATAATTCCCGGCAGTCAGCAGCCTCGGGCGGGCAGCGGATAAAACGCCAAGACCTATAAATACTGGCATAACACGAGAGAGCCACTAAAGAGGCACCTAAGCCCTGGAGGACACATGCACAGGCTGGTTCAAACAAAACGCCCCAAATTATGTCCGCCTACGAATCCCGCATGCAATACCTACTCGAACGTCATACATTTCGAATCATAGAGGCCGTCATAAACAGTGGAAGAGGGTGACATAGCCAGAATTTCGTTCAGGACCTAGGACTAGCGCTAGCGGCGAAAACATGCCCCAACCAACCACAGGCTTTCAAAAAGGTGAACAATCGCCAGGCGCTTCCGTAGAAAGAAGCCATTTTCTTCCCCTATTTTTTGTCCGAATGAGCCGGTTCCAGGTACCCCAAGGTACGCCTACATTTTCTTTCGCGCAAGTACTCCAAGAATTGACTGCGTAATGTCAAGATCAAGTCCAATATCACGCCAATAATCGATACTGCACCGAAACTAAGTCCAGTACAAGGCAACCACGTAAATTGCACACGTTTTCCGAACAAAAGCCCAAAAATGTTCATGCCGCTTTTGAGGGATAGATTCGTGAGTTTTTGCGACACTGTGTTGTGCGAGCCTCTGTCGACCCGTTAACGAGCGGTGTTTTCTTCTTTTTTCTTTTCTCGTCGGGAATTTGGCATTCATTGAGGCCCAAACAACAAAACAAACGATCAACAAGGAACCAATATTCCTGAATGGGTCCACAGGGGTTCACAGAACATGCGTGCAAATGTTCAGGGTATATCTCTAAAGCAAAGGTGTGAAAATCCGACGCTTTGAATGTTCTGAACATTTAGCTTGAACCAGTTTGTAGGCCCGCAAGAAACGCCTCATCACGATGCAAACCTTTTCCTCGAAGATCACCCTGAGGACGCCGAACTCCTTGAAGAGACGGCCGCTCTCCACCCTGTCGTCCTCTTCCTTATAGGCCACGAGAATAACCTGGCGTTGTGCACACACACACAAAAAATCGGAAAATAATTTCGAAGCTGATTCGGAAAATGCCTTCGGAGGCAAATTATTCGGTTGACAATTCGGGGAATCGGAAGGCTAGTAGGCACGGTCGTTTGAGAAACCGAACCAGTGTGCATGAAAACATAACTCCAGACAGCATAAATATTTATACTTCGTTTACATTCAACTGCACAGAGAGAGACTGACAGAGAGACCGACAGGCCGAGAGAATAGCTCGGAAAGGAAAGCGGGAGGGGGGGAGAGAGACAAACTAAGAGAGAGAGTGACGGAGACAGAGACGAGCGGAGATAGAGAGGGGCGGAGACGGAGACAGAAAGAAAGAGACAAAAAAAGGCAGACAGACAGACAGATGGACAGGACTGACACACAGATAGACCGACAGACAAACCGACAGGCACAAAAAATCACAAAGAGCTACTACACATTGACAACGGCAACGACAACGTCGCCACCGCTCGCTATCTTCCCCCGCACAAACGTCAAACCAATACTTCCCTACCGCCGCCGCCGCCACCGCCGAAGGGACTTAGGTCCCACAAAAAAATAAAACGCACACACAAAACGGTCCCGGGTGGAACCTAAATTGTTAAGACGCCCAACGGTGTGATGGGCCGGGCCGGGATGAGTTCGTGGGTAGGTACTCATGGCGGTAGGGACAGGAAGGGTACATCATGTAGACATGGGGTCGAGTACAGTACCAAACATAAAAGTGAGTTGCCGGGCACCTATACACCTCCCTGGCACACACGAATGTCCCCCGGGAGAGACATGCATGTTGCCTCTTATCATACGACCTTATCCCCAGACCGCTACACACACAACCATCTCGTACAACCTCGTACACTCCACACGTGTCTCTGAGGTTCTCGTGAAAACATACACACATATGTCGAACACCATCACAATCCAGATCATCTACAGATAGATCATCTAGATCCTAACCTGCCGTTTGGAGGCGTATGATAGTGCCAGATGTGTACAGTACGGATCAAACCCAGGGACTATGGGCTAGATCATCGTGCAGGCTACACGGCTCCCAACCGGCAGCACGAGCTTAAAGACCATGCAGAATTATCTACCGACCACGAGGTGGGAACTATCTATCTGATCCGTCTGAGCTGTGAAAAACATCTGGAGCCATCTCTACCTCCGCTAAAGTTCGATTCCGGTGAAAACGGTACGCGGCAACCCGACGAACACATCCCACGGGCTACGAATACATGATAGAAACAAAAATGCCACCATGTCCCTAAACGTATGGACAGCTTGTACATTAATATCGAGTAAAACGGCCCTCATATTTTGGGACGTTCATCAAGTTTGATTGCAATGTACTGGGTATAGGTCCCAAGTTCAGGAGCCCCCGTCATTCAAAACATTTTCGGGGCTCAAAGTACCCCTCCCTCCCCCCCGTCTCGAAAGAGACGCGTGGTCAATGGTCAAAATGACTAAGGCAAGCAACAAATGAGTACCCTCCCCCCCCCGCCCGCCTACCGTGGCATGCAAAAAAACGCCATCATGTCATAGGAAAACGCGGTTGGACCACATTTATTTTTAAACCGCCGCCCCCTACACTAAAAATAGCATATTAAAGAGCCAATAAGAGGCCTTGACGCGCCCAAAAAACACCGGCCTCCTAATATTACGGGGGGGGGGGGGGGGGGGGGGGGCATACATAGCAATCAGAACCCACGAAGGACCCAAAAATCATGTATCCCCCCACCACTTTTGGCGAAAATGTAAGAACCGCTTTGTCTTGGTACTACGGTCTGAACGGTCCTTAAATTTCTGCCCAGAGTGCTACTTTTTTAAACGCCATGTTTCGGTTCTGACTACTATGTTCCCCCACGACAATACATACTTTGTAGCATCTTTGGTGGCATGGCGTAACAAACACACACAGACGTACGTAGACGCACACACAGCGACACGTACGCACCGCATGCACCTATCACACGGGTGTTAACGTAACCCCCCGCCCCCCTGGGACGAATCTTAGAGCCCGATATACTCCAACACCAGCGCGAGGGGGGGGGAGGGGCGTAATCATTTGTTGCCTGCCTTAGTCATTTGACCATTGACCACGCATCCCTTTCGAGACGTGAGGGCGGGGGGGGGGGGGGGGGGCACACACAACAAAAAGTGGTGGTGGCTTTTGGAAAGAATATCGTCGAGCTATACCGTACATACGTAGACGCGTCGCTCCTCGGCGTTTTTTGTGCTCTCCTCCACGTCGTCGATGCGTACAACCTGCTTCGACATTGGTCCGAGGGGGTGCGCTATGTTTGCGTGATACATACTGGTACACGGTAGACACATACCTTGACCGAAGACTGCGACTGCCCGTACACGGTCGCCAGGCGGTCCAGGTAGGAAAATCTGCTGTGAGCGTCCGAGACAGACCGTCGCACCAGAGCGTCCAGCTTGCGCATCGCTTGCAGCACGCGGTCTGTGTGCTCGCCGCCGGGGCGGCCGCTCTCCACCCACCCTCGCGAGTCTGCGATATCGTGTTCGGGTGGGTTGACGCGCGGAAGTGGAAGAGGGGAGGGAGGGAGGAAGGGAAGGAGGGGGGGGGGGGGGGGTACCGTACTCGTTTGTTGCTTGACTTATCGCCTTATTAATTTGACCATTGACCACGTATCTCTTTGGAGACGGAGCACCGGTCCTACTTCTAATTGAGACACCTTCAACAGTTGGGCGCTCATTACGTTGTTTCCATATATTATTACATAGAGACTTTTTGCTAGTCTTATCCCATTCCTGTTTCGCCGCCTGTGTGTATGTGTGGGGAGCGGAAACGGGGAGGAAGTGTGTGGGGGGGGTGCTGCCTACTACAAAGGAGGCCTTGTTATCAAGGGGTGCCTGAGTTGTTTGGGCGTGGTACTATAAACATGCAGTGTCTACAACGATACATCATATATACTATTCTGGTAGTCTAGTCGCACAGCTTCAAACCGGACTACTACGCACTGACTGCGTGTAGTCGGACAGTTCTCGGTAATGTCGGCGAAGGAAGGAAGGGAAGGGTTGCAACATCAGTGCCTACCACCCCCCCTGCACAGCACAATTCCGCACCTTGCTCGAAGCGAACCAGCGCGACCTCAAGCGTCTGGTTCCAAGCCGCCACCACCGGCGCCGCCGTCGCCGCCGCCGTCACCGCCGTCGGTGTCGACACTCACCCCCCCCCCCCTCCCTCACCACCACTGCCGCTGCCTACACCCCCACCACCCTGGCCCCCATCAGAACCCCCCACATCTAGGGCTTTACTGTCGCCTGTATTGGTGGGGGTTCCTGGCTGTTGTCTATGTAACACGCCCGCCAGCCCTAAAACCGCGCCGCCACCACCACCACCCTGTTGTACGGGGCTAGATACATGCACACCCCCCTTCGGCGGTGGTGGCGGCGGCGGTGGTAACAGCAGCAGCGATAGCGGCGGTACCGTTAGAGTTAGCGCTACGGCTAGCGCTGCTGCCGTTACCGTTTGGGGTAGCCCCGGCTCCCTCTCCTCCTCCGCCTCCAGCACTTGCTCCGCCGTTAGAAACCACGGCCGTTACCCCACCCACAACATTGATATCGCTGCCCCCTTTACTAGTTGCAGCGGCGGCGGCGGTGGCCGCGGCGGCGGCGGCCGCGGTGCTGGCCGCAGCTGCGGAACCATCGGCGGTTTCGGAAAAGAGAGCCTGTCCGGTGCCCGCAGCCAGCGCGGCACTGGAGGTACCCCCGGCGGGGTTGACCTTGTTGAGCTTTGGGCTGGCCTTTTTTCCGCTCGCGGTCGCCTCGGCGGATACCTTTTTGTGTTTTTTCTTTGGCGGAGCCGCGGCGGCCTTTCCAGCTTCGGTGGGCGGTGTCGCCTTTGGCTTTGGGGGTTGGGGGTCGAGGGCGTCGGGCGGGTGCGGATGAGGAGGAGGAAGAGGAGGAAGAAGAGAGAGGGAGAGAGAGAGGCACAGAGGGCGAGGTGCGGAGAGCGAGGTACGGAGACAGAGGTTGGGAGAGGGGGGGGGGGGGGGGGGGGGGGGGGGGGGGGGGGGGGGGGGGGGGGGTAGAGAGATAAATACAGGGGTATATGGGAGGGGGAATAAAGGGAGAGGCAAGAGAGACAGAGAGGTGAATGTAAGAAGAGCGGGATAGCGAGACAGGAAGACTTTTTAGACATTTGAGATATTGAAGAAAAAAAGCAGAGGCAGATGCAGAGACAAACAGAGAAGCATAGAGCGAGCGAGCAGAGTGCGAGCGGCAGATCATGCTTCTACTAAAAGTCACGCTACCATAGCATACCTGCGAAGGGAACAGCCCCCCCCCCTCTTGCCCCGCGTACACACAGATTCAGCTACACCACCGTTCGCGCGCACCGTGCCAGGTGCATACAACGGCGCGTCAGCACCCACGGCGTGGTCCCCTCCTCGTTCCCAAAGGCGCGGACATGACGCGTCGAAGACGACCCACGGCTCAACCTAGCCTACGTAAACTGTACCAGGTACAAAACATACCGGTAGGTAATCTACACCGATCCTACCTGAATAATACGTATGCAAACCAATCTCGTCGGGGTTTTGTTTCCCCGACACCACAGCCGAACCTCACCTTTTTCTTTTTGCGGACGACAAGGTCACCATCCGCTCCCGACCCCGACCCCGCTCCTGCCGCTCCCGCCGACCCCATCCCGCCTGTAGCTCCCCCCTCGCTCTCTCCACCGCCGCCGCCGCTGCCGCTGCCACCGTTGGTGTGCTGCCCCGAACCGTCGCTGCCGCCGCCGGCTGACCCGACCGTTGCGACGGACCCCTGGTTCGCGAAGAACCCCGAGTGGACCGTTTGTGCCTTGCTTGAGGCCTCCTGCTCTCGTCGTTACCACCGCACGCCCCGGGCGGCATGGCAAGGGGGAAGGGAACGGGAACGAGAACGATTACAATGAGACGGGGTTTTCGAGATGTGCAACAAAGAACGCATCCGTAGGGGTTAGGGTGGTCAACGCGCTTTCGTGCGGGTCGCTCGGGCCGTCGATGTGCCTTGTTTCTGCTCGAACCCTCTCTCTCATACTTAAGTGTCTCACTGCAGCAACAACAGCAGCAGCGAGAGGGACTGACCCCAACCCTTCTTTCTCCCCAGCTTGCCTCTCTGATAGCGCGGGAGAGCCACTGCTTCTGGCGGCCCGCTTGCACCTAGCCTAGAGAGTGGTGGACGCAGAAGCAGGGAACAACTACCCTACATCTCTTTCGCTGATGAGAAATCCGGACGATCCATCTCACAAAGAAACTGGCAAGCGTTGTATATAAGAGTTTCTCATAATAGCAGGGCTCCTGGAACCCGCTCGAGCGCAAATTACCCAGCTGCTTGAGCAGCATGAGACACAAACATAGAACATACAATACATAGATAAAAAGGCCGTCCCGCTTCCCTTTCCCTCCCATACCGCTGTCGAAAGCATCACTCCATGCACACTCCCCTACTCCCACACCCACCCACCTTGGCGTAGTACGCCTTCTCCAATTCAGAGTCGTCGATGAAGTCGTCCTCGTAGTCGAAGCTATGCCTCCGCACAGCCTTTTTCCTGCTCTTGCCCTTGCTCTTTCCCGCCGCGCCCCCCCCTGCCCCGCCACCATCAACGCCTCCGCCGCCACCACCACCATCGCCCCCTTCGCCGCCTCCACCGCTACCGTCGACCCCGCTACCCCCGTTGTCGTCACTGCTCTCCGCCTCGCTCTCGTCGCTGCTGCTATCCGACGAGCTCGTGCACATTCCGGACCCGCCTCCTCCGTGCTGGAGCTCCAGGCGCTCGATGAGCCCCATCCAGCCTCGGGTTCGGCTCTCCCTGGAGATCTTTCCGGCACCGCCCTGTTGCTGGACGACCATTGCTTCCGGGCCCGTCGCTGTTCCTGCCGCCGCCGCCTCCACGTCCACGGAGCCGATCGATTCGGCACCGGTGGCAGGTGTCACCCCTGTTGACACCCCAGCCCCCGCCCCTGCAGGAAGACTGCTGCTTCCCGCGCCGTTGCTACCCGCGGCTGCTCCTGCGGCCGTTATTGATCCATCGGCCGTGGCCGCGCCCACCGACGCTGCTGCCGCCCCATCTCCAACAGGGACTCCCCCCCGCGCGCCTCCTCCTTCCCCCCCTCCCCCGGTTGAACCAACAACCACGCCGCTCGCAGTTTCTCCCGAGACCGATGCTACTGCTGGCCCTGAAGAATAATGGGTGGCAGCCTCTGAGTTTGCAGATGTCTCCGTTAATTGCCCCGCGCCGACCCCGGTCGCAGCACCATCAGGAGCAGCAGGGGTTGGAGCGTCGGTGGCTGAAGCCGAACTTTTTAGTTTCCGTCTTGGGCCGTCGGCCTCGCGTATCAAACTCTTCACGCTCACCCCGGTGGGGTGAGCCGCGCAGTCGATATAAAACCTGTTTTTTGTGGGGGGGCGGCGGGAGGGAGGGAAGGGGGGGGAGGAGGTGTTAGTCAGAAGGGGGGGAGGGGGAGACGGAGAGAAGGAGGGAGGCGGGAGGGAGCGGGGGGTACGTACGAAGGGAGGGAGGGAGGGAGGGAGGGAGGGAGGGAGTTGTACAGGGGTGGGGAGAGGGATGACGGGAGGAACGGGCGGCGGCAAGGCGAAATAAAGCAGTGCGCGTTCGTCTTCGCTTGTCAAGCCGCTTTGATAGACACCGTTCACGCTGGAATCTTTAGGGGAATAGGACGGGTATGTGGGGTGTCAGCGGCTTGGCTCGTGCCGGTGCAGTTTTTGGTAGGGTTACCCTGCGGTACGGTTGTTATGTCGCCAGAGCAGCTGCTCGTCGTGCTTCGATAAGCGCGCGAGCAGCGAAGGCCGTGGGAAAGGGGGGGGGTTGAGCTCGCCAACAGCTGCAGCCCATAGTCCACTGCCAATATATACCTGGTCCTGATACCTGGTATACCTGGCAGGTACTTTGTGCACAAGTATTCCCGATGCGTATGATACGCTTACCAGGTACGAAGTAGTACATTGACAGCAGCCCGTTCATACCTGTGGACGAGCACGACCACAGCAACACAACACGAACGCACCCTCTCTGCCGGTTGCCGCTGCAATCGCCCCGCTTGAACCACCGAACGAGTCTCGTCTTTGAACTCTCAACTCTCAACACAACTTGCAACGGCGGTCACGCCGCATGATGCAAACGGCAGGCCCGTTCTGTCAGGACCAAAAAAGGACACGTCGACTCCGACGGGAACAAAAGTCGGCCACACTAAAGGACAGGTTAGGCCTCGTGCATTGAACTCGCATACCATTAACTTGCACGAGCAGTGTTAGGGAGGTGCTTTGTCCAAGTGGTTATTGTTTTTGTTGGGTACCTGACGCACGCGTTTCCTGTTGTTAAAGCAGTAATGCATTACAGAGTATATGCCGTTGCATAGTCTATGCGTTGTGCTGTTACTGCTGTTGTTGCGTTCAGTGGCGACATCGTAGGTGTGGGCGAGAATACCCTCGCCGGCGAGGAACGAGGAACAGCGGTGTGTTATCACGTGATCATGCTGGGTGTCCCCCATCGCCCACCTACAGCAGCTACGAGTAGCAGCATTGTGCGTGCTTGCATCTCGCAGTTATTGTCCGTACAGCAGTAGTACGAATACATAACTGAGCTATGAATGGTGCGAGTCGAGCCTACCAGGTATGTACGAGTACATGATGCACGCTCCTCAAGGGCCTCAAATGCAACGTACGCCCAAACCGATCATCGAGGGATGCCTCCGACAGATCGGATCCATTTGTCCGCAGTGTTTCGCTGACTGGACGCACTCCACAGTTATAGGTATAGCTAGTAGCGACGGCGCGGGTTGAGCTTACCTGTACCACCGGGACGGGGTACCAGCCGAAACCGCAGCTTGGCTAGATCCCGGCATCATCATGGTCCAGCCTTCTGTTCCAGTAGCTTGTTACCAGCAGGTACTCGCTATTTCCAGCAATTTCGAAAAAAGAAAGGTCGCTTTGAATCATCGAACAAAGGGGAGAGAGAATCGACGATGCACCAGAGAAACGCCAGCAGAGCGTAGCCTATTGATCCAGCGAAGTACGCTTTCACGGTTCCCTGCAGAGAGCGACCCGATCCCGACAAAACAGTCGTCGCCACCTAAGGGCAGCTAAACAGTTCTGACGAGGGTGGTGCCCTCAACCACGCAGATTAATGTTTTTTTGTGTGGGCATGTGGATGCGATGGGAATGAAAGAAACATATTTTGAAGGTTTCTACATCATTCGGAAGCATGTCTTCACCGGAGGCTTCCCCATACGATCCCCAGCTACCTCGTTGCCGGTGCACGTGGATGGGCAACACATCCAAGCGCCATGCATGCTCATGGTGCACCGGGTGGTGGACTGGGGCAGGGAGACCCACACCCCTCGCATTTATCGTCACCTCCTCCTCCACAGGTGCTGTTCTTTGGCGAGTTTAGCCATCCGCTCGCTCCTGGTCAACGACCGACGGAGGGCGGGGAGGTGGACGAGGTGCGTGCAACACGAGCAACAAGTCGAGATTGGATCGCACAGGGAAGCACTAAGGGACAGAGTGTTGGTGCAAAGTCATGCTCCCCTTGGAAGTTGTGTTATGCATGATGCATTTTGACGTGGCGGAAAAGGTGTGTTTGGCGCCCCGAATCCTTGTCTTGTGATGTGGTACTGGTACAGCAGCTGCTCTGTGCGCTGTGCGCCGGGACGCTCGATGCGGATACGAAAGGATCACCAGGATCTGGTGGCTACTGCTGTACAGCAGTATTGATAGTAGACTGCTAAACGCACTGGTGCTGTGTACGTACAGACGCACCTTGTGAGAGGCATCTGTAATACCAGGTACTGTAGTAACATCTACCAGGTATATCTTGGCACCAAAATGGTATGGGTACTCTTGGCGCAAAGTGCAACTGGGTGCTGTCGGCGTCATGCCCATTATTAGGCTTCTTCGGATTGGAGATGCGGTCCAACAACAGCAGTGAAGATAAATGTTATTAATAGCAGTAGATGAACCAATGATTGTGATTTTGGTCGGTGACGGGAGGTTTTTGGCTTTTGACATGGAAGCAAACAACTGCTGCTACTACCGGTTAAAGTCTGTGCTTCTGGAGAGCCGACATATCCTACGTACGGACAGCAGCAGCAAGCAGCTATCAATACTCGTATACCCTGTACCTACCCTGCTAGCAGAGGTGATCGGCAGACAGACGCCTGATGATGTTGAATCCCTGTACTCGTACAGTACAACGACTGTCAACGTCAAAATGATATGATACCTTGAGTGTTCAGTCTGCGGCTGGAGATTCGACTACTCGCCAAGTATCCGTGCTGCTGAACGCATACGCCAGGTATGTAGGTAGCCCGACGTCGGTGCTGATGCTGCGGTGCCTGTTGCTGCTGCTCCGGGTGCCCGTTGCCGTAGAGGCCGCTGCAGGGGAGACCTAGACCTCCTCAAGTGCTTGCGGACGCAGGAAACGAGGGGCAGTAACAGTTCTGCATACAGCAGTAGATCCACGTCAGGGTAGCTACGTAGCTGTTCTGCTTTGCCTGTTAGGGCCCATCTTAACGAGAACCGTTTTTCATGATAATCAAATAGGAAAAAAACGAATTTGATTTGATTTGAATAGAATTTAGTGAAAAATACGCCTTTGGGTACTGTCGAGGAATAGCTTATTTGAAAAAAAATCGAATAATGCACAAGGGCCAACGAACACCCGAGGGCAACCAACGAGGCGAGCGACGGCCCGCGTCCTCCCCGGGACGCCGCGGTCAGCGGGCGATTGTTTCTGGAGGCACCGCCGAAGAGGCTATCGCTCTTGGGACCTCTTGGGTGGCTGGCTGGCGCAGCCCCGAAGCCCCACGCAGGCAGCAGTGACGGGGATACAGCGATCGAACTTCTGAGCGAAGTCGTGAACTGGTCGGTGCTCGTGTGGTTTGCGAGGCAAAGAGGGATGAAAAACTGGGTTTGCGAAGGCCTTGTAATTTTTTGAGGCGCCGCCGATGGCCTACTCTGTGCTAGGGGCCGTCGGACCTCGCGCTGCCGCTGCTCCGGTGGCCCAGTCTCTCGGGAATGGTGGATCTCACATGTGAACCAATCGACGACACGGCTCAAGTTTGCGTGGCTTGCTTCGGTTTCAGGAACATGCCACGTCGAGTTGGACAAACTCCCCAAATTGAATAACACCAAAAGCAAAAGAAGTCCCGAAAGACTTGTCGACTTCGTTTTTTTTTTTCGTTTTATTCGAATCAAAGGTCAAAGTGCCTGCTTGGTGGTTCACTTTTCGACCAATCAGATGCAAATAAAAAATTAAACGAAAAACATATTCGCGGAGTATCATAAAAAAAGTTTCTCGATAAGATGGGCCCTTAGTACCAGAGGATTTAAACTTGACAAGCTATTAAGACGCGTCCGTTAAAAAAATGATGAGTGTTCGTAGTACTGAAGACAGCGACAATCCCATCAGAATCACAATGATCCTGCTCTCTGCCGCGGGATTCTGCTCTGCTCTCCCCCTGCACAACAATAAGGCATACCGCATCGAGTACCAAGTACCACTTTGGACGTAAATATAAGGAACGTTCGGTATCGATATTTGTACCCCAACATACCTTATATTTTCCGTCCAGAATGGAATAAAGTACCTCTGGACTTGCGTGTTCCCATTTGCGGTGCCCACGGGTATGACGCTCTGGCCCTACCCGACCCACCGACCGCCATCCACGTTGTGTCGCCCCCCCCCCCACCCGCCACGGCCCGCAACGTTACAACAGCACACTACCCCGTTTCTGTTTTTGCTGTATGTACGACATTTTACCTGTGCTGTGCTTGCGATTCATTCTGTTTTCTGTTCTCCTAAAAACTTCGCCTCTAAACTCTCACTGCTGCAGGAGCTGTCGCTGCCTTTGCTCGAGTTTTCACATATAAACCCACCCTGCTGCATACGACATATCTATATATATATAATATATATGTATCCGTTTGCTCTCGTGTTGCGCGTTCGCACCCCTCCTAGGTGAAGTTCAGGGAGGCTGTGGTGGCGAGGATCATCCACATCGTCCCCGTAGGAGAGTCCCCTGCGCAGGTTGCCCTGCCGCCCACCTTTCGAGGCATTACCCAGACGGAATCTTTCCAGCTGGAGGTGCGTTACCACCGACCATGTTTCACTGGCGGACGCGCGGGGAGCGGAGCTTGCTCTCGCTCTGCGTTTTTGTTTCCTTATGTTTTTTTCAAGAGCATGCGCCGGGGGCGGGGGGGGGGGGCGGGCGGGGTCTCGCTCGCCTGAGGTATATCCTCACGGGACCCCGACCTCATTCCCATGCTCTTTGGGCAAACCGGCTAATGTGGTGATTGATTCATGGAGCAAAATGCTGCAATTATCCGTCGCTGGTTCAAGGACTCGTTCAGCAGTAGCAATACCGTCTGTAGTCTCCATCTGTGCGCAGACGACGTGTTATACCATTATTTACAATGTACGCGTCGGGTTCATTCTTGGGCCGAGTTGCTTTATTCTCCTACCTTCTGGTTACACTACGATACATATTTGAACCGGCATGAATATGCGTGGAATCGACGATAGTGGGGCTCTCTATGACGCGCGCAGGTGTTCTGCAAAGACCTGAACAAGCTGCAGTCGGGCTTCTTCGAACGGCTGATGCCCACCGCCACCGTGTCCGGAGGCGCGGTCTACACGATGCCTCAGGGCATCATCACGAACCATCTCGTCCTTCGCGGCTCCTACCAGGTACGAGTCTAACAGTGCTCGAAAAATACTATTGGTACCAGTATTTGGTACAAGTAAAAATTAGCAGGTTTATGGGTGTGAGCAGTCGGTGCGGTAGCTGATTGGTGATATTTCGGTGCTGCCCTTTTCCGAGACTCGTCAAACGCATTTTTAGTCGCGAACCGGCCCCAACACTGCCACTGACACCGATACTGACTCGGACACTGGCACCAATTCCGACACAGACGCCGACACCGACACTAATCCAAGGCACACGATTCAGACATCGACACTGATTCGGACACTGGCACCGATTCCGTAGCCGATACTGATTCCGACACCAACACCGATAGCGTCCCCTCAGACATGGGCTAAACCGAACGAATGAATACCGTGACTGCTGCAGTCAGTTCTACACATCCGAAACGTCGACGCCGAATACTATCGGTCGGCTGAATACCAGAGAAAAACCAAGTGTGCGTCGTTCGGCAGCGTGTGGTGTAGCGCAAAGCACGTGTCCCCGCTGGCGTATTTACAGTAGACACAACAGCAAGATGCTTGGTAAAGAGGGGGACGTCCACCCGTTTGGTTTGGGTTTTCCCCTTGCTTCATCGCCACCGCCGCCGCCATCGGTGCTGCCCTCTTGCTCAAGTACAGCCCATCACGCACCTCCTCGGTACATACACGTCGACGCTCAAAGTTGCCAGGGCAGCAGAAAGTGTATCGCGTCTCACGAAAAAACCGCGGCCAACCCTCACGAATACATCACATCACCTCATTACACCGCGCCCGTCGTCATACCCTTGACCTTGCCCTTTGTTATTACCCTTGCCCTTTTCTTGCCGCCCTCTCCATACCTTTCCGCCCCCTTCTTGCCTTGCCGCTCCCTCCTTGCCATGCCTCCCTCTCCTTGTTTCGCAGACCATGTCGGTCGTGATCAGCGGCACGGTCGTCCCGCGAACGACCCTTTCCCCTACTGCCGCCCAGGCGCTCACGGCGTCGACGGACAAACCGTCCCTAGCCGCCCCATCCCCGCCGCCGTCAGAGCTGGTCCCCCCACCACCTCCCCCGCGGCCTCGCCCCTCACCATCACCAAACCTCGCCCAACCGGTCGCGTCGACGGACTCACCGCCCCCGCCCCCGCCCCCGGCGAGGCGTCCGTTGCCGGCGGTCCAATCCCCTGCACCAGCACCACCGCGCCGTGGCGGCAGCGCCGCCGGCGCCTCAGGCGCCAGCGGTGGTGGTGCACAGCATGGAGCTACCCCCGCGGCGCGTGCAGTGGGTGCTAAAGGCACGAAGACGGCCCCGAAGCATTCCGTGTCGTCGCTGACATCGCCCGCCGCCGCGGCGGCGGCGGCGAAGGGGAAAACGGTCACGGCCGGGTCTCCTCCGCCCCCTCCTCCTCACCCCGCGAACGAGTCCTCGCGTCCAAAGGCGTGGGCGCTCTTGGCCCTGCCGTCTGTCGAGACGACGACCGAAGCTGCGGTGGCGGCCGCGGCTGCCGCGGCGACCGTTGCGGCATCGGGGGTGGGGGCGGGGGGGGGCGGGAGGGGGCAAGCCCGGCGGGATGTCCCTCGCCGACTTGGCCCCGTACGGGGAGGCCGAGCTGTCGACGGCCCTGACTGTCCCGGAGGAGAGACTGCAGCGGTCTGCCGCAGAAGCCGACCCTTTTGATGACCGCTTCTTGGTGCGGGCGGACGCGGCGCGTAGGGTGGGGGAGGCGGTGGAGAGGCTAGTGGGCCTCGCGGATGAGGGGGGCTCGGCGGAGGGGGAGGACTCGGAGGTGCGTGGGGTCTCTACTGTCGGGTGCTGTTGAGCCGGGGATGCCCAGGAGTGAGATGTAGAATGTGGATGCGCCACGCTCGTGTGTACTTTCCGGTGGCGCTAGCAACAGCTAAGGTGCTCCTGTCGGATATGATTTTCTCTGGCAGACAGTGTAAATGGTTTGATGCTAGGGTTAAAAGTTCCCGCTCTCGATCTCTCTTTCTCAGCCTTCTTGGTCGCCTCATTTCTCAGTCTCGATATACTGGAATCTCTTCTTTTGCCTGTCGCTCTTTTCTTCCGTTAATATTTTTCTCTCTCGGCCACTTTCGACGTGGACCGCAGTTCAAGGCGCTCGAAGCAACAGCCGACTGTGTCGAGGCCTGCTTTCGTCGGGTGTCGTCACCCTCACCGGCGGTCAAGGAAGAGCAAGGGGAGGGGAACAAAAACAACAACAACAACACCAACGTCAAAAAGGAGCAGGGTGGGCGGGACGAACACGACCAGGAAGGAAAGAACGCGATCGTGGCAGCAGCGGTGGCCGTCATCCCTAGTAGCGAGGCATTCGACGAAGACATCTCGTGGCGCTTGGCGACCGCCGTCATGCGCTCCCTCCGCTTCTTCCGCGCCGCCGCGGCGGGGACGGGGGCGGCCTCGGTCCCCGGAGAGGGGGTCGGTCAGCACACGCCGGCGGTGGCGGTGTTGGCGGATGGCACCGTTACTGTCGACGACGGGCCGCGCCAAATTGCCCTGGCGGGGTTGAGGCTCGCGGGGGCAGTGGCGACGGCACCGGGGCCAGCACGCGCACTCTTGGAAGCGGGGGGTTTCCCACGTGCTGTGGCGTTTGCCGCTGGACCCGGCGGCCACACCGGCCGGGGTGGCGCTGGCGCTGGGTGCGCTGTGCCAGGGAGTGCGGCACGTGGACGTGCTTCGCGTGTTCTTGACGCGTTCGGAGGGTATCGAGGCGGAGACCTCGCCGGCGGAAGGAGCGAGGGAGGGGGGTGCGGGGTTGGGATTAGCCACGATGGGTGGCTACGAGGCTTGCGCGTCGGTGCTTTCTCGCCAGGTGAGAACGGGGGGAGGGGAGAGAGAAAGGGGAGAAAGGAGAAAATTGTTTGTCCCTCCCAGGCTTCCGACTGAGGACCGGTTTTAAACTTTTTTTGACTTATTTGGTGGTGCCGTGACCGTGATATTATTGGAAGTAAGCAAACCTTGTCTACGCACGCCTCCAAAGAAGTCCAACGACAATCGGCTGCATACCGCGCTGGGTTGAGTTTCACCGCGCTTGGCTCTTTTTGGCAGAGATGCGTTGCCACCGTTCCCGTCCTGCGTCCCCCCGCGGACAGTGTCGCGTACGGAGACGTGTGCGTGAACCGGCGGAACCGGTGCATGGGGGCTGAGGGGGCTGCGACGATAGCCGAGCGTGCGTCTTGGACCCAGCACTCACGAGTAAACCCTGGGGCGTCCGTGCTGTTGCTGGGACCTAGGTTTACCTGTAGCTGTCTGCCACGTGCTGCTATTGGCTTTACACGGCACCTGTAGTTTTTCCCAGCGACAGGAAGTTGTGTCGGCGCCGCCATCTCTGTTGTGTTGGCCGCCTGTTCTTGGCCTCGTATGTCTGCCCGCTGCCCTAAGCCCTTGAGGGCGCGAGCCCCGGCCTGAGTTTGATGCCGGTGTTTGCTATGCCTCCATTTGAAGGTGGTGATGGCGGTGGTGGCGGCGCGTTCAGACGTCCAGCCAGCTTTGCGAAACGTATCTGCCTGTCTCCGTTTCGCTCTCCGCGCTCCGCCTGTTTTGGTTTTCATTGTGTTGGCGTCGTGGTGGCGCGGCGACGAATCAAGACGAGACGAGACGACACTAATATGCACGAACGAACCGAAACGATTCGAAACGAAACAAAACGAAATGAACCGAACCGAACCGAAACGAAACGACACTAAAATTAAGTGAACGGGACGAACCGGAACGACACGGAACGAAACGGAACGAAGAAAAACGAAGCAGGACGGAGCAAAACGAACCGAATTTGGACGAAACCAAACGAAACCAAACGATACGAGACGGCACAGCACGAGATGAAACGGAACGAAACGAAACGACACAAAATCAAATCGAACGGTACAAACAAACCGAAACATCTCTTCTCGTACGCGTTTCTCTTCTGGGCGGGGTACCCTGTACAGGTGGCGCACCCAGCCGCCCTCTCTCGAGGGCGCTCGATCATGCAGTACGTGGCGCTTGTCGAGTGCCTGCAGCTGGTCCGAAAGCTGGCGGCGAAAGCCGGGGGGGTGGTGGCGGCGGCAGCGACGGCGGCAGCAGCAACTGCGGCGCCAGGCAAGGTGGCAAACGCCGCGCAGAGAGGCGGAGTGGCGGCGGCAGCTGGCCCCGCGGCAGTGAGGGGCATGGAGGACCTCGCGCACGCGCTTGGCGCCCTGGAAGCGCTGCTTTCGGAAGGGGCGGGTGATACCTCTGCCTCAGGTGAGAATGGCGCGGGAGACACCGGAGGAGCTTCGAGCCGTTGGTTGGGGTTCCGTTGGAGTTGCCGTGGGGGTTGCCGTAAGTAGACAGATACTGCTACCTGTACGGTAGTATTCGGAGCCTCCTGCGTGGCGTGGATGCTTATCGTTTTTGTGTGCCCTTGTTTGCTGCGCTCCCGGACTCCCGTCGACGATGTTGCAGTGTGCGTGGTACGGCGTGTGTGTATTGCGAATTTGCGCGTCCGTCTTCTGTCCGCTGCTACGACGAAAACCGAAAAAATAAACGCGATGATGCGCAGATTGGTCAGGAAGGACACACGGCAGCACCCGCCGTGTACCTCCGTCCCGCGCCTTGCCGCTTGATTAGCCCTTCGCGCACCAGCCGCGTCTACGGAGCAAACCCCTCTCAAATACCGCCTAGCCATGCGCAGATACGCGAAAATACCCCAAGCGGCGAGCACGGCAGCGTTTTTTTTTTTCGTGGTGGTGATTTTGTTCTAAACGCGCTGGCTTTGCCTCTACGGACGCCCCCCGTTGACCCCCTTCAGTATCCCCCCCGAGGGTCTACGTATGTCCATACGACTACGGCCATGCATGACATAAGTACACCCCCCCCCCTCCCCTCTGAACGCGACGCGATAGGCATCCAGCCTGGTATCAGGAAGGGAGACCGGAAGAAGCGCTTGCAAGGGTTTGAAGTGCTCCTGGCAAAGGCGGAGGCGAAGACCGGTGCTTCCGACGCCGCCGCCACCCCCACCACCGCCGCCGCTGCCGCCGCCGCTTCCCCCAGCGTCGACGAAGAAGTCAGCAGCGATAACCCTAGCGTGGCCGCCGCCATTTCGGCCCACCGCGGACGGGAGGCGGCGCGCGATAAGCGCCCTCGTGGGGGTCTGGCGCCGTCGCTTGTGAGGCTCCTCTGGGAGCACCAGCTGCCGGCGGCGCTCGCGGCTGGGGTGGCAGCAGCCGCGCTAGCCTCCGAGAAGGAGGCGGCGGTGGCGGCGATGGTGAGGGCGAGAGGGGATGCGGCAGTGGCGGCGGCGGGGGGTGTGGGGGGGGCGGGAGCGGGCGGGGAGAGAGAGCGGAGGCGAGGGCGGGGAGGAAGGGCCCGCTTCGGTGGCTGCCGCACTTGTGTTCACCGCTGTCCGGCAGGTGATGAAGTTGTCGTAGTTGTTGTCGTCAATGGTGGTGTTGATGTTGGGGGTATTGGTGGTGGAGGTGGTGATTGTTGTTGTTGTTGTTGTTGTTCTGAACCCGACGATGATGATGAACCCGATGAACCCGACTACGCCCGCGTTGCATCGCATCGGCTGTACCAAGACCGCCTCCCCAAATCTCCCCACCCTATGTGCATCTTCGTGTCTCCGCCGAGTCGCCGTCGCCCTCCCTTCCTCCCTCCCTCCCTCCCTCCTTCCTTCCTTCCTTCCTTCCCCCCCCCCCCGTCCGTCCGTCCGCTGCCGCTTGTCCTTCCACCGTATCTCCCGATCGACTCAACCATACCCAACCCGACCCGACCCATCCTGACTCCACCCAACCCTATCCGGATATCAGGTAACGCTGCGGCTGCTGCGTGGCGCGGGCGACCCTCTGTCAGGCGCGCTTGTGTTCGCCGGACAACCCAGGTCAATGGCTGCCCTCGCGTACGCCCTAGATCCTTCCTCTCTCGTAACTCCTGTCGGACCGGAGGGGTCGGCCACTATGGAAGCTCTGGCAGACGGGCTCGACGAGGTGCGTACCGCTGCTGCACTGCGTGATTTGCTAGGTTGCTGGTACGTTATTGCTGTGCTGCTGCTGGCACGTGACTGCTGTTGTGGTGCTATTGATACGTAACTGCGGCATTGCTGACACGTAGCTGCTGAGCAGCTGAGCGTGGCTGCGGCGATGATACGTAGCTGCTGTGCTGCTGGCACGTAACTGCGGTACTAAAACGCGCCGACTGAGGGTGCAAGCAGGCACGCAGCCAGGCAGGGACTTCATTGCGTTCGGTTCCGTTCGGTGGCGCCGATGCTGTTGCCCGAGCAGGCTAATGTAGCGCAGCCGGGCAGTTGTCTTGCTCTTACAGGTCAACGCCTGTGATTTTGCGGCACGTCTTGGTGTGTGTAGTGATATTTGGCTGGCTTGGTTTTGGTGCGAGGCACGTTGTATCAGTCTCGGTAGCCGTGCCGCTCGCTGGTTGGGCGCTTTCACGTGTAGCGTATGAAGGTGGGAGGCGATACGGTGGGACAGACTATTATAGTCCCCTCCCCTCCCTCCCTCCCCGAAGCCTGCGCCACTCGGTTGCCCCTGACTGCTTGCTTTCTTTCTGTGCAAGCAAGAACTGCAGTAGGCGGAACTACGATGCCCACCGCTCCCCGCCTATATACCTTGAAAGGCTTTTTTGGAATATTTTGCGGGGGCGGATTAAGTGACGGACCGAGCAAGTACGGCAACTTAACTCAGCTCAACTCACCCCCCCTTTCCCCCCTGCGCCCTTTCCCCCCTCATTTCCCGCCCTCCTTCCTTTTTTGCCTTTTTGGGCCCCTTTATTTTTATTTTTATTTTCTTCCACGCTTGATTGTTGATTGGTTCATTGGTTGGTTGGGATGCGGGGCGGCAGACTCTTGTGACGCCAGGAGGGACCGCCCGCTTGCTTGTGCGCAGCTGCCAGGCGTTGTCGGCGGCGGACCTCGCTCTCACTTCCTACCCCAGCGGTGCAGACACCGTCGGAGGGTCAGCGGGCGGCGCAAGTGACGCTGGGGGCGGCGGCAGTGGGGGAGCGGGCGGGGTCGCGTTCTTGTCTGGAGGCGCGGAGGGGGACATGACCGCGACTTTGCGGAAGCTGCATGAGCTGGGGCCGTCTCTGGCCGGCAGGTGTGTTGGTTTTCGAAATAGACTAGCTGGTCGTGGGTGTTTCGACCGGGCTGATAGAGACAAGAAGAGGAGGGAGACGGATGCACCGTTTCACGCTTGAGCGGCAAAACTAAGTGTTGTTGTTTTGTATTTCTCGTTCTTGTTGTTAATCTGTCGTATCTTGAAATCAACATATATATATATTCATATTTCGCCTTTGGATCGTTGTCTGCCCCGTGTTGTCGCTCCCCGCCTGCCTACCCTGCCCTGCCCTGGTTTTTCTTCGCCCTGCTTTGCTCTGCGCTACCCACAACGAAAGGTCCTCCGCATGCGAGGTCATCTGCCGGCACACGCTGTCAGCGGTGGTGCACCCGCCGCCGGGGGGGGGGCGGGCGGCCGTGACCGTGACGACGTCGCTCCTGCTGTGGGTGCTCGAGGCGGACCAGGAGTCCTGCTCGGACGTGTTGGCGGAGCGGTGGGGGTCGCTGAGGGCGAGAGTGTCGACGCTGGCGGGAGAGGTAGGCGGCGAGAGGCAGTAAGTAGTGCCAGGTACCTGGTAGTGTTTAGTAGTGTGTGTGGTCATACCTGGTAGGTACAACTTGTCTTTTCGTTGAACACCATGGTGCTTGCAGAGATTGTGCGTGTGTTGTTGTTGCCTTGCGCCTTTTCCAGGAGGCAGCGGCGACACATGGCTTTGAGGGAGGTGGAGTTTGTCGGTGACTAGAGAGGGGGGGAGAGGGAGGGTGGGCGGGGGGGGGGGGGGGGGAGAGCGAGGCTTTGTGTCGAGACGGCGGAGGTAATGCCTCTTAACGGAGCGTCGTTTTTAGTATTGAGACTTTTTGACGTGCTTTATGTTTGTTTGCTTGTTTGTGCTCGTTTTTTTTTCGTCAGTCTTGAACAATCCTGTTTGATTTCTGTTCGACTCGCCACTTGGTACTCCTGTTCACATCGGCTCGCTCTCCTCCCCCCCCCCCCCCCTCCCTGCTGACCCCTCTCTCTCCCTCTCTCTCTCCCATATCCCTGTCTCCACCCCTCCCTCCGTCCATTTTGCCCCCAAACTTGTCGCGGTGGGCTGGATCCGTCGGCACTACGCATCGCGCATGGCACCTCCGCTCCCTGCAATGACATTAATGAATTATTCCTCGTCTTGAAAAAGGTTGGCTGGGCGGACAGCCTCTCCCACCGCCTGTACCTGTTCTCTAAGGCCATGGAGATGGTGGCCTCGGACAGGGGGGAGAGGGGAGGGGCCGTCGACAAGAGCAAGGGTAAGGGTGGCAGCGGCAGCGGCAGCGGCAGCGGCAGCGGCGCGGGGCGCGGCACGGGGGACGACCTGCCGCGCGCGGGGGAGATGATGGCGGGACTGGCGAGGCAATCCCAAACACTCGCCGTCTACATCGGCCTGGAAGATGCACCGGACGCGTCTGGTGAGAGAAATGCCGCAGAAAAGTTGGCCGTGCCGTGTTTATATCGCGGCAGGGTGGGCGGGCTTAGTGGGTCTGGATGGAGGAAGGAAGGGATAGAGGAGGGAGTACCCACCCCCACTTTGCGCTGTGTGTGCTTTTGCCGAATTCACTTGAGGTTCGTTTTCTCTAGTTTTTTTCATTCCCACGGACTGCGTCTCAGTCGTTGTCCGCGTTGTTGGCGTTGTCCGCGAGGCGGAGCGTTCTGCGTGTGCTGGGTACCGAGGGACCGGATCTTGTGTCTTGGTGCGCTCCAGAGGTTTTGTCCCCTGCCTCCCGCGTTGTCCCACGGTTGCGTTTTCGCGCCATTGCACCACCCCTCCTCCCGAGCGTTGCTCTGCTTGTTTTTTGGTGCACGAACTGGCCCTTTTATGTCGCCTTTGCTGTCCAACGTGCTCACGGTGCGCTCACCCCCTCACGTTTCCCCGTCTCACCCCTGCCCCAAACCCACCCTTCTAAACCTCACCCGACCGCCCCTCCCTCCCCCTGTTTGTTCCGACCGGGGCGTGGACGGTAACACTAGGGGCGGGAGATGCGCCGCCACGCGACTCAGCCGCTACCGTCACCGACGGTCGCACCAACGGGGGGTCCAGGAAGCCACCTGCTCCCGCCCTGCAGCCCCGGACGGAGGAAGAGCGACGCCGCGCCGCCGCGCCGGTGATCGTCGCCCTCACCCTCCGCCTCAAGGTCCTGGCCCTCGCCGCGTCGCGGGGCCTCGGCGCGAGCTACCCGGCTTTCGCGGGCGGCGCAGCGGTTCCCGCGCTCGCGGGTTTGGTAGAGATTCTGGCGTTTGGGCTGGCGAAGGCCGGGGCTAACCGCGCGCTGGCGCACCGGGTGCGACTGGCACGGGCGGGGCGTGCGGCAGTGGCCGCCAGGGCGGAGCTGACGGTGGCTTCCGCCCGCGCTCGCTTCTCCACCGCGCGCCTTCGCAAGGCGGAAGAAGAGAAGAAAGCCGAGGCGGCCGTGGCAGCTGCTGCAGAAGCTGCGGCTGCTGGTAAGAAAGCGGAAGCTGAGAAGACAGCGGCGGCGGCAGCGGCGGCCGCGCCGCCGCCGCCGCCCCCCCCTCCACCGCTATCGGCAGGCGGTCCGCCAGGTCTGCTACCGCTCCCACCGCCGCCGCCACCACCGCCGCCGCCGCCACCGCCGCCGACGGTGGCGGCGTCGCCCAAGCCTTCGTCGCCGTCACCGCCTCCGCCCCCTCCGCACCCCACGGCTGCGGCACCGGTGGCGGCTTCGGATCCTTCCCCTCCCCAGCAGCCTCCACGACTGAAGGACCCGTCGAAGGAGCCGCTGCTGCTGGTGGGCGACCTGTTCACGACGCCGGGACCCGGAGAGGCGGAGGAGGCTGAGCTCCGCTGGGAGCTGGAGGATGGAGGGCGCGTTTCGGAACAAAGGGGACTCGAGGTAGGGTCCTGGGGGTGGGATGGGGAGAGTGGATTGAGGGGGGGGGGGGGGGGAGGGGATTGGAGGAGGAAGAGTGAGTTTTTTTTTGTGTCTTGTGTTTTTCTCTGGCTGACGTTGACGTTGGGTTTTCGTGTTTTGCTAGAACAAGATGAGCGCTTGTGTGGATTCGCTCGACGTTTCCGCTTTTCTGTAATATGGTGCCGCGGCGACAGCGACAGCGATGTTTGGTGTTTGCCCCCTGTCAGTTTTTTTTTTTTTTTTTTTTTTTGGTGTTCTTCCGAGGCATTGCCTACCGTAGACTCGCCGCAGAGAGTCCCTGGCCACCATGGTGATTTTCAATCGTGGTAGTTATAGTTGTTGTCGGTGAGACGGGGTGTCTCGTAATTGGGGGGGGAGGGAAGGCTTGGGCCTTTGTCTCCGATCCCTGCTCGCCGTCCTCCTCCGAGTCGTCCAACAATGCATTGCCCCAGTCTACTGTAGGCTGATCGCTACTTCTGATTATAATTGTTGGCATCAACGACGACGGCTTTGACGGCCTTGCAGCTCCTCAGACGGGCAATATAATAGGACGAGACCCTGACGCTCATGGTCCGTGTTGGTTGGGTCGACAACAAGTATCACCACGCTCACGCTCACGCTCACGCTCACGCTCCCCACGTCGTCTTCCACCGCTCCCTTCCCCAACACGTACACGCTTATGTCCGTGTGCTGTGTGGGTAACGTGTGTATGTGGTCAGGCGGCCGAACACGAGGCGCGTTTGCTGGCCTGCGCGTTGCCGGCTCTGCGGCTGCTACGGCACTGCCTCGGCCGCCTTTCTGACGCGGGCGCCAAGCCTCCGGTGGGGCCGCTGGACGCCGTGGGGGCTCTGCTGGACTTTGAGGTGGGAGGGTTTGGTTTCGTTGTTTTTAGTGTTTTCATGTGTGTGTTGTGTTGATTTTATGTTGATTTTATTTCACTGCCATACGTTGTTTTTTATATTCGTTGTTCATCCTTTTGTACTTTTTGTTCTGTTTTTTTTCTTGTTTTTTTTTTACTTGTCGGTGGTTACTTTTTGCGCGTTGTGCTGTTCTTGGCGAGGCAGGACAATTGCGAACTTTCACGGAGCTTAGCTACCCAGCCAGCCAGCCGAACTTCGTGCCCGTAGCCCAATTCGCGCAAAACTCGTCGGGCCCCTCGTCTACCCACGGCTTATCCCTTTTGAGACCTCAGAAGGGAAATGTGTAAAAAATCTGCCACGATTACTGCCTCAACAACACGCAACATCCCGGACTGGTGGGGGGTTAGGAAGCGTGTCAGAAGTGCAACGCAAGGATACGTAAAAACAGGCGCGCAGCGTGCTGATGCATGTACTTCTGCACGGAGTTCCTAGACGGGTGCATGTACCACTTTTTCCGTGTTTTAGGTCGCTCTACCTCTTATGTCTGGGTCCCAAAGAGTTGATTAATCATATGCGGTTTCAAAACCTCGAGGTGCCATGACCCCCCCCCCCCCCCACACTCTTGTCCATTGGCCCTTTCTTTCTAAACCAATTATCCCTTGTTGTCCACGAAGTTCTACCTCCTCACCCGCCCCCCCTTCCCCTCCCCCCCTCCCCCGTTTCCTCTGGCTGTTCTTCCTTCTTCCCCTTCCCCTCATCCTCGTTCTCATCCTCCCTCCAGGCGGCACTGGCGATGCTCCCCCTGGACCCTCCTTCTTCCCCGCCGCCTGGACCCGGAGCGGCGGCGAAGACCCCGGCGACGGAGCCGTGGGACTTCGGCGCAACACCCTCGGTGGGCCTCGCCTTGCGCGCCGAGGCCCTCGTGCTCAGTTCCTGCCGCCTGTGGTGCCCGCCCCGCCCGTGGTCCCGGCTCCGCAGCGGCGGCGTCGGCGGCAGCGGTGGCGGCGGAAAGAGGTTTGGCGGTAGCTTCCTCCACAGGGCGTCCGCGCACGCGCTCGCATGCCCCGCGAACCACGCCAGCGGAGCGCGTCTCCTTCTTGCCCTCCTTCCCCCTGAGAGCCCGGCGCCACTGCACCGGCTGGTGTTGCCGGTGGCCACAGCGGCCGCTGCTGCGGCCGGAGTAGCGGCAGCCGCGGCGGCTGACGCCGCCGCCGGCGGTGGTGGCGATGGAGGCACGGAGGGGGGGGACAGCGGGAGGGCGAGCCTGGGGCGGCTGGTCGGGCGCGTGCACACGGCGGCTGCTTTGGAGAAGTCGGAAGGGCTGCGGCGGCAGGCGGTGTCGGCGCTGGAGAACCGCGTCGGAGAGATGCTCAAGAGTTGGGATACGTGTATCGCCGGGGATCTTTCCCGGGGTGGTGTTGGTGGTGGTGAGGATGGGGATGCTTCGCAGGGGGAGGATGAAGATGAGGCGTCGGTTGGCGGTGGGGGTTGGGGTGGAGGCGGGAGCGGGTGGCGGCCGTCGATTGAGGCGAACCCTCTTCTCGCCGTTACCGCTCCCGAGCTGGTGAATGTGCCGGCCGTGGTGGTTAGCCTGTGCCACTCGTCCTCGCCGGTGCTGCAGCGGAGGGTGCTGGACCTGGCGAGGAGGTGCGGTGCAAGAGACACACAGAGTGGCTGGCAGAGAGAGAGGCGGAGCGAGAGGCCGAGAGAAGCAAAGGGATAGAAAGAAAGGCAGAGAGAGGGTGAAAGAGGGAGAAAACATATCAGAGAGACGCAGAAAGAGAGATAGACAAGGGGACAGGGAGAAACATAAAAGAGAGAGAGCTGGGGGAGGAGGAGAGAGAGTGATATTGCGAAAGAGACCGTTGTCAAGACGGGGCGGTGGCATGGCGTCACCGTGCGCCCTTGCTGTTACTGCGTGCGCATATATATAAATATGTATATGTATATATATTCCACTTACGCCTCCACGAAACCCGCCATTACGGCTTATTTACTCTCAACTCTCGGCGCTTGTTGCTAGATTCCTGGATTCGTGATCCTTGGTTGTGTTTTAACCTGTTTTTTTTTTATTGTTGACTGTTGCGAACACAGGGCTGTGGGCATCGGACCGATGACGGCGCGGGCCCTCTGCGCGGCTCTCGTGCGGTCGCTGATCGGCTGCATCGAGCGCTACATCGAAGAGGCGCAGCCGCTCGGAGGAAGGGTAAGCCGTTGTCCCCCGTGTGCGCCGCGCCCCAGCCCCCGCCCCCGATATCGACCCCGACCCCTATCAGTAGCGTTTACGACTTGGCTCGGCTTCGAAAAAATCGATAGTCCACACTAAGTCCTCATTAAATCTTCTTTCCGATAAAATTCTCAGTCGGTCGGGGTTAGGTTTATTACGGAGGACCATATTAAATGGACCCAGCGGATTTACTTTTGATTTGTGTCGTTCCAGAATTTTTATCTCCGGGCCCATTTTTCCCGTTGTTTTATGGAGGAAATATATCGGCATCTGGACTATTTATCACCGATAAAGATTTACGCAGGGATGCTATATAAGCGTGGTAGGTTCCACAGAAAGCTAAGGACTTCAGCTTTCCAACGATGCTACTTGTAGGCGAAAGTGTGGAGTTGGGCATGAGGCAGAGGTGGGCTTAGTGGGCAGTGGTGTCCGTCTTTGAACGCGTTTATCTCAGAAACTACCGGGAGTCTCGGCAAACTTTTCTGTTTGTTCTGCGCCCCGTATTGTAGGGATCCCAGCAATGCCAAATATTCGTCATTCGTATGAGACCTCGGCTTGAAAACTGCTCCCGCCTTCGAAAACAGTAGATTGTGAGGACACATTTTCACCGACCTTTACCTCACCCTCAACCATATACCTTCGGCTATAAGTAGCATCGTTGGAAAGCTGGGTTCTTCACCTGTCAGTAGGTGCTACCCATGCTTTAAGCATCGCTGTGTGTGTCTCTGTGGCTCCGAATTAGTCCAGCTGTAAGTTCGTTACTTCGTAAAATATGTACTGAGTGTATGTCGCAAATTCATAATTTTGAAACGAAAAAAAGAAATCCCGTGGGTCCATATGTTATAGTCCTCCGTAATAGTGTTCACAGTAAATTATACTTGAATTCTACTTTCGTCGGAGCGGGGCCAAGACCTAGACAGCCCTCAACCCCGACCCCTTGCTGACGCCCACTTACGTGTTATCTACACCAACCATAGTTCTGCGCCGGTGTACGGCTGGTTGATATTTCCACTGCCGATTTCACATCAGTAGCGTTTTTTTTTGCGTTGCCGTTGCTGCCGTATATAGTGAGGGGTGCTCGAAGGCAAGACGCGCCTTGCGCTCCTTTCGGTGCCGGTGCGTTTTTTTTTTTGTTCCTTGTTTCTGCAAGATGCCGAGCGTTTTTTGTGTGCAGGCAGCCAGCTCCTCGAGTTTTGTTTCTCGCCGATCTGCCGCCGCAGGCAGAAGGGAGGGGGAAAGGTCAGCTAGTGGTGGTCGTGGGTCAACGTTGTTTTTGGTGTTGGTTGTGTTGGTGGTTCATGTGGTGATGGTGGTGGCGGCGTTTTTAGTGGTAATGTTGTTGTTGGTGGTGGTGGTGTTGGCGTAGGTGTTGTTTTGTTGTTGTTTGAAGGAAGTCAATGCCGAGGGAAGGAAGCGGCGGCGTCAGCGTCATTTTTGGTTGAAAAGCAGAGGAAGGGACAAGACAAGTCCTGCCCGCGCACGCACGGCTCCCCCCCCCCCGCCTCATGGCCTTCCCCCCGAACGCCTTCCCGCCTATACCTCCACACGTATTGATACCCTCCTCCTGCTCCCTCCCTCCCTCCTTTCCCCCCTCCCTTCCTCCCTCGCTCCCCTCCTCGCTCTCCGTCTGCCCTCGCATTCTCTCCTTCCAACACATACGCAACCGAAACAGTCCGAGAAAGACCGGGACGCTTCTCGGGAGTGTGTGTGCCGCGTCCTCGGGGTGATCATGGCTGTCGCAGACAAGCCTCGATCGGCGGCGGGTCGGGTTGGTCTGCTTCTCGGCGGCGTGGTGGAAGCTTTGATGCCTTGCCTGGGCCTGCCCAAGCCGGAGGTCATTCGCTCCGCTCTAGAGGTACGTTTGTATCGCCCCCCCCCCCCCCAGCTCTTCCCACGAGATACGCGTCGTGAGGATAGTGCCAGGTGTTGATTGTTACCAGGTATTTTTGTATTTTTTGCATCCCATGCCGACTTGAACGAGTGTGGTACTTAAAGTCGTAGGTGTTGATCGGTGTTTCTGTTTTTTTTTTGTGTTTTTGCTTCCCATGCCAACTTTTTACGAGTCACCAGCGTCTTTACTATGCGCGCTCCACCCCCCCTACTGTCTTGTCTGGCCGCTTCTGCTCCTACTCTATCTGCTGCGATGTACACCTCCTCTGGGTACCACAGCATGGTGTCGCCGCCGCCGCCGCCCATCACCTCTTTCCTCGGCCTACTGTGATGCGGCGCTGCCTCCATCCCTGTGTCCGTCCCCAGTCAAAGATCGGAGACGTCGGTTGACAAGCAGCCGTGAAGGACCGCCCTACACTTGAAGTAATATTTTTTTAAGTGACAAAGACCTTCACGGAAACTTGACGGGAACTTGACGGGTCAAAACTACTGGCACAGGGGGCCATAGTAATCAAAATCTACGATTGGAAAAAAAAAAAAACACATAACCGGTATTCCCCTAGTATGTTTACCTACCACTTTTGGTTTTGATCACTAATGTGTATCCCTTCGTGACAGCGTAGACCGTCAACCGACACGTTTTCTTCCCGTTCTCCTTTGCTGACCGGATTGTAGGTTCTGTGCTGCTTTGTGGAAGGCCCCCGGGTTTCGGAAGTGAGGCGTTATTCGGAGCCGGCCTGCTCTTTCGGAACGCTGGCGACAGCGGCGAGGAACGTCGTGGCAAAGTGGTGCGTGGGGCGTTGATGGTGTTGGTGGTGCTGGTTTGGGTCTTGCGATTGTTGGGGTTGGCGTTGTTGAAGTTTTTGTGCTTGCTGCTGCTGCTGCTGCTGCTGCTGCTGCTGCTGTTGTTGTTGGTGTTGGTGGTAGGGGGCTTACCTGGTCGTGGTTGCATGTGGTATTCGCATTCCTTTGCCCGCGCACACCCGTTCACTCCCCTTTTCACCTTCACCTTCCCCAGCCCCCCCCCCTCCCTCAAATCCATCCCTCCCGAACCCCACCCTCCCCCTGTGTACCCGCCCCCGTGTTTGTGTATTACCTGCTTAAAATAACTTATTGAGTTGTTTGAGGTGTCTTTACTAGGAGTAGGAACAGTGCTCCATCTCGAAAGGAATGCGTGGTCAACGGTCAAATGACTAAAGCAAGCAGCAAATGAGAACCCCTCCCCCCGCCCCTGCCCACCCCCGCCTCCGCAGGCACCGCGTCGACCTTCACGTGCACGCCTGGGGAGCCCGGCTTCTGGCGACGCTGGCGGCCCAGCCATCATGCGCGGCTGACGCTCTGCAAGCCCTCAAGCCGAGGGGGGCAGAAGCGGCGGGGGTGGAAGCGCAGGAGGGAAAAACCACCATGCTCCTGCCGCGCCTGTACGCGGGTCTGCAGAAGGGCCTGGAAGATACAGGTCAGGGGAAGGGGGTGCGGGGCTGGAGGTTGGGGTGGGATGGGGGGCCGGGGGGGGGGGGAGAGGTGGGAGGGCCGGGGGTAGGAGGCGGAAAGCGAGGGGGGGGGGGGGCTGATGGTTGGCTGGTGTAGAGGGGCGGGGGGGGGAGGGTTTGGGGGGGGGGGGGGGGGGGGGGGGGTGGGGGGGCGTACTCACTTGTTGCTTGCCGTAGTAATTTGGCCATTGACCACGCATCCCATTCGAGACGGAGCGGGGGGAGAGGCGTGTACTCGGTATCATGCGTGGCCGCAGTCGTATGACGAACGGGGAGGGGGAGGGGGGGATCAGGATGGACGAGGGACGAGGTCCAGTATTTCTTGTGAATAATATACTGGTATTGATATTATCTTGGACTGAGCACTCGGTACGTAGCTTTTTTTTTCGGTTACTGTGGAGCCCCCCCACTGCTGTCCCTTTTGTGGACAAAAGCATACCCCCCCCCGCCATATGGCCCAGCACCATCACTATTATTCCCCATCCAATGATGATATTTTGGTGTTGATTGTTGTAATGGAGTCACTCTTTGCTCGGTCTATTCGGTATGGGTTCCTCTCACGCGGTGTGGGTGGACATGAAATACACAGTTTCAAAATCACAATCAATCCCGTTGTCGAAATCACAATCAAAATTAAAACCAAATCCGATCTCAAAATCAAAATCAAGATCAAACTCAGAACTCAAAATCAACGTGAAAACAGGTAATCGCTACCGGCACCGGCTGTCCCTGTTGAAGGGGGGCAAGGCGCAGGAGCAAAAGGGGCTGGACCTGGACAGGAAGGTCCTCCGTCTCGTCAGAGCCGCTTGTTGGGCAGTACAGGTGTGACCCTACCCGCGCATGTTATGGAGGGGAGGGGGGGGGGGGGTTGGAGGGGTGGAGGGGAGGGGAGGGGGGGGGAAGGGAGGGAGGGAGGGGGGGGGGGGGGGGGGGGGGGGGGGGGGGGGGGGGGGGGGGGGGCATTGCTGGCAGCGGCGACTTACAGCAGCGGTCGCAAGGAAAAACGAAACCATTGACGCTGTCGCTACCGACTCGCTCACATGTTTTTTCGTCGGATTATTTTTCGGTATATTATCTGTCGGTATATCAGTCTGTCAGCCCGTTTTGTCGGTTGAGCTGTGATCTTCGGTTTGAAGTTGGTCACAGCCACAGACAGACGTCGCTGCCGTATTGTTTTTTTTTTTCCTTGCCGTCGTTTTTTTTTTTTTGTGTGTGTGTGTGTGTTTTTTTTTTCAGCGTAGTCTTCCTCGTATTCGTGTTTGTTGTGCTCTTGTGCAGGTTCTTGTTCCTTGTTCGTTTTTTCACGTGCCGCGTTCTCGTTGGCGCTCTTGGCTCTTGGCTGTTGGCTCTTGTTCCTTTCGTGTTCCGTGTTTACGTTTCTTGATGTTGTGCATGTTCTTCATCTCGATGTTGGTCTCGTTCTTGCTCTTGCACGTGACCTTCTTCGTGATCTTGTTTTCGATCCTGATGCTGTCATTCTTGTCTCGTCCGATCCCTTGCGTGTGTGTGCGCGCGCGCGCGCGCGAAAGGTCCCGCTGGCCCTGATGGAAGAGGGGCTCGTGGACGCCACCGTGGTCGCGGGGGTTCTGTCGCCGAAGGGCAAGGCGTCGCCCCAGGAGGAGCCGCTGTTCAAGATCAAGGCCGCTGCGGAGGCCTTCCGCGACATGCGAAAACTCATCGCCGAGACCCTGGAGGTGAGAGACGAGAGGAGAGCTACAGTGCGTAAAATGCCATATACATCCTGATGTTTTTTGCCTTCCAGGTACAGCGGTGCGAAGTTTGGTGTGCTTTTTTTTTGTTGTTTCTGCGAAGAGTTTAGTTTTCTCTTTCTTGATTTATTTACGTAGCAAAGAATTTTGTTCCTGTTTATTTCCTGTTTTAATGTACCTGGTGCCTGGTATGTACGCAGCAACTTTTTTTTAGGCGTTTTTTTTTTTGTTTGAGCAATAATTTTCTTGGCTCTTTTCTTGTTTTAGCAAGAATTTTTCTTGGCTTTGTTCTTGTTTCAGCAAGAATTTTCTTGGCTTCGTTCGTGTTTTAGCAAGAAATTGATTTCTTGCCGGGTACGTAGTGGCATGTATTTATAGGTAATGCTTACTATCTGCCTGATACATACGTATCCTTGGTGGGTGGGGAAGGGAGGGCGGGGAGGGGGGAGGGGGTGGGGGATGTTGCTTTCCTCCCGAAGCCGGGCATCGGGCATCCTGCGCTCTGTGAACTGCCGCTAAATACCCCTGCACGGTTAGTGCTTGTACTATTAATAGTGCGATTGTTGCTGACTTTGCTTCTACTGTTGCTGGTTTTGCTAACTGATGCTGGTGATCGGCTGCTGCTATTATTACTACGACTGATGCTGCTGCTGAAACTATATTTCGTGTAAAATGCTACTACTGCTGCTGCTACTACAATTACGACTGCTGCTACTATATGTTTCGTATACCATACTATTAATACTGCTGCTGCTGCTACTACTACACTACTACTACTACTGCTGCTGCTGCTACTACAACTAGTAGTGCTCCAACTCATATTTCCGCTGTTTTACACTACAACGACGTATCAGTACCAGGTATGTGTTGCACCTGATATTACTTCTCAGGTGCCTGGTATGCATTAGTAGCAATGCTACTACTGCTGCTGCCACTGCTCTTTCTACTACTACTACTAAAACTACCACCACCACCACCACCACAAGTACTGGGGACCATATTTACAGTGATCGGGACCCATCATACACACTAACCCTATATATTCCAGTATTTTTTACTACCAGTATTAATTGCTAAGCGTATTTGGTCCTGACTACTGTGTTCCCCCGCGATTCTACAACTGCTTCCAGAACGAGGCGTCCAAGTCGATAAAGTCAGGAACGGCGACCGGGGGTATACACGTCCCGGGAAAGGCAAAGGGTGCCCACGGCTTGCTCGCGGCGCTGTACGCGTCCGATCGGTACCTGGTTGCCCTGGTCAACGGGACGGAAAAACTGTGGGCGGCATGCGAAGCGGTTAGTCCCTATTGGTGGATGTTGAATTTGGTTCCGTTTAGGTTCGGTTTTGAGTTTGGTTTCGGTTCGGTTCGGTTCGGTTCGGACCGGTCGTGTGCTGGATTTTTTGCCTTCGTTTCGGTTTGGTTTGTTTCGGTTCGGTTCTGATGTGATGGGTTGAAAATTTGTTTTCTTAAACCTGGTATTCGGTTGCAGTTCGGTTCAGTTTTACTCGAATCTGGTTCGGTGTGTAGGTGTAAGGTTTGCTTCTGCTCGGCCCCACTCGGTTATTTTCGTAGTTTGGTTCAGTTCGGTTCAACTGGGTATGATCCGGTTCGATTGGACTCGATTCGGTTCGACTCGGTTCGACTCGATCCGCGTCGGTTCGGCTCTGTTCTGCTTTGGTTCGTTCCGATCGGCTCCTCTCGTTTTGTTCACCCATCTATCTACCTCGCGACGATGATGAATGAGGCCCGCTGATATTTGTTGTGTTTTGCTCGGAAGGTGCGCGGCACGTCGACGACCCGGAACCCGGCGCCCAACAAGGACGACCACAGCGGGGGCAGCCACCCAGCCGAGGAGTGGTTTTCTTCCGAGTCTCGAAGGCTCGTCGCCACCTGGCAGGTAATGTCCACCACCACTGCTGCTGCTGCTGCTGCTCTTGTTGTTGTCGTTGTGGTGGTGGTCGTCGTGATGCTTGTTCTTGTTTAGTTTCTGCCGCCGCCGCTCGCGACTCCGTGGGTTGTGGGTTGGCCGTCTTCTCGAGCGTCGCTAGTTTTCGATGTCGGACTCCACACTGTCCCAAGACGATTTCAACCGCCCCCCATCGGTACAACCACCACTCAACACCAACACCACCACCACCCCTTGAAAAATAACACAACCTCCCGCTTCATGACACGATTGCACCCCCCCCCACCACCTCAACTACAGCCAACACTATCGAGATTGCACCAACACTGCCCCCCCCCCCCCCCCCCAACCACCACCACCACTCTCCCCCCCCCATCGCCATCTCTACATCCCACCCACCACCAAAACCTCACTACCGTATCCTCAAAGATCAGTGTGCACTGCCCGCAATCCCCCCACACCCGAAACGCCTCACGGCGCTTCGCGCTATTAATAGGTGCGAGCAATTCCTGTCTGGTCCATGAAAACCCGACGTGCTCCATCCCGGCATTGTGGGGATACTAGGGTCTATGGTCCTACGACTACGGCCATGCATGATAATGAGTACACCCCCCCCTCCCCTATGTTTGTAGGGATGCGAGGGTCTATGGTCATACGACAACGGCCATGTATACCATGAATACACTCCGTCCACCCTCCCCCCACACACTCGCGACTGTTCAGGCGGGGAAGGGGGCAGCTTGGGGCGGTGTAGGAGACAGCGGCGGCTGCGGCGTCGGGGTGTGGGAAGAGTTGCGGCCGGGGCGGGAGGCGTGGCTAGAGCGAGGGCCTTGCATGGGCCGGGGGCGACTGGCGGCAGTGATGTCGGACGAGGGGCTGGCGGCGGCGCTACTGTGGCGCACGGAAAGGACGGAGCTGGAAAAGGTACCCACCTATGGTTAGGGAGAAGGGGGGGGGGTGGAGAAGAAGAGGGAGGGGGGGGAGATGAGGAGAGGAAGGGGAGATGAATGGGAAGGGGTGGAAGAAGGAGGGGGAGGGAGTGCATTTGTGCACCCTTGTGGTGTCACGGTTAACGGATGGCATAAATGGGGCGCTGGCCTTGTGGCGTCCTTGCGCCGTCGGTGACAAGCAATGCAAGTAGGATAGGATAGGGTCATTTCTTTTCCGTGCGAAACAGTATGGCGCTTACCATCGTACAAAGTATTGGCACTGTCCGCCCTGAGGATAAGCCTTGAGCCTCCCTCCCTCCCTCCCTCCCTTCCTCCCCCCCTTCAACAGGTGTTCGAGTACAAGCTGGTCCTAGACAAGGTCAAGTCCGCCCACGGCCTCGAGCCTGTTGACACCACGGCGGGCCGGCTTTTCAAGCGCGCGCGCCCGGCCTTCCTCTCGGAACGCCGCGGCGCCGCCACCACCACCAGTGGTAGCAGCAGCAGCGGCGGCGGCGGCGGCGACCATGCCGTCCGCTTCCAAGCCCGACCGGCGGCTCGCGCCGCGGGCTCGGGTTCGGGCGTGGCGGCTGTTGCGGCCGCTGCCGCCGCCGCCGCCGCGGCCTCGGGTAACGCTACCCGCAAGCGAGCGAGGGACGGCGGCGGCGGGAGGGGGCTGGCGTTCGGGGCGGGGCTTGTGGCGCGAGGGACGGGGGGTGGGGCGGGAGGTGGGGGGGGGGGGGGGGGGGGGGGGGGGGGGGGGGAGGGGCGGGTAAGGGGCTGCCAACGACGCTGGCCGCGTTGATGGCCCTGGCCGGCAAGGACCCGACCGAGTTTGCGAGGGTGAGGGGTATGGTAGGGGTGAGCTGGGGTGGGGGGGGTAATGGAGGACAGTTTGGTTGGTTGGTGATGTTGTTTGATTGGTTGTGTGGTTAATTGGTTGTGTTGTTGGTTGGTCGACTGATTGACTCTAGCATTCGTTTGCTCTTGTTTATTGTTTGCATGTTTGTGTGTTTGTTTGCTAGGCGTGTGTGTTTGTTGTTTTTCTCTTCGAATCAGCGGTAGCGTTTGCCTCAAGTATACGGAGGGTCTTGTTGTTTTGCGCGATCAACGAGCTGTAAAACGCTGTGACTGTTCTGGTAGCACCCTCCGGAGTATGTTCCTCAGGAACCCCCCGACCCCAGATTTCTAGCGCTAACCCTGCAGCAGCCCTACCCCTACCCCTGTAGCAGCTTTAACCCTAAACCGTCCCCCCTCTTTAATGTGTACTCCCCTCCGTCCCCCCCCCACCCACCTAACTCTCCCCCCTCACCCCGATGCCCCCTTTTCTTAGTTGATCGAAGAAAACCCTCGTCTCCTCGAGCAACTAGAGAGAAAGGCGGCAGCCAGCGCGAGTGGCGGTGGCGGGAGTCGAGGACCTTCGCAGCAGCAACAGCTCTATCGACAGGGAAGCGGTGGTGTTGGCGGTGGCGGTGGGGGGGCGGGGACTGGGGCTGGGGACCCAAGGCGCGCCGCCGACCCCCGACGGGCTGACCCGCGCCGAGACCCGCGGCGCCAGCAGCGGAAATGAACAATGGGCGATATGTTTTATTTTCGTAATTGCCAGCCTTTTGCGATGTATGGATGGCAACCATTTGTATTTTTATGATTGGCAGCCCCTCGTACTTTCGTGAATGGCAACCATGTTTTTTTTTAGCAAGAATGGCCATCATCTGTTTTTTCATGAAAACAAACAACTTTTGTTTGGAGCGGAGCTGAATCTGCGCCGTCTGTGGGGGGGGCGTCGTGTCGTGTCGTGTCTTGTCTTGTCGCCGCGTCTCCGGGGGTGCGGATGGCCGCTTTGGATGGTGGGTCTGCTTGCTTCCTTGCTTGCTTACCTGCCTGTCTGCTTGTTGTCCGCTTGCTTGCCTAAGCATGTCATTTCCTTTCATTTTTTTTCCTGTTTTTAAGCAAGCGTGCAATTTTGGGTCTTGGTCCGGCATCACGGTTGGCTAGGGTACTTACAGAAGAACGAGGGCAAGAGGTATACAGGAAGCTGTTCCAGTGGCCATGCCTTTGAAGAACCGATGTTGTCCAATGTCCTCACATTTCCGTTCACCGTCGGAAGGGCTAAACGAGGGGAAAGTAGCACCGGGGGAGGAGGGGACGGGGGCGGGATCAGTATGAGGTCTCGAAATGTAGGCTGACGGTGAACCAAGGAGCCTGGGTGGTGGCACCACGCTTGATAATCTGACGACTTTGTCTCTCGCCGGAGGCGGAGTCGAACAGTCGGTTGGTGTGCGCGCGTGCTATGCTGACCTGCGGCCGAAGTTGAAAGACGGTAAACGACCAAACGCAGGTCGCAGATGGAACCTGCGAATCAGCCGCTCCGCCAGCGCCCGACCGGGCTTGTGTACTCTTTTACGTATGATTCGATTCTTAGCTCCATGAATTTACATATCCCTTTAGGGTTTAGTTTTATCTTTCGGCTAGAACGAAACCGCTGCGTTTTTTTCTTGGCCGCAGTTTTGTTACCGTGGTTTGTGTCAACGTGTTTTTTTTACAACGGTTGATAAATTCCAGCTCAAGAAAGCCGCAGCCGCGCGCTCGCGGCGGTGGCTCCACACATGCCGCCGCTACCTATTGTCGGAAGTCTCGGGGTTGTGCTCTTTAAGCTCGGCGAGGAATCCGAGTCCGCGTCTGCATAAAGCGTAGATCGTTTGATTGAAAGGCTAAAATCTCTATTTTCGAGACAATCGTGAGGGCTCGAAACGTCGATTACAGACTAAAGTCTCAGGCACGTATATTTTTAAAACAATAGTATGGACTATCTAGTCTCTACCAGGCAAATGCATGTAAAATACGCTTTCTACAACAAGACCCGAATGAAACACACCAGCAGCTATTATTGCATCAGCCACACCAAAACACACACTAGCAGCAGCAATCAGCAACGGTCACCCACTACCAGCACGCAGTAACGCTCGGAAGGGGGTTTCTGCTTGGGGTGTGGGTGGCATTTTTGTCGAAAGCACGTCTGGCCGTCATTTCTGCAGTAACCCAAGGAGATAGTTATAAGCACTGCTGCGCGGCCACCGAGGCCAACTCGAGACGGCTCACGACGAAACAAGCACCACGAAGTAGCGCAAGCTCGCCTGCTTCTTCTGCGAACGCTAAGTTGGTCGAAATCGGGTATGTATTGTTCCCGCAATGACGATGACGTAAACCGTAGCAAAAAATAAGACAAACGGACAGAAGGGAGGCAAACATAGAAGACAGAAGAAAACGCCGTTTCAGATGTCCCGTTGTACATTGTTGGACATTGGGGATTTACTTGCATGAGCACAACAATAACAGCGCGGGACGATCAACGCAATGACCTATCGCTGCATCCCCACTTGTTAGCTTTCAGGCACGGGCCGCCAAAATTAAAAAAAAAAACTGTGTGCCCGTTCCTATGTTCGTTTGCTGCCGCGCAGGAAAGAGGTCTTAAGGTCTTAGTCCGTAGGGCTACTGGCAAAAGGTTAACCAATCGCCTACCTAACCTAAGCCTTACAACACTCTCGCCCCCTGGAACGGACCGGTATACGGATCGACGTGCCACCAACACGCGCTTCCAAGTTTTGGGGATCCAGAAGTATTTTTTTAGATTCTTGACATGAGGAAATTCACTATTCTTTAAAAAGCGATTTCATGATGGACTTGAGATTCGAACTCACGTCCAACGACCCATGTCTTGCCGACGATGCCTCATGTTAAGATCAAGGTCGGGACACTTTGTATCCCTGGACAGGTTTACCTATGAAGCCGGTACGAAGGAAGCGCTCATGTCACGTCCAGGCCATACCGCATCAATTCCCTCTTGGCCAAAAAAAGTGGAGGCCACCTTAGACCAGTACCTGGCGGCAGGCCTCATCCAGCACTCGACTTCTTCGTACTCGATCCCGCTGGAGGTCATCCTAAACAAATCTGGAGGCGTTCGGATCACCTTGAACTGCAAGAAACTCAACAAAATCAGCAGCCTCAGCCAGCTGTCTATTCCTCGCGTGGACCAAGTCCTCGACTCCCTGGGGAAGGGACAGGTGTTTTCCCTCTTTGATTTGGCCTCCTCGTTCCACCAAATTATTACCGCGCACAAGGACACTGTTCCCTCACGGCGTTTTGCACTCCCACGGGTCTCCACAAGTGGCTCGTCATGCCCCAAGGCGGCAGTGCTTCGCCCGGCTAGCTCGTCAAGGTCATTAACGAAGTCATTAAAGGTTTGGCACACGTGGCGGCCTACCTCGATGATGTGATCGTTTTCGACTCTGATCCGATGGCCCACGTCAAGACGATACGAACCCTCTCCGAACGTCTGCGTAAACACAACCTCAGCTCTCCCCCTCGAAGGCTCGCCTAGGCACCACGGACGCAATTTTTCTGGGACACTCCATTTCGCCAGCGGGTATACGCCCAAATGCGGAAAAAGTTCACTCGTGGTGCTGCGCGGTGCGCGGTTCGGGAGAGCGGCATTTGGCGTGCCTGCTCTCGTGCCCAGGCTGCGGGGAGCGGCGTTGGAGGCGCGGGCTCCCGACGCCAGGGGAGACGCCCGGGGGTTCCCCGGTGATTCAAGTGAGGTTGAGCCGCTGCGTCGGTCCGACGTACGGGGCAACGTGCGGGGTGAAATCGGGGCAGGTCGGCGCTGACCGCTGCGCGAGCCTGGGACACAAGAGCAGGAGCGCCAAACGCCGCTCTTCCGAACCACGCACCGCGCAGCACCACGAGTGCCCTACCCACGTTGCGGGTGTGGCATGGCGATGGCTTTCGTTGACGATTTATTCCTGCCCCTTGAGGCTAGGCCTTCCTTTTTTTCTCTTCTTCACGTACCTTGCCGGCTTCGTTGCCTTCCCGTTCAGAGGTGTGGGAGTGGGTTTTGAGAAGCCACATTTTCGACTCATGTTCTAGTTCGTGGAATCGGGGTTTCCACGAATTTCCCACAGTTCTGCATATACGGCTCATCAGAGTGGGCTAGTGTTATGGTACTGCTTTGAATGAGGCTGAAAATCCCGTAATTCCCTGGGTTCAGGTAGTGGGATCGTATTTGTAGTACTTGGGAGGCGTATGTTAGGTAGAAACCAGGGGTTTTCCCAGCGAGACATAACCTTCGCTTGCACGAAAGGAATAAAGCTGCTCTTCTTTTATCTGTAAGCAAACAACACACGTGAGTGCCAACGAGTACCGGCTTAGTAGGCAAACCTGTCCAGGGATACAAACTGTCCCGGCCTTGATCTTAGCAGAGGAGGATTACATGATACGGCCGAAATTGACGAGCTGCATCATGTATATATGTATGTGCAGATGGACCTCACAGTGCACGTCACAACATTCGTTCCAATACATGAGGCAATTGACCGGTCAAATTTACCCTTGCAATCAGTACATTGTACTCCTATATCTGGTATCGGTTCTGACCTCGCGCATTCTGGCTCGCTTTCGCCGCGCTCTTGCCGCGAAGAGAGCGAGTCGGTGTAGATATGACCTTGGCGAAGAACGAAGATGATTTTTAGTATTATTCTCCCGGCACAGTAGAAACAGAAATGAGGGACCACGTGGATCTCACGTGCACTCACAGAATCAACTAAGTAACCCATACTAAACGATATCCCTAATAGTTGTTATTTCATGGTGGACGTGAGATTCGAACTCGCGACCAACTACCCATGTTCTGCCGTCGTCGCCATTTGTTAAGTCCGTTGGGCCAAAGGTAAAAGGTTAACTAATCGCCTACCCAATCTAAGCCTCATAGCATAGTCATGAAACTGCCATAATGCTGAACAACAATATTCGAACACACATGAACGCACACTACCTGATGCTGAACAACCACGTTCGAACACATTCCCTGGTTTTACAGCTAAACATCAGTGACGATTCAGGACAATAACACAAAACTCATCTTCATAACCTAAATCACCAGGTCCTGTAGCATTTGAGGGGAAACCTGTACCATGCAGGCGAGAACTTCTCACTCCCGTATGAAACTATTGCAGATCTCCCACGCACCAGCTTAATGCCCTAAAAGCGAAAAAAAAAACGATAGATAAATAATAGAGCTCGCGAGGACCCCGTTCCCGCGGACGCACGCCTCCCTGTGCCCCCTACTTCCGTCACAAATTCTCAGATCGTAGTGGTAACGCGAGATACCAAATATATTTCCCTATAGAGTTAGCCCGGTGCTTACTATTCCCGAAACAATATCCGTTTGTGGTCAGAACCAAAAAACACTCCATGTTTCTGTTTAGTTCACTAGCTCTCCTTGTTCCATGAAATACTTTATCTTCCTCGTCAACCAAGTTTTTCATCACTCATGATGCTCTGTTGTTTCATCACCCACGAAGTTTGGAAAAACAATAATAATAGTGCTGGTAAAATAACCAATCATCATGAATAAACTTATATCCTTACCCACAACAATTCATCTTCCGACTCGCGAACAAAATTCCCATCACCCATCAAGTTCGGAGATACAGTATTGACGGTAGAACAACCCATCATCAAGAATATGCATACCCTCCCATGTTCTGCAACCAATAGACAGCAGTACAAAGACAAATCCCTGCAAAACTCAATGAGATTTGTGTCCACCACTGCCGCTGCATCTGCGATACACCTCTCAAGGTGCACCTACGTACTCTTAATTCGCTAATCCGTGAAAACAATAAATATCAGTTCCACCGGTCCCCTTATGGTCATGTCACAGACATACCACAAATATATTCTGATTTGAGCATGAAGATAAATTTCGAAACTCCAGGCAAAAAAAGGCTACATATACCGTCCAGGACGAGAGTGTTGGTAAGTCCCAGGCGAAGAACGAAGATGATTCAGGTTTTTAGTATTATTCTCCCGGCAGAGTGAAGACAGAAATCAGTGAACACGTGGGTCTCACGGGCACTCAAAGAATCAACCAAGTAACCCATAATAAGCCGATATCCCGAATAGCCATGAAACTGCCAAAATGCTGAACAACCACATTCGAACACACATGAACGCACACTCCCTGATGCTGAACAATCATATTCTATCAGCCGGCGCGGCGCGAGACCACGCTTTCCACTCTCGTACTACTCCACTGTGCCACCCACCCCCTGGGCACTCGCCGAAAAAATGGGCCGAAACGCCCCAGAACCACGCATCCGCAAGACCACACTAAACTATGTGAGACACCATAGACACCAAAAGCACCACCAGCTACAATAACGATGCTGGTACTTTTCTGCAACGTGTGCCTTCAATGACAATGCAACCGTACAATCGTCCAGCATGTAACAAAACGAGTGTCATACGCAATCTGAAGGGGAACATGCGCCGAACAAGTTGCTCGTGAATCCGACAACACTCGGCATTTAGGCGCTGATCCCCCCGCCTGTCGTCTACACAACGGCCGGCGCCGAACGTCATACCCACCTGCACGGTGTGGCGCCACCGGCGTGCCCTCCTCCAAAACAAGGTTACTTACGTATGTCTCCCTACCTGTTATCTCCGCCCCCCCCCCCGTAAACCAAGCCACCACCTACGAAAACACAAGGTGGCAGATCAAAACCCCTGCAGCGGTCGCCGCCAATGCCACGGTCTGCTGGTCACAAAGTGACGACCGACGGCACAAACCCTCCACCCCTCCGCCCCCCGTGCTTACACAGAAGACCCTTACAACAGACGCTGCCATCAGGGCCGACATGTTACATACCCTGGTCCTCTTCTGTTTCTTCTCTCGGCAACCCCATCACTCCCAGACATCCACAGCTCGGTGACAACGGCTGAAGGGTGGTATGCGCATGACGACGGTCCAAAGAAAGACAGCCAGCTCCATATCGGTCTTGATCGGTTTCCCAGGCTGATTCTGACCCTAAGGGGGTCACGGACCGCGGGATATCCTGTCGGGTTCGCTTGTAGGCCGTCCCGCCGGTGTTGTCGTGGTGCCTCCGCAAGACACGTGAGGCGCGACAAACTCCCATGCTGCTACCCATCCCCACGGCAGTGGGAATGACTTCTCCCTGGAAGAGGCTATGATCGAGGCCTTGCGTGCGCTACTCCCCGTCAAGTGCCGACTTTGATCGTTTCCGACAATCCGTCACCCCGCACGAAAATTCGAAGTTCATCGCCGAGCGACCCAAACTATCGATCTTGCATTGCCGAGTGAAAACTACAGCCGACGCGTTAGTTGGTACACTCCATGCCGGCCCCACTGTGGACAACAGTTGAGTGAAGATTGCCTGGTGCGGACGTCCACAATGCCGTCCTTAACATATTATTTGCAGTGCCCAGTCACCTTGCACTCGACAACATACGTCGGTAGCTTGTTCCCAGGGTCACGTAAAAGCAGCTCTTGCTGCGGACGTTCACCGTGCCCTTCTCAGCATGTTGCTTGCAGTACGACGGCATCTTGCTGCCCTCGGCATTAAAGCTCGGTATCGTCGTACACGAGTCATGCATGCAGCGTTTACTCCAGACGGTCACCATACCGTCCTCAGCACATTGTCTGCATTACACCGGCGTGTTGCTGCCCTCAATATTAGCGCTCGGGTTCTTCGTGCCGGAGGCGTGTGAGAAATGCCTACCGTAGATGATATGCATACCGTCCCCAGCATATTGCTTGCAGTACGCCGGTGTCTTGCTCCCTTCGACATAAAAGCGAGGGTTTTTTGTGCAGGAGTCGTTAGAGCAACGCTTGTCAGCGACGTTCACCTTACATACTACGGCATGTTGCTTGCAGTACAACGGCGATTTGCAAGCCCTCGAGGTTGGAAATCAGTCTCTTCATGCAGGGGTCGTGAGGGCAATGCTTGTCGCCGACGTTCACCATGCCATCCAAGGCGTGTTGTCTGCAGCACACCGGCGCATTGTTGCCTTCGACGCTGAGGTTCGACCTCGGTATGCAGGATTCATGCATGCAGCGCTTACTGCAGACGTTCACCATGCCGGTCTCAGCATGTTGCGTGCAGTACACAGGCGTCTTGCTGCCCTCGACATTAAAGCTCGGTATCTTCATGCAAGAGTCATACGTACAGCGCTTCATGCAGACGTTCACCATATCGTCCCCAGCATGTTGCCTGCAGTACACCGGCGCCTGGTTGCCCTCAATATTACAGCTCGGGTTCCTCGTGCAGGAGTCGTGTGAGCAATGCCTACCGTGGATGATAAGCACGCCGTCCCCAGCATGTTGCTTGCAGTACGCCGGCGTTTTGCTGCCTTCTACATTAAAGCAAAAGTTTCTCGTGCAGGAGTCGTGCGAGCAACGCCTGTCATGGACGTTCACCATACCACTTACGGCATGCTGCTTGCAGTACACCGGCGTCTTGCTGCCCTCGACACTAAAGCCCGGTCTCGTCATGCAGGAGTGATGTATGCAGCGCTTACTGCAGGCGTTCACCATACCGTCCTCAGGACGTTGCCTGCGGTACACCGGCGTCTCGCTGCCCTCAAACGTTAATTTTCGGGCTCCGCAGGAGTCGTGTGAGCAATGCCTACCGTAGATGATAACCATGCCGTCCCCAGCATGTTGCTTGCAGTACGCCGGCGTGAAAACAGCATATATCTGGTAAATTTTTCACAATCGTTACGTACTTCGATTGTGACAAAAACATACCCAGAAAAAACCGGGGTTCTTGGGAAATCCATGATACCGTGAGGCACCGCCAATTTTCTGAACCCCATCCAAGCGTACCGTGCTGACAATGGTTCCTCATCACTGCGCACGAGTACCGTGCACGAGAGGATTTTTCGGTACGGTACAAACTTTATACGTACACCGCGCCAACTGATGCCTGCCCTAGAAATGTGTTTTTCCCACCATTGCGCAACGCGAGCTTCATGCGGGCCTTGACCCACCTCACTCCTCAGAGAAGAAGCTCGAATCCATGTTGGGCTTCCCGCTTCGGGTTTTCACGAGCATGTTATCGTGATTGGTGATTGCGGTTTGGTGATGGTGAATGTGTTTAACGACAATAACCATTGTACTTTAATTCGGCACACCACTTCGGAGTAGCGGGGGCTTGGTTGAAGGCTTGGCGGTTGTGAATGGATGAGTGTAGCCGTTAACTTTGGCTTTGCGCCCAATTTTTTTGGGTCATGGAGTGCTTCAGGTTGCTGACCGCAGAGCAGGTGCTGTGCTGGCAGTCCGGTACTGTGTTGGGGTGGCGCTGGAACAAGTAAACATATCGTTGTCCGGTCTGAGTATTAGGCTGTTAGGGCGTTCGTGGCAAAAGAGCCGCGCGATTTCAAAGCGGTTCATGGTTGCGACCCATCGGTGGTAGTAGTGCCGGCCATAAAACACGTCGAGACAAACAATCCGCAAGACGAATTTCCAACCTGCTTTTCTCGACCACGGAGAGAGCGAACAGAATACGCCGAGACGGTACGTCTATGGAAACATCAACGAGATCCTCCCAAAGCCACCACGTTCGTTGTGTGCGCCCCCCCCCCCCCCTCCCCCCCCAGAGAACATCGACTCGGAAATTCGTCCCAAAAGCAGGTGTGTTATCTTACCACCGGTGTGATACATGAGTAGAACCACCACCGTGCATTGCCATCGTGAACCGCATTGGACCCTGAAGACTATTAGTTTGTATACCAGGCACCGATACATTTTCTGTTCCAGTGCGTTGTGTTGGCAAAGTAGGCCCACTGCCTGATCTTTCACACCTCGAGGACAAGCGACTTCGAATTCTCTCCGCAATGTGCTCTGCCCCCTGGGGGAAGCAGCGTTGGACACGGTGGTGGCGTGGGCGCCGGTATACACGGGGGTAGAGGCTGTTTTTCAAGTAGCACAATTCGGTGTTCTCTACACCATATATACCCAATGCCAGTGTGTTTTCATGTTTTCTCACACCCACGCTAAAGGCAACACAATTTTCTCCAATTATATTCCCACGGTTGATTCCGTAGATAGGTGTGGCTCTGGAGATGCTCATACCGCTGCTATGGTTTCGGGGGAAATACTACTACGAGCGAAATGGGAGTATCGCTACGAGCGCAGCGAGATAATAACTTCCAGGACAGACAAAAATAGGAGCGCCTTCGAAATGGCTGAAGCGGTCGACCGACCGACCGACCGACCGGGATGCAGTTTATGACATCACAAGTTCCCTGCTGCGCAAATTTCTAGCACCTAGCGACAGCGCGGCACCTATCTGTCGTAGTATGACGTATCAGGCTGAATAGCTTATCCCACGTTGTCAACACGCTGCGGTCGACGCTGATCAGCACTCAGTTCGTCGTGTTGACGAACGACGTTCGATCTCGGGATGGAATCAACCGATGGCCAACCCACTTTTGGCGTCGGACAAAGCCAGAGGATTAAGAACATACTTGTATTTAGATATTTTGACAATTGGCATTAAAAAATATGCTGCAAAAAAGTAAGTGTTCGTGTTAAGTTTCGAGCGTGCTGGAGTCGTCGGCCACCAGAGTTTGGCCCGCGACCACCTCGCTTACTGCGGTTGAGCGACGGACCGCCAGCAGCGCGCGTACGATATTGCTCGCGAACACCACGCCCTCACTGTTGCTCGCGTGAACCGCCGCAACTCCGCCCTTTCCGACGCACTACGTCCTGTCCCCAAATTCACCGTTGGCGGCTGGGCGTGGGTGTACAATACGGTGGTTACCATCCGCCAGGGCGCGAAACCTGACACGGGCGCCAAGGTTCTCAAGGCCAAACTTTCACTCAACTGAACGGGCCCCTACAAAGTCCTCGCAGTTAGCTCCTGCTCCTCGCCGGACACTCCGGGTGGATCTCCTCTCGGGGCAAAGCTCCTATATTGCATCTCCCTTCCAATATCCCCGGCGCTGATGCCCGCCGGCGCGTCTTAGTTCAACGCTTCAAGCCCTGTGCCATTCCCCATGACCGTGGCGACATGCCGAAGTATTACCCAGCGGGGTTGACACAATACGTGCTCAACAACTTCTCCAAGAGATCCCCCCCGTACCACGTCACCCAGGACGACGTTGGGCGTCACCGGCAGAGGGCCGAAGTAGTCTACGCTGACGGCAATGCCGGGTCCTTTTGGCAGTGGCGACATGATGGTGGGCCACCGGACCGTCTGCCCCTCCGTCGCCAGAGCCTCGGATACTGCCGCCAGTGCCTCCGAGGACATGAGGAAATTCACTTTTCTTTAAAAAGCGATTTCATGGTGGACGTGAGATTCGAACTCACGACCAACGACCCATGTCCTGCCGATGATGCCATATGTTAAGGTCTTAGCCCGTTGGGCTATTGGTAAATGGCTAACCGATCGCCTACCCAGTCTAAGCCCTATAACATATGCGCCTGGTTATAACAAAATTTATTTGTCTTTTAACGACCATTTTACTGCTCCGATACCCACAGTTCGCCATAGTATTACCCTGTCTCGAGCATTTTGTGACAAATGCCGACTTATAAGCCTGAATAATTTATTAGAGCCGAAAAGACAACGACCACAACTACACTCGGTCGGTCAACATCCCTTCAGGACAAAGGTACCGTGTTTAGTTGGGCGACTGAACCCAGAGGTGCTCCAAATTTGACCTCTTGAAGAGAACGTGTTGCATCGTCGGTGCATTGCATGTACTTGGAGCTGTCGCCTTGATCCTCGGCTGAATGCAGACGGGCACAAGTCAACCGCGGTGTCCTCTCGAATGGTACCGCCCGTTGCCATTACTGTACGGAAGAGATGTCCGCGCTGAGCTTCGTATGGTGGGGCGCGCGGTGTGAGATGTGATGATCGCGGATCCCCCTCTGGCTTGCGCCATTTTTGTTCGTCGACCTACGAGTACAGATTTTATACCGGCACTGTCTGTGGCCCATTTTAACGAAGGACACGTTTGAATCGAATTGAATGCACATCCACTTACTACTTAGTTTATGATTCCGATCGATTTCGACTCGATTTGGTGGGAAGATTTTGCTTTGGTTCCTACCGGGAAGCGACACATCCCAGCGTAATGCGCTTGATTGGTTAACATCCCTCCGGTCCTATGAGGTGTACTATGGGAACACCCTCAAAAGTTTTTTTTTAAAATTATTTTCTTCAATGGTTGGAAGAAAAAAAATGGAACGCTAATTGGCCTGTACTATGGGGCGCCAGGTAAGACCATGGGCGTGCCGCCCGCTCTCTCCGACGGATCGAGGCCGGCGTCGCCTCCAGCACGCCACCCATAGCTGATCCCTCTATTTTAAAGTTAATGTCGATTGCGCCGCATTTCTTTCATCACCACCTCCCTCGCCCGGGTCGGCCCGAGCCCTAGCTCCCGCGGCGGGAGAGGGCCGGTTCTGCCCTGCGCAGACCCCTGCCTCCCTGCCCACGCGAACTCCGGGGTTGAAACACCCCAGATCAGCGTTTTCGCAAAAGCCATACCAATCCAGGTATTCCGACCCACTGTACTACGGCCTACGGCTTACGACCTACCTGGCACAGCCTACGCTTCCGGCTTTCTTCTGTTTTACAACTAGTATGTGATAAGTGCGCGGGGGCGTGAGGGCCGGTCTGGCCAAAAACAAAGAGGCCTCGCCGCGACGCAAATAACAAGTAGGATCACATGGGAACAAAATCACGATTATTCGTGACTTTTTGGCGTGAAAAAAGATCACGATCCGTGACATTTCAGGAACAACAAAAGCTGAAAAAAACGTCACGTTTGGTGATATTTTCAAATTGTAAGAATTATGATATTTCAAGTTCAACGATTCTTGAGAGTGGAGCCAACTCTCGCGAGTAGGGCACGGCCCGTGATACATTCGAATCACGGGCCGAAGCCTGACCCAGACTGCAAGGTTCCAATCTCACCGACCGCCGGCCAAGCCCGGTCCGCGAGATTCGATCTCACAGGCGGTCCGCTCGGCCTGGCTTGTGACATTCTCAGATCATTTTCGTTTTTGTCTTCGAGCTGTGGCTCCTCCTCCCCGAAGTTTCGAGGCCACAACCTCCTCGTTAGCCCGCACCCAGCGGTGTCTTTGTGTAGCCGCCCGTTGTCCACAAGCGGCGTACAAAGCAAAGCCTGCCATGCCGCTATACCGGCTTTCTGATACCGTTGGTGCGCATGGGTTGCGTAGTACGTAATCAGGCGTATTTCGAGACATGACAAAATGTCACGAATCGTGATTTTTTTTTTTTCGAGGGGAAGAGCTAACAAAGTTGGCCTCTGTCTTTCCAGCGTGAAGGTATTACCTATGAGCAGTACCGTAACACCAGTTCAACGAACTTCACGCGTCGTCAACTTCTTTTTTTTTCTTAAATCGTCACGTTCACTTTCCAGCTTAACTCGTAGGAGGTTTTACCCTCAGCGGTCTTCTTCTGGGTAAACCGTGGTCACAGGTGTCGTCCCTTCTCCCCCTCGGTACGCATAGGATTTATCATTCCCACTGCTCGCCGGTTTTCATCGAAGTAGCTAACTAACGCTTTCGCGCTTTCCGCTGATCAATCTCTTTTATGTAAGAAAAAGTCCGTACGAGTATGCACTCGGTGAGACTTGAACCCACGAAATTTTGGTCTTAGTAGGCACGTGGACCACCTACTAAGCCACCGGGGACGCCGGCAACTCTATGACCCTCTTGCCCATCCCCTCTGTTCAAACATGCCAACGATTCAACACCTCTCCACAAACCCTAGATTTCGTCCGTTCAATCTCCCACGGTGGTCATGAACCATGCCTTCGTCTCCCGGAATTGAAAAAATATATACCTATCACGTGCTTTGGTACCTGGCACTACTGCTGTAGGTACATTTATTTCGTCATGATTCACGTTAAAAAAAACACGATGCTTGAAAAAAAGCACTCATGAATAATCGTGTTTTTTTTTTTAATTCGTTAGGAATAAGCCTAATCAACATACTAGGTATATTAGCTTTCATGCGAGAGAAGACGATACGATAGGAGCACATAATACCAGGCTGGTACGAGTAATATATACCAGCACCAGGATACTGCTGTTGTAGCAGATGCCTACAGCAGCAGTATTATCGCCATCACACAGGAATGACGCACGGAACGAGACCGCCTGCAACTCTGGGAGGGATCAAGCCATTCCAGCTCTAATACTACCGTATACACTGCCCATTCATTCCTAAGGCACGGATTCCGGCTACTTCTTGTGTCGATGAAGGCCTCCGGCGGACACTTCCCCGTGTGTATTGCTGGTCTGTGCTAGAGTTGCACCCCGGCCTCAAAAATTTAGAACCGGGTACCCGACCGGGTCGGGGGGGGGGGGGGGGGGGGGGAGGGGGGGGGCGTACTCATTCCGGGTGGGGGGGGGGGGTTGAGCCGGAATCGGAATCGGGTACCCGGGTACCCGGATTACCAAAAACTCTTTGCTCCCCTTTTAGCGCTTGGGCGGTGGCGGGTAAGGCGTACACGGGTACCATACACTATTTGCTCCCTTTTGCGTTTGAGCGGTGGCGTGTTAAGGCTGACACGAGTACCCCGGTTACCCGGGTTATCATACACTATTTACCCCCCTTTCAGCTTTTCAGCGGCGGCGTGTGTAAGGCGGAAGGTGAGAAGGCATGACTTCATTCTGCCTCTCTCGGTGAATCATGTCAAAGAAAGAAGGTAGAAGGCAAGTAGTTAGGGGTATTCTCTGCGGGATCGAGCAGAGAGTGGGGGGTGAGGAGTTGAAATAAAGGCAATCATGGAATGTAATTTTCCTTCCACCCTTAGTTTTCTCGTCAAGTCATCAGGAAGATCCTTCGAAGATAGTTGGTTGCATCACACAAATCATGCGACAAAAACCCACACACCCAGAAACAACGAAGAGAGGAAGAAATGCTGGGGAAATATTCGCCTATACTGCTGCAACAAAAAAAGTTAAAGCATGTACCAGGTACATATCAAAACAGACCTCGCTGTAAAAATCCTAAAATGTATGAACCCAGACCGATATCCGTCCAATCATCTGATCAAAGGTCCAATAGCTATCCCGCGGGGAAACCATGGTGTTCGATTTCATTGCCGCAATCACATCGACCTCTCTGCGAACAGCAACATCGAGAGGTTGGGGCCAAACACGTGTCAGGAGAGAGCACTTTCACCCCTTGACAGGCAGCAATTTTTCCTTGACATACTGTGAAGCGGTGACAGAGGTAGGGTAAGGGTAAGGGACGCAGGTGGTTCTGGCAGCTGGGAAGCAGTGATTCGCTTCTTCTGGTGTACATCTTCTTATTGATGGCGAGAGCTGAGGAGATGCTCTGGTAGGGAAGAAGTGAGAGGTAGGGGGAGGGACTCGACGCCCAGATATACTCGTCCCACCCCACGCCACAATCTCTCCTAAATTCCTCTTTTCTGATGTACTCCTACAGAACTTTCCTATGGCGATCGATCGTTTTTTCTGCTAATATAGAAAATTCTGACGTGTGGTCCTATCTGCGTTAAGGAACATTACTCTCGTCTAACGGGCCATCCACCCTAGGGAATAATCCTAAAAAAAAAAACGTTCCTCTCGACTAACGGAATACCCGCCGGGTTAATCCATTCTTTGGATCATTCTCGTATTCGTGAGACTACAAGACTGCAACATATTATCTATATCTGTAGCCCATGAGTACTCCACTCATGTAACAATACCTTGACTTGACTCCAATTTACTAGTTTTTAGTGTGAAACAACCGGCCCTACACCCTTGACAGCGCTCGTTTTGCTTTGCTTGACATGTCTCCTGACATCTTCGGTTGGGGTTTCTTGTGATTGGTCTATCTCCTGGTTCATAGTAAAGCAGGGCCGCTTACGCTGACAGGGGTATCATGTAATGTGTGTGTAGCGTGTTGTACGAACGCAGGTAGGGGTATTCTCTACTCTCGGTCTGTAGTCTGCATGGGCGAGAGGCGAGAGTCTGGGGGTACAGCCGCTGCAGTGTATGCATAAATCACGTATACCCCAGTCTTGGGAGCTTGGTATAGAATAAATGACGAGTACCCGGGTACCCGGGTACAAATACCCGCGATTCCGTGAATTGGACCGGGACGGTTCCGGTTCCGATGGTTCCAGGTACCCGCCACCGGATAGGTACCCGGTTCTCGGTCAGACGGGGTGCAACTCTAGTCTGTGCAGCTCACGGTTTTATATTAAATTCTGCACCGTCGCCCTAAATATGGGGACAGGGGATGATAGTGTTAAGACCAAGGTCGGGACACTTGTAGACAGGTTAGCCTATTAAGCAGGTGCTCGTTGTTATTTTATGCACTTGCGTTGTTTGCTTAGAGAAAGACGAAGAGCAGCTTTATTCCTTTCGTGCTCGCGGAGGCTGAGAGAAAGACTCGTGCCTCGCTGGGAAAACCCCTGTGGTTTTCCATCTAAAGTACGCCTCCCAAGTACTATAAATACGATACCAATACCTGAACCCAGGTAGTTACCGGGTTTTCAGTCTCATTCAAAGCAGTACCATAACACTAGCCCACTCTGATGAGCCGTATATACAGAATTATGGGAATTTCGTGGAAACCCCGATTCCACGAGCTAGAACATGAGTCGAACATACGGCCCCTCGAAACCCATTCCACACCTTTGAACGGCAAGGTACGTCCGAAAAGATTAGACAAAAGAAGGCCTAGCCCTAAGGGGCAGGAATAATTCGTCAACGAAAGCCATCACCATGCCACCCGCAACGTGGGTACGTGGGTAGGGCGAGAAAGTGTCACTGAAAAGCGACCCCTAGACCATTCGTCCGGCGTGCTATTACCCCTCCACGAGGTGCACGGTCGCGACCGCCCGCATCCGTCGTCATGGCCCCAGCTCCTGTCGCCTTGCCGATCCCGTCAGTACCCATCCCGCCCGACCGCGACCGCGCCGAGCCCTTCCTCCGCCAACTGACGCACCGCCTGTCACGGCGACCAACTTGGATGCCCTCGGCACAGCTGCCGAATTTCAGTCCGGTGATTCCGCAGCGCGCTAGTTGCACGCCGACTGGGTTCGGGAATAACAGGCCGAGTCCGCGTGCAACGCTGCCATGCGCTACATAGCCCTTGGCCGGCCGGAAGCTTTACCCGCCGATTTTTTGTCGTGCTTCCCTTCATGCCAGCGCCCTCTCCTTTCGGGGATTCAGGAGCTAGCTAGCAAAGGCCGATTGCACACCAACGACGCGGGTATCGTTCTACTCGTCCGACACCCGTCTCCCCCTCCTGCGCCGGGCAGCACTCGCCGGGTAGCACACAACGACCGGTGGGTCGTACGGCCTGTTTATTGAACGACGAGCCTATTCGCATTTATGTGCCGCTGCTCATGCGCCCCTGGGTCATGCAGGCTTGCCATTCTACAGCTTCCTGCTACCTAGGAACCTCACGCACCCTACGTATGCTCGAACGCTTCTATTGGTGGATCGGTATGAGCATCTGCACCCGGTAGTGGTTACGGAACTGGTTGAAGTGCCAAGCACGGAAAACGTCGCGGCAGAGGGTCCGGTGGCCCACCATCACGTTGCCCATGCCAGAAGGACCCGGCATCGCCGTCAGCATCGACTATTTCGACCCTCTCTCGGTGACGCCTCGGGGTAATACCTACAGATTGGTTTTCACTGGTCCTTTCAGCCGCCGAGCCGGCATGTTCGCAATCACAGCGGCTGAGGTCACCGCTAAGGGCACGGCTAACATTCTCAGCAACTGGTATATTCCCCTCTGGGGATGCCCGCGCAGCATCCTCTCAGACAACGGCCTCCAGTTCTGCTCCAAGCTTTCGCACGCCGTTTATCAGCTTCTAGGAATTCACAAAATTGCCACCAGCTCCTCTTAATATCACCCTAACGGCAACGGTGGGGTGGAACGTGTAAACCACACCATGGCCCACAGATGCTGAAATGGTCGTCAACGAGCTCCAAAACAACTGGGATGAGCAGCTCCGAATTTGCGTACAACAATTCCGTCAGCGCCGCCACGGGTTTGGCTCCCAACGAAGTCCATTCAGGTCGGCTGCCACGCCTCCCTCCCACAATTTTCGGGCGTGCTGGAGTCACCGACCACCAGAGTTTGGCCCACGACCACCTAGCCTACTTTTGCGACGGATCGCCAGCAGCGCGCGTACGATGTCGTTCGCGAACACCACGCCCTCACGGTAGCTCGCATGAACCGCCGCAACTCCGCCCTTTCCGACGCACTGCGTCCTGTCCCCAAATTCGCCGTTGGCGGCTGAGCGTGGGTGTACAATACAGCGGCTACCATCCGCCAGGGCGCGAAGCCTGACACGGACGCCAAGGTTCTCAAGACCAAACTCTCTCTCAACTGGACGGGCCCCTACAAAGTCCTCGCAGTTGGCCCCTGTTCCTCAGCGGACACCCCGGACGGATAGCCTCTCGGGGCCAAGCTCTTGTATTTGGATCTTCCTTCCGATATGCCCGGCGCTGATGCTCGCCGGCACGTATCGGTTCAACGCTTCAAGCCCTGTGCCAACCCCCACGAGCGTGGCGACATGCCGAAGTACTTGCCAGCGGGGTTGACGCAGTACGTGCTCAAAAACGTCTCCAAGAAATACCTCCCGTACCATGTCGCCCAGGACGACGTTTCGACCTCTCTTCAATGATTCGACGTGAAAAGATTACCGGACACCAATCGGTTCGAGGTCGAGGTGGCGTCATCACGGTGATGTGCGAGACGCACTAGACAGGATTATCCCGACCATCCTGGGAACGGGAAATGGACTTGCAGCTTTCTCGCCACGAAATTTTGCGCTACTGGGTCGGCACCTCGAACTACGACGCCACTTGTTAAAATCAAAGTCGGGACACTTTGTATCCCCATAGACAGGTTGTCTATTAAGCAGGTACTCGTTGGTACTCAATTGCGTTGTTTGCTTAGAGATGGAAGAAGAGCAGCTTTGTTCCTTTCGTGCACGTGGAGGCTGAGAGCAAGGCTCGTGCCTCGCTGGGAAAATCACTGGTACTCCATCTAAGGTACGCCTCCCAAGTACTACAAACACGATCCCAATGCTTGAACCCAGATCATTACAAGGTGTTGAGCCTCATTCAAAGCAGTACCATAACAGTAGGGTATATTTGCAAGAAGAGAGGGCAGAGAGCCAAGCTCGTATCTTTGCAAGGAAGAACAGAGAGAAAAAACGAGGCATCTGACTAACACCTACCTGCCACAGTTTTCATCGCGGCGCATCAGAACCGACGTGCACCTAACTGCTGCGACGCTATCACTTGTTCAACACCCCCAGCCAGCTATCCAACGACTGTCTTCATGAGTAGCTTAGAAAATACCCCCTGGTATGAAACAACTGTAGTGCGTAGTGCAGGGCCAATGAAGGCATTCGTGTGCTGTTCCCCAGTGTACATTTTAAAACTTAGATTGGACGGTCGTACGAGCTACTGTAGTCCACATCTAGCTGCTGCTGATGCTGCTATGTGTTGCAGGTGAGGGAGAGGGACGGAGAGGGGGCGGGAGGGGGGGATACACAGTGCAGACCGTCACGCGTGAATATGGGACGAGCCTTTTCTAGGCATTACTCACTGCGTGTTTATGCTGCACCACCAGGAAGGTATTGATGCCAATATTGATAGTCATATGTTGTACGTGTTCTCATTATTTACCAGGCATTTATGCATTACTACTACTGCTTGTTGGTGCTGCTGCCCTTTCTCTGGTTATGTCTGGAATGTTGTTGGTTTGTGTTGCTGGTGGTACGACAATGGTTGCTGCGTCGGTGATATGTGTGGTAATCGTGTTAGGATGTGGTGGTTCTGATTACGGGTGCTTTGCTTGTGCTCCGCTTAGCTAATAGGATGTTGCCGTTGTTGGTCGTTGTTGATTTCACGTTTGATCCTTGTAAAATAGACCCAGGAGACGTGAGGAATTGTTATGATACTGCCTTGAATGAGGTTGAACGCCCGGTAATTACCTGGGTTCAGGCACTGGGATCGTATTTGTAGTACTTGGAAGGCGAATCTTAGGTGGAAAACCAGGAGTTTTCCAGAGGGGCACGAGCTTGGTCTCAGTCTCCGCGTGCACGAAAGGAATAAAACTGCTCTTCTACCTCTAGGCAAGCATCACACGTGAGTACCAACGAGTACCGACTTAATAGGCAATCCTGTCCAGGGATACACAGTGTCCCGCCTGCATGATCTTAACAAGTGACGTTGGGGCTGGTCTAGGTAATCAGGCCACTCATTTGTGACCCAGGACGCGTTTTCAGAGTTGTGGGCTGGGTTTAGGTGGTTCTTGTTGTCTTCCGTGTTATTTTTCTTCTTGTTTAGGTGTTCACTTTTCGCTTTTCCATGCATTGTCCTCGCCCCCCCCCCCTGTGCGGGTGGCGTGGCGATGGCTTTCATTGACGATTTCTTTCTGCCCCTTAAGGCTAGGTCTTCCTTCCAATTTTTTTTACATATTCTGCCGGCTTCGTGGCCTTGCCATTCAGAGGTGTGGGAGTGGGTTTTGAGGAGCCGCATCTTCGACTCATGTTCTAGTTCGTGGAATAGGGGTTTCCAGGAATTTCGCATAATTCTGCATATGTATACGACTCATCAGAGTGGGCTAGTGTTATGATACTGTCTTGAAGGAGGCTGAAATCCCGGTAATTACCTGGGTTCAGGCACTGGGATCGTATTTGTAGTACTTGGAAGGCGCATCTTAGGTGGAAAACCAGGGGTTTTCCAGAGGGGCACGAGCTTGGTTTCAGTCTCTGCGTGCACGGAAGGAATAAAACTGCTCTTCTATCTCTAAGCAAGCATCACACGTGAGCACCAACGAGTACCGACTTAATAGGCAAACAAACCTGTCCAGGCATACAAAGTGTCCGTCTGCATGGTCTTCACAGAACGTACCACCTTGGGACTTCAAGTACATACAGAAGTCGCAACAGGTAGTTTGTTACTGTGAATGCGAGTACTGCCAGCACAAGAAAGTCTCTTCCTGCTGAGGAACACGCACAGGGCCCCTTGCGCACCAGAGGTATTATAGTAGATAAATTTGGTGCACGCGGACAGGGCTCGTCGGGCTCCATATATATATGTAAGATATATCTACACGCGTAGCGGACGGATCCGTCCGCTACGCTCGCTTACGCGAGGAAGAATGGGAACAGACGGTTCAAACAATTCGGTGCAAACTCGCGACTTGCAAATGCCAAGAGCTCCATGCTTCATCGACTCGACTTATGTGCAGCTGCATCCTGCACATTTTTTTTTTTTTTTTGTTTTATCCTCCGGCGGATTGGTAAAAATAAAGCTTAAGCTCACCACACTTCCACGTTCCCAATTTCGTGTCGTGTGTCAATTTAGCCCAGTTGGGCACAAAACTTTGTGCGGGATGCGGTTCTTGTTTTGTCAAGGCGGATCTTTCGGCCGCCCGGTGTTTTTTTGGAAAAATGTTAAGATCAAGGTTGCGGGACACTTCGTATCCCTGGACAGGTCTGCCTTTTAAGTCGGTAACCATTGGTACTCACGTGTTGCAAAGCAGTATCATAACAAAAACGCCACCAAAACACGCGGCGAAGCCGCGCGACTGTCCCTGCCGACCTCGACCCCCCCAAAGGGTTGGGGTTGGGGTTTGGGTTATAGGGTTAGGGTCAGGCCTGGGTTCGGGTTGGTCTGGGTTCATGTACAAGGTTGAAATGGACGGCATACGTCCTGCAAAACTTTTGTGCAGGATGCAGCTGCAGATGGCGGGAGCCAGCTTGGTCACAAAAATAAGCACCGTATGAATGTTCTTTAGCAACCCAAAACGACCCTTATAGACTCGTACATAATATACCCAGCCCCACACCAGCAGGCCAGACAAAGCAACATTCATGCTTCCCTCGTATCTCGAGGCACACGCGACGCCCAGGCACGAAAACGGCGACCGCGCTCCGTCCAACTCCCCCTCTACCCGCCAGCACCCGCTGACACCCGACGCGGCGCCGGGCTCGCCCGCGGTGCCGTGCTCTGGGTTCACGCACTCACAAAAACAAAAGAAGAGAAAAGGAAAGAAAGGCTCTCGCCGGCAAGTAAGAGAAGGATGCGGTGTCCAAGTGCGAGCTCTGAGAGGCCAGGGACGTACCAACCGAGCACATTCAGAGAGAAATACATCTTTAACTAAGTCTATATAATACCATATAACTATTTACATGTATGCGGTGCTGTGCGTGTGTTCGTCAAGTGGAATACGAATATTGTGCGGAATGAGCAATAGACAGAAGTAAGCTATCGATACTCGTACTGTAGTATCATGTGGGGGGCATTCGTTCGATATCGGGTTGGCGAGAGTCACGCCTGGGTTCATATAATATTTTAGGCTCTGGAGACCGCGGTTGACTGCGGAGTAAGACGCTGCCGCCGCAGCCGGAGCCACCGCCACCCCTGCCCCGGCCATCAACCACCTTACCGTACCTTATGCCGGTACTGTACCCTACCCTGAGGCTACCAATGCTCTACCCTCTGCTACACTATTCCCACCTCACGCATGCTCTGCTGCAGCAACACGCAAGGAGGCACGAAGCGAAGTCAACCAGGAATGCCTACGAGTATTGGCAGGAAATGAGGGTGTACATCACCAAGCAGTACCTGTCTACCGTTCTTTAGGCCAGGCGAGAGGCGGACAACTTAATTTTGTATTAATAATATCGAACGATTAGTTTTGGCTTTTGATCGGGCACCCCACCCACCCACCCACCCACCCACCCGCCCACCTCACCCACCCACCCGCCCACCTCACCCACCCACCCACCTCACCCACCCACCCACCACCCACCCACCCACCCACCCACTTCATCCACCCACCCGGTCATCCGTGGTGCATACGCGAGGGTTTTGAAGAGGAGGCGGTCATTAACCAGCCAGTCAGTGCCGGCCGACAAATACAAAACACGCCTACTTGACAACACCGCCACCTACTGTAGCTATCACGCGGTAAGGCAAGACAAGACAACGCAAGGCAAGGCATGGCAAAACACAGGAAAAGGAGGCAGGGTGCATAAAACAACAGAAACGGGGAAAAAAAAAACTAAATCCCTACCTGGTACTCTACAGAAACGTTGTGGCCGTGAAGGGAAAAAGACGAACGAAAAAAAAAAAATGACGGGGATTACATCATCAGGGGAAACAATCACGTGAAAATTAAAGAAACGAAGAGCAGCAAGCGCTGGTATGGAGGGGGGGAAAAGGGTTTCCATTCACTCCTGTTGCTTTTCGGCGAGCACCTCGCCCCCCGGTCCCTTCCCCCCCTTCCTCCCCCCCCCACCTCCTTCCCCATCTCGGCTTCGTGTTCTCGACTCGACAACCAACCGCTTCCTTGACAGAGCGACCGCACCCACTCCGCATCAAATAGGATAAAACCATCGAGCAAATATTACGAATACGACATCCATCATCGATCGGTGTATGGGGGTACGACTCGCAGAGGGCAGAACAAGAAGAGGAAGAAGCCGCTGTTCGACACAATTTTAACCCAGTGCCACCCTTCTCTCTCGTTCCCTCTTTCTTGTGCAATTCTCCGTGAACAGACGGGCAGCAGCTACCTGCGATACGATAACCATGTCTATTAACTGCTGCAACACGTGTGTTCGTGTGCGAGCTACTGTAGTAGCTTTCCATTGCAGAAACCCCCCCCCACCCTCCACCCCCCGCCCCCCCCCCCCCCCTCCAACCCCCGCCCCCCCCCCCCCCACCCCATCCCCCATCTCCCACCCGATGCCTCAACCGCCTCACGCCTATTTCGCGGAGAAGCAAATATGAATCGATCATCGACGAATAAATCGATCGATCGATCAAAAATGAACGGACCGATAGACCGAATTACCGACCGACCGACCGACCGACCAACGTTGGCGGCAAGCCGAGACGGGTACACGCGATTCACGTCCTCGAGGCAATGACTCAACCAAAAATTGAAAAAAAGAGACGGGGAAAGGGAAGAGAGGCGTCGGAGGGACAGATACCACGACGACAGCGAAACACGACAGACAGCTAGAACACCCCCCTCCCATGGTACGTAATCAGGTTATTTTGACAAGACCAACACACAAACCCACCCACCCACCCCTCCACAGCGCCCACTCGTCTCGCCCCACGGGACCACGGCGCCGGGCAGGCCGGCAAGAGCCATCCATCCATTCAATACCCGTAAACATATCTGAAACCGAACTCCTCGTGCCCAAGGCAAGGGCAACGCTACGATAAGAGTCGGGGAGAGGGGGAGGGGTGTAGTGGCCTCAAAACACAAAAAGTAAAAAAAAAAAAACACCTTGCGCACGATGAGCCAAACACAAGCGCGCAACCTGTTTTCTTCGATTCATTCTTTGTTTGTTTTAATATCTCCCCCTCGCGAGCAAAATGCAGTCAAGTGTGTGCCGGCCGGGGCCGTGTACTATTAATAAGAAAAAGCGCAGAACCAAGGAGGAAAACAAAAACAACAAAAAACGACGACCGAAACTGAAAAAAAAAGAAAGAAAGAAAAGCGGCGAGCTGCAACCGGCGACGGCGGCCGCCACGACTCAAAACAAGTTCCTACTGCCGCGGCGGCCGCAACAAAAGCATAGCTAACGCAAACCAAAACTACCGACCGATACTCTTCGCACAATTACACGATGCAAATACTGTACCCCCCCCCGCCCCGCTTCCGCTTACGCCTCCTTCCGCCCAACACTAAAACAACCCGCCTCCTACCCCCCCTCTCTGCTTCAAGTTTTTCCCCAATAAACACATGAAAAGAAAACAACAAGAGCTAGGCCAAATTGGTCGCAACACACCCACCACACAAATGGCGGCGCTCTCAAAGAGCGATCACCACAACATCAAGCCACCGCACGAACGTCGGAAGCAAACACGTCCGAATTCAGTCCCTCCCCCTCCCCTCGACGGTTACCGCCTCCTCCAAAATCTACCCCAAGGTACAGGGGCACACTCCGTATCCTACCCCCCCCCCCCGTCCGTCCGTCCGTCCGCCCGTCCCCTACCCCCGGTGCCGCAAACCATCACCGATGAATTATCTCGATGATTAGACTAAAGAAAGACATTTCGTGCCCGCATTTCTACCGGCTCAAGACTAATTAATACGACGACAACAACACGAACGGGCTACGGTACGCTACAACCCCCGACTAAACCGCTCTTAATAAGCGAAAGCGCAGTGGGCTTCCCCCTCCCAACCCCCCCCCGACGCCCAACCCAACCCCCCACCGCCTCCAACTCCAGCTCCAACACCAACCCAACCCTCCCAACCCCCACCCCCTATCATACCCAAGCGTGTCTCACTACTGTAGTTCGCCAACGCACTGTTACGTAACGAACGCCTACGCCATCGGATGCTTGCAAGGAAAACAGGAATAAAGGGTACCAGGTACAGGGTAAGGAAAAGGTACAAGGGGGGATGGATGGACGCAGTTGGGCCATGAGCATCACCGAACCACACTTTCGTGATGGAAGAGTGAGGCGGAAAAGGAGGCGGAGCTAAGGAGGGCGCCTGGGGGGGGGGGGGGGGGGGGGGGGGGGGGGGGGGGGGGGGGGGGGGGGGTGGGGGCGGGGGGGGGGGGGGGGCGCCGACACAAAACCACAAACAACCCCAATCACTCCCCAACCAAAACCCCCCAGAAAACGCACTGGGGGGGTTCGCGTACTCCTTTGTTGCCTGCCATAGTCATTTGACCATTGACCACGCATCCCTTTCGAGACGGAGCCGGGGGGGGGGGGGGGTGGGAAGGGAGGAAGGTATCGAGGGGTAGGGGAAACGGTAGGGGGTGACCGCCGGTCGTGATTTCAAAAACGGGACGGCGCCAACTCTCGTTTCCTAAGCATCCCATTCCTGATCGGTGACCTCCACGGAATCCGTGCTCAGGGTAGGTTGAAGATTCATGGTCTTCATCTTCTCCTCGGCCAATCTGGACGGCACAGCGCGGAGCGAGGGGGCGGGCACAAAAGCGCATTAGTGCCAACGCGAGGTGGGGGAGGGAAAGGAAGATATGGGAACATCGCGCACGCTTTCAAGAGGACGGTGGTGCGTGTGCCCGGGCGAACACGTTGCCGCCGCTCTTGTTTACCTGATGATAGGACAGTACTGGTGTATGCATGCATGCGCCCAGCATACAGGAACAGCGTGCCGCCGACATCCATGCTGAGGGAGACGCACGTGCTTTGCGACGACACCCACCACGCAAAGGGCAGCGTCGAACGGCTCGCGGCGAGAACACGGCTCGCGCACGACCGCCGCCAATACACACTCCCTTGCCATACCCTACCCTACCCTGCCCTACCCTATTGGCTTATCCTAAACTGCAACCCCCGCCCCTCCCCGCCTCACCCCACCCCACCCCACCAACTACACTCCACCCAACAGTGGCCCACCTGATCCCCTCTGCCTCCGCCTGTCCGGCAACCCTCGACGCCTCCGCCTCCGCGGCCGCCGCCGCCTCCGCCTCTGCCTCCGCTGCCGCCGCCTCCGCCGCCTCGACCATCGCAGCCTCCGCTTCTTGCTCGGCCGCCTGCCGCTCCTGCTGCTGCTGCTCCTGCTGCTGCTGCTTTTGCTGCTGCTTTTGCTGTTGCTGCTGTTGATGTTTCTCCTCCTGCTGCTGCTGTTGCAGCCGCGAGATCTTCTCCTTTTCCCCATGGGCCTTCATCGCATCCGCGCTCGTCTCCGCGTTAGCAGCGAAAGACGTCAGAGCCGCCTGCACTCCCAAGGGAAGAAGTCCAAGGTGTCAAGATGTCAAGTTCAAGCTCAAGTGCACGATCAGGTCCAAGTTCAACTTAAACAAGAAGAAAAAATTGTCGTTTTACCTCTCGTGCGTCAACCTTACTGTTACAGCATAAAGCAACTAAAAACGTCAAAGGTCGTCATACCCCATCATATGACATACACGAACTGATCGTGGGTTGTGATTTGTTGTGGTGGGTGCATGGATGACCGGATTAGTGGACGGATGAATGGATGGCTGGATGGATGGCCTCGACGAGTAGAGAACCGGCACCCGAGAAACTAACCTCCTGTTCTTGCTGCTGTTGCTTCCACGCCTGGATTCTCCTCTTCGTCTCTTCGTCCGCCTTGCGCTGGGCCTCCTTCGCCGACATGGGCGCCGCCGGCGCCGCATTGAAGGGTAGTGAAGATGTGGTGGGCTTCAACCACGTCGGTGAAGACGAAGACGAGAACGACTGTCATCATGTCCACGACAAGGCAAGGCAAAACAGCAGACGAGCCAAGACAAGACAATACAAGCCAAGTCGAGACGAGACAAGAGAGTGAGAGCAAGAGCAGAGTGGAGAAAGGGGAGGGGAGGGGGGGGGGAGGGGGGCGAAGAACACAACCAAGCACGGCGACAGAGGAAATGCAGAGACAAGGAGGGAGTAATAAACTGGAGGAACTAAACACTGAAGGGGCGAAGGGGAACAGAGTAGCCGGCAGCGAACGGTGATGGAAGAGCTTCGTCGACACTCCCGGGCGGGAAACCATACCGACTGTACAGTTCAAGTCCCCACTGAACCCACCCGCGCGCCCACCCCGCCCACCCGCCTACCCTCCCATTCACCCATTCCCCCAAAACACCTGCAAAAAAAGGCAACACAACCAGTACAGTACGAGAACGAATCGCTTACGTCACCCCCCCGCCTACACAAGCCTCACGGCAAACCTACCCCCTCCTCCCCTCCATCCCCCGCCCGCCTCCCCACCCTATCAACCAAACCGTCATAACCCCCCACCCCTTCTCCCCCCCACCCCGCTACCCAAACATGCGCACGCACCTGAGGCGTCGACAAAACCGCCGCCGAAGTCGGCGTCTCGGCACCCCCCCCCCCCAAGCCGGCTGCACCTCCCCCGCCGCCGCCGCCGGCAGTTGCTCCTCCGCCCACCGTTCGCTCGTTCTCGCAGTGCCACAGGCTGGCGCAGAAGAGCATAATCATCCTCGACATCACCTGCACGATGTCCTCGGCCACCACGAAGACGCAGGCGCCCAGCTTGCGGGCGACGCTGATGGCGTACTTGGCGTTGTTGGCCTTGTCTTCCTCGTTGCCGGGCTCCGTGACCACGAGGTCCCAGTTCACCACGGATCGGTCGATACCGTGGCACACCTTTTCGTTTTTTTTTTTTTTTGCGTTTTTGTTGTTGTGTTTTCGTTACCATTTTTTTGTAGTTTATGGTTCATTATGATTCGAATAAACAAAAAGGTGTGCCGCCGCCGCGAAAGAGCGGGGGGCGAGAGGCAGGAAGGCAGGAAGGTAGGGGGGGGGGGGGGGGGGGGGGGGGGGGGGGGGGGGGGGGGGGGGGGGGGGGGGACAAAGACGCACTTGTTGGTTTCAATGACCACCACGAAACCAAAAGCTGCAGCAAGAAAAGCATCGCTTCGCTCCGTTTCATTTCTTTGGCTTTTTTTTTTTGTTACAACGTACCCGGCACCAGGTATTACACAATCGCTCTCGCACATAGGATTAGCTGGGTGACTCTTGTCTGTCCCCCCTGCCTTTGGTCGCTTGAAAATACACCATGCCCGACCAGGTAAAAAAATATCAACTTCGTAGACTACAGCAGCGACGGTGCGCGTTTTTGCAGAAGCAAAACAACACACATTGACTGACGGATTCGGCTCGGTCCGGCTCATCACCACCTCCTACCTCTACCACCACCACCACCACCACCCACTACGGCCGACACCACCACAACACAAGCACCATCACCACCGCCAGCCACCCTCGAAGTCGGGTTGGGTACACCGCTGTGCTTGTTTACCGCTACGCAGCAAAACCTATCGGTAGGTATGCTCTCCAGCTGAATCGGCAGCGCGTCAAGGGGCTATAGCTGTCCTTCTCTTTGCTTGACTAAAAGACAAGGTCCAAGCTTCAGCTCCGGCAATCATCCTAGTAATATTACGGGGGTCCATAGTTAATAGGACCTACGGTATACACAAATACCTACCAGGTACGTATTTACCTATTTTTACTAACAATATTTGGTCCTATTTACTACGGTCCCCCGTAATAGCAACATTTAGTACCACTCTCGGCGGCGGTAAACATAAGGACCTTTTATCTTCACATATTAAAGTCTAGAAGTTCCTTATATTTCCGTCCACAGTGCTACGTCTTACCAGGGTACTTACTGTGCCGCTATTTTGTCGTCCCCGATCTCCGAAAAACATTACCTATCAAACAAACCCCCAAGTAATAACCAACCCCCCCCCCCCCCTGTTCACACGACAGTTTACGAATTATTACCCCTCGTGTTTTCGCAAAAATTATGAGCGTCATGCTGCCTGTACTACCCTGTCGTTCCTGAAGGCGACGGCCATGTGTTATGTCTGCCTTTGCAAAAAAAAAAAGTTAAAAAATGGCCAAGCATGGGAGAACCGTATTTCTGAGCACAACTATACAACAGCTCCCTTCGATGATAGCGACGGTGTCAATCAACAACAACAAAAACGAAATCGTTTGGGCCCATGCCGGGGGCGTATTATTTGTTTCTCCTAAAATACGTTTTCAAAATGTTTCAGTTTCCTACCTTGAGCAGGAAGACCCCCGTGGACAGCGACGGGTCCGCGAAGCTTCGGATCCTGGACCCTTCCACCTTAGAGTTCGCCCACGCCACAATCTGGGGATCCTCTATCCTCTTGCCCTTCGTCGACAGGCTCTGCATCATTTCAGTTCGTTTCGATAGAAGCACATTGCGGGACGCAACACGCGGTGCAGTGGGAGGCGGGCAGACGGGCAGGCACGTACGTCAATTTTTTGGTCTGGCTATACACGCATTGGGTGTACGAAGGGATACCTACCAGGTATGTGGTGCATGTGGGTACGGTGCACGTAGTATGGCAATAACAAGACAACAAGACAACAACAACAACAAACACAAAAACAAAAAAACAACAACAACAACAACAACAAACAACAACAAAAACCTGTTCGTCATGGGGGTTTAATGACGGGACGGAAGGCATTTACCACTGTACTTTAAGGCGCACTGTACCTGGAGGAGGTTGAGGGTGTGCCGACGCATGAGCTGCCACATGATTGCCAGCGTCATCTTGTGGTTGCCGTCAATAATGTCCAGCCCGCCGACGTTTACCACGGTGAGACCCATCACCTGTGCACACGTCAAAAACACAGCATACACACCACTCGAATCATACAAGGCATTCAAATCATACGAAGCTAAAAAAGAACGTAGAAAACAAAAACAAAACATCGCACACATAATCACGAAGATCACACGACACAAATCCTACCAACTACACAAACTACATAAACCAACGCACAACACACCAGGGCAGTTCATAGCAACGCTCACCACATCAAACTCAAGGGACAAACACGAACGCGACCATCCAGTCCATCCTTCGCCGTCGTACTACCGGATACTTGCGTCAAGACCCAGACCAGATCAAAACCGACGAACGAACACTTGGTTGAACGACCACCGAACTGCGGCAGGGAACGAACGAATAACCGACCGACCGACCGACAGACCGACCGACCGACTGATCAAACCGACCGACGGACTGACCTTTGCGATATCGATCACGTAGTTCCCGTTCTCCACCTTCTTGTAGCGGTTCTTGGGGTTGATGTTCACGCGCTTCCACCTCACGACCCCGGGCTGGATGCGGTCCATGACCTTTGTTCGCAAAAAAGAAAAGGGAGAGAAGGGGCAGAAGAAACATGAAGAGGCGACAAAACACGATGACATGCCACAGAAGTCGGCGCGGCCAGGGCATCTACTGTAATGCATCTCCCTTCGGGCTTTGGGGCAAAACGCGAAACAACCAATGTTCATCTCTCGAAAATTGGGTCGCAGGAAAACGGAAAGTACTGATTGACTTGAAGAAATTCCATCATTTCGTGATAATAGAGATGATAAATTTCGCAGAAGAGGGACACGATACGTCTAAACAATGAAAACGTCACCAATCGTCGCATGGATGGACACATGGATAATTGACATCGTACGCACCGCATCGGTTTCCCAATCCGCCGAGGCTCCAATTGTACGATCGATTGTGGACGTTCCCATTCCAACAACAGCAATCGCTGCTGACGTTGTTGTAGTCAGGTACAGACTTACATTGTCTCGCGGACAAGAGATTTACCAACGACCAGTCAAAATGACCTTGGAATGCCGACCGAGGTGAAAGATCCTCCCCTTCGTCCTCACTCTATCGTTCTCGCTCACAAGGTGGACCAAGCCAAGCCGTGCTTGATCCTACACCAAGATAAGGCGGGTACTCCCGCGCGACCAAAACCAAGGTGGGGAAAGTACCACAACCCGTCGAGTCGAACCAGGCGTATCTAGAAAATTGGCACGCTTGCGCAAGTCACATACTTCAGCATATCCATGCACTGCAGCGGATGAGGGTAGGGTTTTAACACTACTATCCATGAGACATGGTGGCGTCTGGGCCATCCTTGGATATCCTATTGATTGCAGGTTTCCTATCGATACGTAGGCCTGACTGCGCGGCGTCCGGGCCATCCTAGGTTACCCTAGCGGGTTTCCTACTGATACGTACGCCTGCATGCGGCATGGATATACCCGTTGGGAACGTACATACCAGGTATACGACTCTTGTCCGTTGCTACCTGCGTGTGTTTTTGCGCGTCCATCTACATAGCCAGGTGCGCAGCGATGCTAGCCCCGGCCCCTGGCTGAGCTCAGGGGTATACCGTGTTAACACTCAAGATAGCACACACACCCTCAGACGAATTTCCACGGTGGTTTTCTCGACAGCGGAGAAGGTGCAAACGCCGAGCGGTGCGTCTACGGAAATATCTCGACGACATCATATTTCTTCCCACCGTCGCGATTTCCGTTTTGTGTGCCCCCCCCCCCCCCCCCCCCCCCCCCCCCTCCCCCCCCCCCGCCGCTGCTCCGTCTCGAAAGGGATGCGTGGTCAATGGTCAAATGACTAAGGCAAGCAACAAATGAGTACGCCCCCCCCCCCCCCCCCCCCCCCCCCCCCCCGCCCCGCTTCCCCCCCCGCCGCCGTCCCAACTTCGGAAAAACTTGTCGCGGGAAAAACTATCGTCCCAGACGGGGTGTCGTTTCATCACCCATGCGATACGGTAGGTTCATAGGTGTGGAGGAACGTTTATTAGCGTGCCCCAAATGCCGCTCAAGTGGGGCACTAAGGTGCGGTGTAAACACGGATGGTGGTGCGCGCACCTTGAGGATTGCGTAGCCGTTCTGCACATCGGCGAACAAGTTGTTGATGTACAGGTCACCGTTGTCAACGGCAAGGCTGTTGATCCACATGCGGAACACCTTCTCCTCTCGGGTGTCGCCTAAAAGAGAAAAACAAAACGCACATATACACAAAGCAGCAGCAGTAACAGCAACAGCGTGAGGTCGGTATCGTGAAGCGAATCCCAGCCGTTCAATATGACAGCATCCGTCGAAGCCCACAAGTATTCTAGGAACATCAAACTATATATAAACACAATACACGCACCACACCAACACAGGAACAAAACAAAGCAAAACAGACTACATCACAAACACACCGCGCCAACCCGAACCAACCCCAACCAAACCCAAACCACACAAATAACTATCATTGACATAACATCTCCAATATCTCTCAGTTTCTCTCTCTCACCCCCCTCCCTCTCCGGCTCTCCCCTCCTGCTCCTCTAGCTGACCCTACGCCGACATGAGGAGAGCACAAAACAACTACCTGGTACCTGGTACACGGCAGCACCCCAGCACAAGAAAAAAAAAACGACAGTGCCCCCCCCGCCCCCCGCCCCCGGCAGGAGTTCCACGCCTTGTAGGAGCCACCAATAGATCGGGCGGGGGGGGGGTACTCGATATCATGCATGGCCGTACTCGAATGAACATATACGTGGTACCTTGTACACGACAGTTCCCCCGGCACAAGAAACAAAAAAGACAGTAACCCGCCCCCGCCCCCGCGCCACGGCCGGAGTTCCACTCTCTGAAGAAACGGCCAACAGATGAGGGGGAGGGGGCTCCGAAACTCATACATTCCTGCACTCCGAAACTCTCAAAAACCGTGAAATGTTGGTGTCAGTCATACAACAGCTCACCCTCGTCGTCATCCTCAAGGTTGGCGAAGTCCTCAGTGAACTGTTCCATCACCTCTTGCTGAAGACGCCAAATCCACACCAACAGCCAAACCCGGAACACGAAACAAAAACAAAAAACACAGCACAAAACACAAAGACGAACCGAGAGGCCGGGGTCAGTGTCGGGTCAGTCAGGGTCGGGGGGGGGGGCAGGGTCTGGATTCAAAGACAAAAACTATATTGAAAAAACAGCAACAACAACAAACATACTTAAGGGCGGGGAAACAAAAGCAGATCACCATTTACGGACAAAAACGACGGCAAAAAAAAAAAACAATATTTTTGTGCGAAAAATCAGCCACCGCCGCGGCCGGGACTCGTGAACTGGGTGGGTAAGCGCACGGTCGGTACACGCACACACTTTGCCTGCCCTTCAGCTTCGGCCCCAGCGAGAACGTGGGGCAAGACGGCAGAGCAAAGGCAGCAATGCAGGAACCGGCCACGCGTGTACAAAACAAACGCTACATTGGCGCGCCGCGCGGCATATACACTGCTCAATCTACTGCTGTCGTATACCCATTGCCAGGTACCTGGTACATAGTACTTGTATAGTGCAATACCATGCTGTGTGATGAGGTGTAAAGACAACCCACGACACACAAATACACAAACAAGATAGTCTGGCTGGCATGTGGCATGCAGCTGCTACTGCAAAATGCAACCGGATGTGTGACACGCAACTGGTCAGTTGGTCGGTCGGTCGGTCGGTCGGTCGGTAGGTTTTTGGTCGGTCGGTTGATCGGTCGGTAGGTTTGGTCTGTCGATCGATCGGTCGGTCGGATAACCCTTGCTCGATGTCGCCGCGGGGGCAAAAGGCGTCACGGCGCTCGATGCCGCACGCAAAAATTAAACAACACGAGGAAAAACGAGAGAAAAAAAAAAAAGTTCAACTTACAACAAGAAAAAATGGAATCAAGTCTGAAAAAACGATTTTTAAAAGCAACCGACGCATGGACGGACGGAGATGGGCCAACGAATGGGCGGACGGATGAACAAAAGGATGGATGGATGGATGGATGGACAGGCTGAGTGCTTTTATTTGCACACCTCGACGGTGAGGTTGGGCTTGGTGTTGAACAGCTGGGCGCAGAAGGCCAGCAGCAGCTTCTTGTTGGCGTTGATGATGTCCGCCGGCTGGATGAAAGTCTCCACGCCCATCGCCTGCGCCAAGACAGACAAACACACAAACGAATTAACAACAATACGCGCACCCCCCAACAGTTAGTAAAGGTAGGTGAATATACGGGTGTACTACTACACGGGGGAAACACAATAGTCGGAACCCAAATATGCTGTGTAGACCTAGGCGGATAATAAGTTTTTTTCGGGTCCATCGTGGGTTCTGATTCTTACTACAAATGCCCACCCTACCTCAATACCAGTATCACAGTATCATACACACCAGAGGGTTCTGATACAGTATTGACTCCTTCAGAACTGCAGTCCTGTTTCGGGGACGAAACCACCCAAAAAATCTACTGGTAAGCAGTTTGTCCCCAAAACGGGACTGGTCGTAGTCATACAAGGGTTAAACGGAAAAAGTTCAGGGAATGTGTAGTGTCCCTCTCACTGTTGTGACCGTGAATCAGTGGGGGGGGGGGCGGGGGGGGGGGGGGGGGGGGAAACAAAAAAAAACAGGTGCAACAGAAAAGAGAAGGACTGTTACAAAAAGCAGTCGAGAAAACGGCAAGAGTATATATACTACAAAAGGTCCAAGAAAGCAATGCAAGCACTCGTAGTGTGGATACCACGTCCCTTTCCCCTGGACAGTACCGCCTCAGTACACAGAAATCCAAAGCTCTTTTTTTTACACAAAAGAACGAACACCACCGGCGTTTTTTTGGTTGTTTCCCGAAAAAAAAAAATAGGTACCAGCTGCAAGACAAAGCAACTGTTACAGTACGGTTATACGTACACTAGTTGGGGCACAGCTAAGCAAGACTGCAAGCACCACATTTTCTTCGCGTACACATGCAACCAAACTATTTGTCGACATTTTCAAACAACGTATATTCTCATTACGTGCAGTTGCGTTTTTTTTTTTTCTCGCAGCAATCTTTTTTCACATGCGTACCAAGTACTTTTTTTCACCCCCACCCCCTCACCTTGGCGTTACGGATGATATGCCTCGCTCGGGCTTCGGACCTCGGGGGCTCGGTGCAGACGTCGCACACGGCGGGGTCGAGCTGGTTGAGCAGCAGGGAGAGGGCCTCGCCGTCGCGAAGGTCCGACCCGAAGTTCTTGACGCGTTTTGTCGAGGAGGACTGCTCTCGGGTACAGTCGCAAACCGCAACCGTGACAGTAACCGTAACCGAAGCCGTAACGGTGACAGTAACCGAAACCGTAACCGCAACGACAACCGGAACCGCAACCGTAACCGTGACGATAATCGTAAACCGTAACCACGACCGTACCCAACCGTAACCGTAACCGTAACAGAAAAACGTAACCGAAGCCGAAACGGTGACAGTAGCCGAAACCGTAACCGCAACGATAACCGTAACCGCAACGACAACCGCAACCGTAACCACGACCGTAACCAACCGTAACCGTAACCGCAACGATAACCGTAAACGCAAACGTAACCGTAAGCGTAACGATAACCGTAACCACGACCGTAACCATAGCCGGAACCGAAACCGTAATCATAATCGTACCCCACACCGAAACGCAAGAGGCAGGATAAAAGAGCGCGCGGGGGGGGCAGGGGGAAGGCGGGGGGGGGGGGGGGGGGGGGGGGGGGGGGAGGCGGGGGGGGGGGGGGGGGGCAGGGCGAGGTGGGGGTAATGGAGGAGGCGGGGAAGGCAAACGAAAGTAGGGGGGAGTGCGATAAGTGCTACGGGTATATCATACCGTAGCGTCTGCACAATAAGAAACCATCCAAGGGGTAGCGGTGCGGGGAGCGGGGGGGGGGGGGGGGGGGGGGGGGGTATACTCATGTCAGGGGGGGGGGGGGGGGGGGGGGGGGGGGGGTGAGATAAATGAACCTATTGCACCGCCGCGAGATGCAGGCGACAACTTCCCTCTAACCCGCCGCCCCAGCGCTTCGCGCTTGGTGCAAGCAAGGTCTGCCTGGTCGGTGAGAACCCGACGTGCTCCGTCGCGACATCGACGTTGTAGGGATGCGAGGGTCTATGGTCATACGACTACGGCAATGCATGACATGAGTGTGTACCCCCCCCCCCCCCCTCACACGCCTCCCTTCCGTCAAACCCCCGCAAGCCGAGCACGCGTCAGCAAAAATTGACCACAGAAGAGGGGGCCGTGTATGTCCTTCGTCTTACGCCCCGACGCTTTGGAGAGGGTCGAACTTACCCTGAAGAGGAAAAAACGACCGTTCTAAGAATTCGTAAACTAAAGAAGTGTTATCTGTCACACCCTATCACATAATATACTTCGAAGTAAAAGCATAGCACAGCATAGCATAGAATACACCATAAAAAAAAATAATGTCATATCACATGATATCATATCATCTGATTATATCATATCATATCATAGCATATCATATCATTTCATATCATATCATATATCACATCATATAATATCATATCATATCACAGCACAGAAAATCATAGCATATCCATGTTCATATCATATTCCTATAACAAATCATGCGGTAGCATATCATACCTATCAAATCAAACGGTATCAGATCATATGACATCATGTATGATATCAACACCACACCTCACCATACCATACGATATCAGCTCACATCAAGCCACATTGCGTGTAACAACATCACAGAACATCATGATACCGTACAATATTATATACCACTTTGTCCCTAAACAAAAGAACCGTTTTCATCCAATATTAGTTTACAAAAGTTTACTGTATTTAGTGAGATAGTGGTATGCCATATACTCCACACGAATTATCATACCATACGAAATATCATACCATAACAAGTATCATACCATACGAAGTATCATACCACACAAAGTATCATACTATACGTCATCACCTCCTATCAAAGCACGTGGCGCATACGAACATACCAGGTAAAAAAAACACCAAATCATATCGTACGAAGAGACATCGCTGGCTGGGGGGGGGGGGGGGTGTCGACAGTCGCGACAGCCGATAACGCTCTGACACTCTGCTCTCTCTCTCTCTCTCTCTTACCCTCTCGAGGTGGTAGTTGAACCAGCGAACCAAGATGGCCTCCGGCTGCAGCGCCAGCAGCCCGTCAAGCTCCTCTCCTTCCTCCAGGAGGCAGACCAGCTCCGGACAGGACGTCAAGCTGCCGCCGTGCCGGGGGTGAAAAACAAGACAAAAAATGAAGCGAAAAAAACCCCCCAACAAAATGACAACACAAATCAACAAAAACCAAACCAACAAGGAAACAAGAACAATAACAACCAAGAGCAAACAGCCAGAACAAACACAAGAACAAAAAACGCAGGGCAAAAAAAAAAAAGAAGCCGAAAGCAAACAGAGAACCAAGCTTGAACCCCTTTTCAAGCCTGCAGTCCCGTGATGGGGACAAACCTCTTCAACCGTACCACTCTTGTCCCTGAATGTAATTTTGATTAGATAATAGTGAACAAACGGTCATTATTGTTAAGAGACAGAGTGATACCTGGTAGGTAGTTTGCCCCCCTAAACGGGGACTGCAGGACTGAAAAAGGTTGACTCCTTTAGGACCGCACTCTCCCATCGTGGGGGCCAAATAACTTGGGATTCGAAACAGATAATATGCATACATGCGCAGCAGTGCACCAGCGAAAACGGGTTTTAAGCTTTCCACTATCACGGCCGGGCCCCCCATCTACCCACCCAAAACCACCGTCCGGACCCTGAAATAAACTTTCTCAGCCGAAAAAAAAAAAAAAAAAAAAAACCGTTACAAAAACCGTTACAAAAAAAACCCGACTCAAAACAGATGCAAAACTAACATACCCGATACCTACAATGGTTGTTTCCAAACCATTTAAAAACGCAACCATTCATCCTTTCACTAACCGCTGCACAATACGTAGTTTTTGCTTGCGCAATGGAGACCAACGAACGACCAACGACCACGCCTACGTCGCAGCATCGTCCAAACGGGGAGGCGCGCGTGCGTGCGGGGGCGCGGGGTGGGGGGGGGGGGGGGGGCACCGACACATCCCCCGCTGAGATAGCCCGTCAAGCAAGACACACGCCATCCTGGAAGGAAACATGAGGACCACTCGGTATACGGTGTTCCCGAAGAATTTGGTTGGAACCAATTGGGGCAAGTGCCTTGCGGTCTGTTTCCTGCATAAAAGTGACCCCGAGCCATGGACCTTCCTGCTATTAATAATAAACGTTACAACTCGACCCAATAAATGACTAGGGTAGGTTCAAAGTTACGTTCTGACCAAAAAACAAAATGCCCCAACCTTGAGAGAGGAAGATTTTGAAAGCGGTTCATTTTTACACACCATGTATTAAATAAAAACAGACCACGAGAAACCTAGACCAAATAACTCGGTTTGAACCAAATCATTCCCGAACACCCCATTGATGTCAACGATTGTTACGTCCTTATATTTTCTCATCCCGAAAGGTACAAGTAATTGGTATGTGCCGGTATATCCCCATGGTATACTTGCCTGATGGAGGATAGCAGCTGTATCCGGATGATTTGCCAGATCAGCCCGAGGATGAGGATGGAATTGCCGTCGATGATGTCCTGCGGCGCAATCGTTCCACCAATCACAGACGTCCACCAATCACCATTCACAAAAAAAAAAAACGGACAGTGCACGCAACGAGCCAGAAAAAGGATCGAGTTTCATCGATTGTGTGTACAAAAAAAAAGGTATTGTAAGGTATGTAGGAATGTGAAAAGCGCAGCGAAACAAGGAAAGACTCGAGCTCCATAGCAGTCTCACTAGGAATTGCCCTGCCACTGTGCTAACTCCCCCCCCTCCCTTCACGCGAGGAGGAGCAACTGCCATGACTGCGCAGCAGCAGCCGAAATGGCTTGCGCTGATGTGTTGATATCGTCGTCAACTGCATCACAAACACCACAAAACGCGAACAAAAAAATCACAAAGCACCACAAAACGAAAAAAAACAAAACCGCGAAACTTCACACGACCACAAATATCGCGAGCATCCCAACCATCCCAACCATCCTAAATACCCCCACACATCTCTAATGTCCCACACATCGCACTTATCCCACCCATCCAAAAATTTCCCACAACTCCCCAACATAACAAACACGTTCTAAAAACATCCAACATCTACGCTACATACCAAACACACCACACACCACATAAACACTACACTTCGATTTGTATGCAAGCATCACAAACATCACAACCATCACGGCCATCACACACACCACAATCATCACAAACAGCATCAGCCTGCACCCGCCCCCCCCCTCCCGCCCTCGACGGGGGGATACTTGCAACTCCCACCTCCCACGCGACTTGCTCAACACCTCACGGCGCTTCGCGATTGGTGCAAGCACTGTCTGCCTGGTCGGTGAAAACCCGACGTGCTCGGTCCCGGCATTGTATGTAGCGATGCGAGGGTCTATGGTCGTACGATTACGGCCATGCATGACATGAGAGTACACTCCCCCCCCCTCCCCTGGCCTGGCTCGGCCCCGTCTAATAGGCTAGGCTAGGCTAGGCTAGGCTGGGCTAGGCGGCGTGTATACCTTGGCGTTAACGTTGGTGACGACGCATCCAATTGATCGCGCAGCGTTGAGGGCGAGGTTCATGTTTTCAATCTTTTGGAAGATCGACAGCTTCGGTCTCTTGTCCGAAACGATGTTCATGGCCCTGCGTGTCACACAATCACAAGCAAAGACGAACCCAGACAAAGAGGAAGGAGACGGGGGCAGGGGGGGGGGGGCGTACTCATTTGTTGCTTACCTTAGTCATTTGACCATTGACCGCGCATCCCTTTCGAGACGGAGCAGCACGGGGGCAGGGTGGGGGGGGGGGGGGGGTACTCGATATCACGCATGGCCGTAGTCGTTTGACCATAGACATTCGCTTCCCTACAACGCCGGGACGGAGCACGTCGGGTTTTCACCGGCCAGGCAGACATTGCTTGCACCAAGCGCGGAAGCGCCGTGAGGTGTTCGGCGAGTCGCATGAAGGGTGAGCTGCATCCTCTACTAAGAGCCGCTTGTGAGGCGGACTTGCGCAAGGGTGACAGCGCCAATGAGTCGATTTACTTTCCGGTGTGGCCACTTCCAGAGACAGCAATGGGGGTACTACATAACTGCCTCGTGGATGCCTTACCACAAACCTACCTGGTACCTGATACGATCATTCCTACGAGAAAACTATCCACGCGGTCACGCAGAGGAAAGGCTCCTCCCGACAAAACGGACATGACCATGTTTGCTTTGGTTCTACAGCCGAAAACGACATTCGAAAATTACACAATGAGGAAGAAAGAGCCAGACGCCATTCAGATACCTGGTACGATACGTACAAGCACAGAGCCCTACAACAATAGCAGCAACCGCATCAGCAAAAGCAACAAACAACAACAGCAACCGCAACGACCACAGCAAAATCGACAGCAACCAAACCAACAACGAGAACGACACTATCATCACCACCAGAGCCTAAACCCGGTCCCACGATACGCCACCTCCTTGCTCCCCCGCGAACAATCCACGCCCAGAGCACTACATCACTAGGACACCAAAAAGCCCAAAACCACCAAACCAGACCAAAACCACCAATGCACTACCAGGTATACACCAAACACACCAGCACACGACCAAACCATCAAACCACTAAGGCGTGCGGCACCTATCAGTCCATACCTCGCGTCGATGGTGTCGAACTCGGCGAGGTTGATTAGCTTGCACAAGATGAGGCCGTCGGAGGTTTCCGTGAACAGCGCCTCCGAAAGCGGGTCCATGGGCAAGCGCGCCCCCACCACCTGAAAAAAAAAACACACACACACATACATACACAAAAAACACAAAAAAAGCGGGACAAAACACACAAAAAACACACAAAGAAAACACGTGTAAGAAAACACACACAAAAATCGACCCCCGTTACTTGGAAAGTGCATTCATTTTGTGAGGGACGACACTAGTTGGAACTAAATGTAGTACCTGGTATATACCAGGTACGGAAATTTTTTTTCCACACGTGAAAACTCAACTTGCGACGGCGGTTTCGACGTCAGGCTTCTTTTCCAACACAAATCAACAAAAATTCGAGCACGGGAATACTGGTTTCAACGTGTATGGTGGCATGCATTGGATGTTCTCCCTTGTACAATATGTGTCCTGTTGATACCCTGGATCGTGACGTGGGGAGGTTTTGCTGGGTTTTTTCTTGCGGGCAAATTCGGAAAAGTTATAAACCCTCAAGTCAGTGACGGTTGCTTACCACTTGTCCGAGAAAATGATTTGACACTCACCGTGTACGAGACGAATAGAACTAACCCTAGCCCTAACCCTAAGCCAATCAGAGCAGCCCTAACCCCAACCCTGAGCCAATCAGATCAACCCTAATCCAAACCCCAAGTCGATCAGAGCAACCTTAACCCCACCCCTAAGCCAATAAGATCAACCCTAACTTTAACCGCAAGCCAAGCAGAGCATCCCTAACCCTGACCCTGAGCCAATCAGATCAACCCTAACTCTAGCCGTAAGCCAATCAGAGCAACCCTTAACCCTGACCCTGAGCCAATCAGACCAATCCAATATCGAATTAAGTGGTAAGCTCCACCGCAGTCAGTTCACTTCACGTCGACGGCTGTTGTTGTGCTTCTTCTTTCGTCATCATTTTATAATACGAACATCACATAAATACAGTGGGTGCATGCGCGTGTCGGAGAAGGCGTTGAATTCAGCGACAGCAAAATCCACATCACACCCGGGTGGATCAAAGGGTGACCAAGACAACAACACACTCGCACAAGGTACATACACATGCGCGTACTCGTGTCATATTACGGGGGACCCTAGTAAATAGGACCTACGGTACCCACAAAAACCTATACATTTCCCTATTTTTACTCACAATATTTGGTCCTATTTACTATGGCCCCCCCCCCCGTAATAACACACCTCGAAACACGAGGGTGCGCACGAAGCAGAATGTCCTTTTCTGAGACACAACTTTAACCTAATAAAACCCTCCGAGAACTTCAGTTTCTCACACCAAACAGACGAGATAGATCGCATAGATGAGGTGGATCATCTACAGCAGACCGCAACCCGCCGCCATCATCTGCTGTAGTACAGATCCGATCGATGAAACCCTAAGTGATTATCTAGACCATCCAGATTACACAGCTCCCATCGGGCAACACGACCTACTGCAGATCGGTACGGATGAAGAATACATCTACCGTGAATGATCTAGATCATGAAGAGGGAATATATGATCTATCTGATCTGTCCGACGTGCGCATTGTTTTGGTTGTATAAACTCCTCTACCTCTACCCCACCCCCCCTCCCCCCCCCACACACAAAAATATATATATGGCCATACGACTACGGCCATGCATGATATCGAGTAAATCTCTCCTATCGAGTACCCCACACACACAAAAATACCAGCCATAAGACAACCCGGTCTGAATCCCACATTTCGGTGAGTACAAAAAACAAAAAATATTCACCAGCCATATTACAACCCAGTGCGAATCCCACATGTTCGTGGCGAGTTACAAAAAAAACAAAAACCGTTGCCAGCCACATTATAAAACCCCGTCTGAATTCCACATGCCAGTGGTGGGAGTGGTGGAAGACCGGCCATGTCAAGTTCTCAAGCGTCGCAAAAGTGGCATGATTCTGTCCCGGAATATAATGCGCCTTTCGTGTTCAGATTACAGTCCGAACGAGTTGTTGTTGTTCTTCTCGCATTAACTCATCGCCACAACGCAATGCATCGAGTGACTACCAATCTATTCCCGGCAAGAGGCGAGAGTGGTACGTAAAGGTTTGAGGCTACTGGTCGTACCGTGCTGTACTCCCCCTACGGTACAGTAGTAGCACCAGTTGTCAGCTGCAACTAGTCGCGAGTCGACGAGGGAAGAAAGCGTTCAACCTTTATCGTGATAAAACAGCAAGGCACGTACGTACGTGCCGTGCTTGTAGCGAGAGGGGTGTACTCGATAGGAGAGACGTACTCGATCTCATGCATGGCCGTAGTCGTATAACCATAGACCCTCGCCCTCGCATCCCTACAATGCCGGGACGGAGCATGTCGGGTTTTCACCGACCAGGTAGCGAGGGGGGGGGGGGGGGGGGGGGGAGAGTCTACTTCTACTATTACGGGGGTCCATAGTTAATAGGACCAAATATTGTTAGTAAAAAGAGGTAAATATATATCTTTTTATGTATACCATAGGTCCTATTAACTACGGACCCCCGTAATATGTGACCCGCGGCCTGAGCTACGACTAGGGAGGGAGCAGGAGAAAAAAAGGCGACAACAACAACAAGTGGGATGAAAAAAATAGCAAAAAAACAAGTATACTGCTTCTAGTACCAGGTATGGTATAGTTTACGACAAGCCTTCTCTTTCTCACCGGGTCCGCCGCGAGACTGTTGTTGATGTGCTCCGTGAAAGCCATCCGCTCATCGTCCGAGTACGAATGGTACGCCATGCCTCCGGAGTGCTGCAAGCGGTTTTACAAAAGCCAAAAAAAAAAACAAAGAAGGTGTAAAACGCGTACGTTTGTTTCGGTGCGTTATGGCGTTTGTTTCGCTTCGTCACGTGTCGCTAATGAATAGGTAAGTGGCGTTCCCGACAGCCCGACAGCGTCCCTGCCTAGAAACATGCCGCCAACGTACAGCCAGCTCAACAACTACACACGTCGGACACACAGATCATGCACAGATAGATCATCTTCAGATAGATCCATGTACATCCTAGCCTATGCCATTGTGAGATGTTGTGCAGGGTGTGTGTAGTACAGATCCGACCCAGGAAACATATGCTAGATCGTGCAGGAGTACACGGCTCCCACGCGACAACATGAGCTAGATCACACAGATCATACTGATCAGAGGACCGTTTCTGCCCTCAAAGGTCTAGATCATGAACTGTGGGAATTGATGATCTGTTAGACGATCTGTCCGACCCGTGATAACCGAAGCATTTTCAGCAGCTCGCCCGCAACAAAAGTGTGCACCGGGGTACCACTCAGTGGTACGCCTGACATCAAACACACCACACTGGTGGTCATGTACTCCAAGCACGTGAAAGTAGAGGCAAAACAGTCGTTCGTCGGTATCAACGTACAAGAAATCACTGAAACAACATATGTCAGTGTTGATGCGTGCATACTATAATACCGTTACAAACTAGACGTAAGTATCAACGTGCTAATACTCTACAAACAGACGTCAGCACATCCGAAATATCACAACGCAAGCAGACGCCAGTCAGCGTCTACCGTACACAGCAGTGGCCCCTCAATAGTGCCGGCTGCCCGCTGTAGTGCCTGTGAAGTCGCTTGGCACAGATGGGATCAACCAGTGTGGTACTAGTTGGTGTGCGGAGTAATTAGTGCCGGTTCCCGCTCTAGTATAGTTAGTGCCTGTGATTTCGCTTCGCACAGATGGGATTCACCAGTGTGGTACTACGTAGTTAGTGTGCGGAGTAATTCGTGCCGGTTCCCGCTATAGTATAGTTAATGCCTGTGATTTCGCTTGGCACAGATGGGATTCACCGGTGTGGTACTGGTTAGTGTGCGGAGTAATTAGTGCCGGTTGCCGCTATAATAGTGCCGGTATTTGTTGGCTCGCGCCTACCGGCACTATAGAGGGACCACTAATCATGATTTATATCAACCGCAGTTGCGAGGTGGCGGATTGGTGTTCACCTGAGCGGGCGCCTTGTGAATCTTGCGCACGTTCATCGAAGAGGCGGTGTTGTCTTTCTTGAGCTTGTGCATGATAGACACCACCTCTCCGAACGAAACGGACCCTCCGTTGTATACGTCCGCTTCCTTCATTGCATCCTGTGCGGGGGGGGGGGGGGGGGGGGGGGGGGGGGGGGGGGGGGGGGGGGGGGGGGGGGGGGGGGGGGGGGGGGCAGAGAGAACGACCAAACGAGCGAACGTGCATACAAGCAAGTAAGCGAACAAGTAATCGAGCGAGCAGGCAAGCAAAGCAGAGGAAAGCAAGCAAAGAAAAGCAAGCAAAGGAAAGGAAATCAAGCGAAGGAAAGCAAGCAGAGCAAGCAAAGCAGAGGAAAGCAAGCAAAGCAAACAAAGCATGACGGAGCGGAGAGACAGCTAACCCACCCCTCTCTTGCACCCTTCCACCCTCTGCCCATGCATGCAAACCACAAGGTCGACGGGGTTACGAGAGGGCAACACCCCTTTCGCGCCGTTGCCGCTCCTGATTATCTTATCCATACGGCCAAGTCCAGCCCACCGGTGCGGCGTTTCCATGAAGCCACAACTACAGTAGTAGAGAGGAAGGACGAAAACAAGTGGCATCGTGGCCAGAGAATACAACAAAAAGCGACCAATAAAACGCTTCGGTCTTTGGTCTCTCCTCACTCCCGCCTGCCTCCCCTCCGCCCCTTTCTCCGTCCCGGTATTGTAGGGAGGGTCAATGGTCATGCGACTACGGTCATGCATGGCCTGAGTAAGCCCCCCCGCGCGCTTCCCTCGCCCCCCCCCCCCCCCCCCCCCCCCCCCCCCCCCCCATCCTCCACCTTCCTTGGTAGGTTCAAGCAGAACACCCTGTTGGTACCCTACCGTACCGTATCAACCCCCCCTCCTCAGCAACGATCGCCTTCAGGGGCATTGTGGCCTCCCCCGCCTACCCCCCCCCCCCGCCCTCGCCCCCGCCGCTACCACCGCAAGCGCGGGTCATCACGAACGACAAACGTGCAGAAACCGGGGGGTGGGGGGACACACACGCACAACAACGGTCGTCCCATGCCGTGTCGTTCAGAAACTACTGCTAAGACCCACCCATGTCAGTCAGTCTCTCCCCCCCCCCCCCCCCCCCCCCCCCCCCCCCCCCCCCCCCCCCCCCCCCCCCCCCCCCCGACGTCCTAGACCTAGACCTTCTAAGTTTTCACTATTTCGAAGGTACACACATAGTCATAGTAACCAGCACCATAGGTAGTGTGTAAATATCATACTAAGTAGGGAGATAAACGGCTTCCGGGCCCATCGTGGGTTCCTATCACTGCTAATACAGCCTCCCGTAGTAGACCGTTCCCAAGGTTTACTAGAGCTCCTCTCTCACATAAGGAGGGTGGCATTTAGTATCACGGGGGACCACGACAAATAGGACAAAATCACACTACCCGGGAGAGATGACTCTCCCGGGTGGCTATCTCCACCGCACCTGCTCCTCTCGGGGGTCAGGTCGGGTCGACGTGCCCAACTGGGCTAAATTGACACACGACACGAAATTGGGAACGTGGCAGTGTGGTGAGTTCAAGCTTTATTTTTACCAATCCGCCGGAGGATAATATATATATATATATATATATATATTGTTAGTAAAAAAAGGGAAATATAAAAGGGTTTTTGCGTGTACGTAGGCCCTATTTACTATGGTCCCCCCGAAATGGATGTCTCAAGTATACGAGTTTGACAACTACGCCCTATTTAAAAACAAACGTCCTAGATGTCCCCCAGACCGATCTCCCATGATACTAACAATCTTCTTTTGAGGCTTCTAAACCTTCTACCCCCCCCACCACACCCCGTAAAATTTTCTAGCATTATTACGTATTAACAGAGGCCGCTTGCACCTCCCCGCAGCCTCCAGATTCTCCAAACCTTTCTATTGATAGATCTCTTGGGTTTCCCAGGTCTCCTGTAGCCCCCCCCCCCCTCGACCTCCTAGACCTACCCACGACCTCCCCTCGACCTCACTATCCTCTTAAACCTTTTACAACGCCTATAACTCACTCCAGAACGTTCTACGCAGCTCTCCAAGATTTGCCAGGTCTCCCCTAGCCCCCTCCTCGACATCCTAGACCCCTCCACGACCTCCCCTCGGCCTCGATATCCTCTCAAACCTTCTACGCCGCCTAAAATACAGCTCATTCAAAATCCTCCGAAACGTTCTACTTGTGTATCTCTTGGTTTTTCCAGGTATTTCCCTAGGCCTCCCCTCGACCTCCTAGACATCCTATCGATAGATCTCCCCATCGGCCTCAATATCTTCTCAAAACCTTCTGCACCGTCTGTTAACTCATGAACCTTGTATTTCTAACACCTTTGAAACTGCACCTTTGTTTCTGGTGACTAAATGCTCAGTGCAGGATAACGGTTGCAGCAGCATGTGGTTTGTCCCCGAAAGGCTACTACGGGGGGCCATAGTAAATAGGACCTACGGTACGCACTAAAACCTATATTTTTACCTATTTTTACCAACAATATTTGGTCCTGTTTACTATGGACCCCCGCAATAGCTAGATCATGGGAAGACCCAAAGGGTAACGTCGCGACACTACGTTGGAACGACTTCGGCCCCAACGGTAACTCAGTAACATAATGTTAGACCCGGATTGATGTTTGTTTTATTATGGTAACACTGTAGCGGAATATTACCATCAGATCTTTACTGACAGTAACACCGTAACAGAATGTTGAGAGAGACCTCCGCAATTAGGCCAACATCCTAACATAATGGTACCTATCGGCCGGCCAAGACTGTAACGTTGCTAACGTACATTAAACGTTACGTTATCCGACCCTAAGGCAAAAGCAGACAGGGGGGTCCGAAAAACGTAGTGTTGGAAAAGCTGGCCACTACGTTATGTTACGTTAGTGTTAATAAATAGTAAACATAATTTACTGTGTCGGTAGTCCTGGCCGACATGGTAACGTTAGGTTAGAGTGTTACGTGTAACACTCATCTTAAGGGTACCACAGTGGTAAGGTTAGGTTAGGGTGCTACGTGCAACACACATCTTAAGGGCACCACAACGTTAGTGTGTGATGTCTTAACAATGCGTAGGCAGCAACATTCTGCTATCATTCTAGTAAATCTGCGGATATCGACCTGGGCACGTCAGAGTGATAACGTACGTGTATGGTCAAACCCTAACCTTGTGTTACAGTGCTATTACGGGGGACCATAGTAAATAGGACCAAATATTGTTAGAAAAAAAAGGGAAACATATAGGTTTTTGTGTGTACCGTAGGTCCTATTTACTATGGTCCCCCGTAATAGTACAAGCGCGGATCGCGGCGTAACGTAATGTTACTGTACCACAGCTGGACGAGATCAAGCAGAAACCTAACGTCAAGGCGTGTGCACGTTCGTGGGTTACCAGTCAACACCGTGTTAGCGCGATACCGTGATTACTCCTCCGATGCTAGCACTTCGTCAGCACGTGGCCACGTCCCTGCGTTAGGCCCCAAAACGTAGGCAAGTGTTATCCGAGTGTTGCGTAATAACCCTGCCCCTAAGCCAATCAGACTAAAAATCTCGAATAAGTGGTAAGCTCTATTGGTATTATACCCGTTACTTACGAAGCGCTCTATTGGTATTATACCCGTTACTTACGAAGCGCGTGCAGCACATGCTATTACGGAGAATTATAGTAAATGGGACCAAATATTGTTAGTACAAATAGGTAAATATATAGGTTTTTGTGTGTACCATAGGTCCTATTAACTATGGTCCCCCGTAACAGTACACGTGATCATGCTGCCCGCGTGTCGCACACATCTATCTCCCTGCGGTGGGTTGCACCTCGGACATATCCCCTACACCACTACCTCCTTATCCCACCAGCAACGGGCTGTGCTTTGCGCCGCCGATGGAGCTGTAATCGTCGATTCGCGCGACGTATGTTTCCCTCCTCTCCACAGTCCAAAACGGGTTATGTTGCCTTTTTTTACTAAAAGCAAAAGGTATCCCATCTTGGAATACCTCCGCTACACTGCCCACATCTCAAGACACCTCTCCTCGACCTCCTGCACCTCTCCCGAACCCCCTCCTACAAGCCTTCTATACCTCCCCTGGACCTCCTACACCCGCCTCGAGGTCCCATTACAATCTGTGAGCCCGGATCTTCAGGTTGGTAGGCTGTTCAGGTATTTTGGTTCCTGTTGGGATCAAGGTACGGGCGAAGACCCAACCCAACCCCTAGCCCTGACTCCAAACCGCAGGCGAAACGGGCCAAAACTGGCCACAAACGCGGCTGCTGCGGCGCGTTTGCATCTAACCCGGAAATTTCTCAATTGCGGACGACGGTTCCGAAGCGCAGACCGCGCTACGCAATTCTCAGGTCAAAAACACCCCTAAACATCCTAGCCCACAGATTGCAAAGCCTACTCCCCGCCTCTTAGACCCCCTACACTTTCCAGGCATCCTACACGCAGTAGACATCCCCCAGATCTCCCAAGCCTCCCTCCCCTCTCGGTCTCCCACAAACAATAGATCCCCTATTACTTTTATCAACACTCTTCCCGCTGGTAGTCTAGTGGTTAGGGTATACGGCCAAAAAGAAGTCGTGCGCGGGTTTTGATCTTCGATAGCAGCGCGTTTTTCGTCCCTAGATTTCACCAAAACTATTAACCAGGTACAAAAATAATACGTTGGCTGTGAGGTCGACCGATTCTCCTATTACGGGGGGCCATAGTAAATAGGACCAAATATTGTTAGTAAAACTAGTTAAATATGTAGGTCTTCGTGTGTACCGTAGGTCCTATTAACTATGGTCTTCCGAAATAGATTATATTTACTGTGTTGAGCTCTTAGCCCGTTGGACTACTGGTAAAAGGTTAACCAATCGCCAAACCAATCTAAGCCTTAGACCACCCCCCCCCCCCTGTAACAGACCGGATATACGGGTCGACGCGTGACACCAACACGCGGTTCCAATTTTTGGGGGTCCAGAAGTATTTTTTTTTCAGATTCTTGACATGAGGAAATTCACTTTTCTTTAAAAAGCGATTTCATGGTGGACGTGAGATTCGAACTCACGACCAACCACCCATGTCCTGCCAATCATGCTATATGTTAAACGTCTTCATCCGTTGGGCTACTGGCAAGAGGTTATAACCAATGGCCTACCCAATCCAAGCCTTGCAAAAAAGTGTAGGTCCTTGTGAGCTACTGGTGTTAAAAACTTGAGCTACTGCTATTAATAACTACCTGGTACCTGGTAAAATGGTCATGACATCCTCCTACAGCAGTACTTGGAGGTATTTATAGATGCTGGTAATGCGTGGCGAGGGGTTCGCCCCAGGCCTTAGACCTCCTACTAATGTTTTTAACACGTTTTCGTCCCTAGATTTTCCCAAAAAATAGAATTTACGGGGGAGCATCTTAAATCAGGACCAAATACGCTTAAAATAGTATAAATACTGGAATACATATGTTATTCGGTATATGGTGGGTCCTCATCACTGCTATTAGTAATATGGTCCCCCGTGATTAAAAATACGTACCCCGTTGGTATACGTCAGCCGTAAGCTCGACCGATTTCCCTGGACTATCTATAGGTCATCGTGAGCCAAACAACGGCTGCGATGTGCTTCTCCTACAGCAAAGATTTCAGGAGACAGCACTTTCACCCCTTGACAGACAGCAACTTCGCCTTGACATGCCTTGACTTGACATCAAAATACTAGGTTTTAGTGTGGAAGACTCGGCCCTACGCCCTCGACGGCACACGTTTTGCCTTTTGCTCGACACGTCTCCTGACATCTTCGTCCTACAGCAGTGGCTGCTGCTGTGCTGGATGCATGCTACTATCTACTGCTGTATATACATACGACACCAAAGCCTAACCTTCCATGAAAAAAAAATATGAAAAGCGCCACCGGATGAACATATGAACATGGCCTACAACAGGTGTACACATAAAAAAAAAATAGTCAAGACACACAAACGAATGTCTCGGCCATATGTATCAGTTGAAGGGCCTCCCCGTCAGTCGCAACTGACTGTTTCCGCCAAAAAGTGCTACCTGGTACTATTAACAGCACACGTCGTTGTAGAGACACGAGGGCGACGCCGTGGTCAAAAGAGCAACACGAGGTGCAAACGTCTCCAGATACACGTCATGCGTACCATGGATAGTTCTAGACGTGTACGCAGCGCTTCTGGGAAGCACAAGCCTGTAGTGACATCACAACGCAGGCCTTTCCAAGTACGAAACCTTCCTACTACGTAGACTTCCTGCACTTTCTACCAACAGACCTCCTAGATCTTGTGGAGTCCCCCGACCCCCTCTACATCTACATCCCCTACGCCTCCCATATAGAACTCCCCTACACCCCCTCCTCCCCCTAGACATCCCACTAGGAATACATTTCAATATTAATAGAGCACCCACCTTCATGTGTCTCTCTGAGCGCATCTCCCCCATCTTCCCTAAGCGTCCCATATGTGATGCAACTCCTCTAACATAGACCTCCCAAGACCCACCCTGTCATCGACCCCCAGCAACATCACTACCGCAACATAATAAAATAGACTACCCACTTGCAGGTGCCTCACCGAGGACATCTCCCCCGTTTTTTTCCCTACTTACATATGATAGAACTCCCCTATTTTCTACCGGTACTTCCCAAGACCCGCCCCTACCATACACCTCCTGCTTTATAATAAAAACGTCAATAGACCACTCTGAGGACCAACGCCCCAACGGGTAGGGTGGACCGTAACTGGTCCGAGTCCGGCGGGAAGGCCTCATAACCTTGGTTTTTGTTAGTGGGTGAGCTAGCGCAAGTCCCACACTACCCGGGAGAGATGACTCTCCCGGGTGGCTATCTCCACCGCACCTGCTCCTCTCGGGGGTCAGGTCGGGTCAACGTGCCCAACTGGGCTAAAAATTGACACGACACGAAATTGGGAACGTGGAAGTGTTGTGAGCTTGAAGCTTTATTTTTACCAATCTGCCGGAGGATAAAAAAAAAAAAAAAAAAAAAAAAAAAAAATAGACCACCCCTACGTGCAGGCGCCTCACCGAGGGAATCTTCCGCGGTTTCCCTACGCCTCCCATACATGATAGAACTTCCAAGACCACCCTTATCATGACATTTTCTATACTAAGTTTCGTACAATAATACACCTGGTATATACCTAAATACTCGTATCACGGGGGACCGCGTAGTAAATAGGACAAAATATTGTTAGTGTAAAGTAGATAAATATATAGGTTATTGTGTGGGGGTCCTATTTACTATGGTCCCCCCCGTAATAGGATTATCTCGTAGAGAACCCACCTGCAAATGCCTCTCCGAGGGCATCTCCCCCATCTGCCCGAGGAGAGCTCTCAACTCCGACATCATGATCTGACCGTCCTGGTTGCCGTCCAGCGTGGCAAACGCCTGCTTCATCTTCGTCTGTTTTTTTTTTTTTCGTTTTTTTTTTTCCCGACAAACGTACCAGTTTACCAAGCGCCAGTCAGGTACAAAGCAAAAAAACAAGTAGAGCAAAGCGCGTATTGGCGGACAGACGAGGGGGGTAGCGCGTCAAAAATACTCACAGAGCTCAACAGGTTACGTATACAGTAAACGGGCATACTGCTGTGCAGTAACGCTGTGTTGCTCCCGGACGACATATTGTTCCCCAATATGGTGCCTTCTATAATATTTTGAACATTTATTCGTGTGAATATAAGAAAAAATCTGGGACGGAGTTGATCATTCCCAACTAGCAGACAATGGACGGTCACAAGATGTAGAGATGGCGGCCGAGGGGGACGAGAGACGAGCCAACAACAAAACGGGTCCCTTGCGATGCAAGAAGAAAAAAAATACAAAAAAACATGCCAACCACAGACTGCCCACCGGCTGCTCGAAAGGTTTGAATGCCTCGTAAGCCTTGCAAGGTTTTGAAACCCCTTTAGGACTGCACTCCCGTTTCGGGGACATACTACTTGGAATTAGAGTAAGATATGTGTTCTGCCTACCGTGCAGTACAAAAAGGTTTGCAGGGTTTGCTTTGTAGACTTGGGAAGGGCTTGTTCAAGGCGTGGAAACTATTGTAGGTGACTTTGCACGCGTCTCGCTCCGACAAAGTGGTAACGAGTACGTGCGCATACCCATTTTTTTTTGCGCCGTCCGTTTCCGTAATCGTTTGTAGCTAGATTAGAACTGTTCTCCTGCACTGAAAGCATTCTGGGCAGGTGGGAGCAGGGGGGGGGGGGGCGCTCTGCTCGCATTGCACCCTCTCTCCCCCCTTCCCTCCTTTTCTCCTGCATTCCTTCCCTCCCTCCACACCTCCCTCCCTGCCTGTCTCCGTGCGGAACATGCGGTGCACACTTGTGCCGCTGCTGCTGCTACCGGATACATACATACGATCGTCGGGTCATCGGTCATTGAAGGGTGCGACAGTAGACAGGCAGGCAGACAGAAGAATCATTATAGCACACTCTAAACGCCATACACAAATACTGTACCACCGTGGCAAAAGGCGGGGTGGCATTGTCAACGGATAACACATCGTGTGCGCTACTACTGTACTACTACTACTACTACTATACAACTACGACACTATTAATAGTAGTGATATAGTAGTAGTAGTAGGAGTAGCGGCAGCAGCAGTGGTAGTACCAGCAGTAGTAGTAGTAGTAGTAGTAGTAGTAGTAGTAGACTACTACTACTACTACTACTAGTGCAGCAGCAGTAGTAGTAGTGGTAGCAGTATACAGTACAACTACTAGTAATAGTAGTAATAGTGTACCCGGTAGTAGCAGTAGTAGCAGTAGTAGTGTAGTATACCTGGTGTACTGCTGTAGTAGCGATAGTAGTGGTAATAGTATTAATATTACTACTGTAATCGTAGTATTGTAACTAGCAATTCTACTACTATTACTACTACTAGTAAAACTACACCTACTACTACTCCCTTCGCTGCTGCTGCTGCCCTGCTGCTACAGCCTAAGCAAAAGGGGTAAGGAACACTTACTGCTACACTTTTTTCAAGTGTTCTGCAGAATCGATGCCGTAAACTGTAAACGAACGTCGGCTACCGAGAGAAAAAGACGCCCATAAACAAACCGTACGTACACAGGCACACCGTGGCACGGGGCGGGTGGCAGAAACAAAAAAGAAGAGTAAACTCCCAGCCACTCTCGCGCAGATGCGAGAGGAAACCTACGGTACCACCACAACCACCATCTACCGTAGGCTGCGTACAAATCGTGCCGCTACCCGTCGAGCAAAAAATCTAGGCAAGCAAGCAAGCAAGCATACAGGGACACAAGCAAAGGCATGCAATACACACACAAGCCGCGCGCGCGAAGCTCACTCACAGCGTTGGCCCCATGTTCCCGGAAAAGAAAAAAATTGTCGAGCATCATTTCTTTCCACGTACAACTGCAGCAGTAAAACACTGGCAGGAAGTTAGTAGCACTGCCCGTAGTAGCCTCGTTAATACACACTTTCTTCAGGTTTTAGCGTCCATTCTTCAGCTTTCAGTCTTGCCGCTTTCAGCCTTCAGCTATTTAGTCTTCAGTTTAGTCAGTTTTCAAACTTCTCAGGTTTCAGTTTTGGAGATTTTAGCCTTCAGTTTATAGCTTTTTCGGCCTTTCTTGTGACTGACGGTTTTCGTAAGAAGGGAGAGAATGTGAAGGGGCGGGTGTTCTCCGGTCTGGTCTGGCTGGTCTGTCTTGTCCTCATAACCCCGATCAGGGGTCTGTGAAGTTCGGTTCGGTTCGTTCCGGTTCGCGTGCATTTCTTCCGGCAGGTGCCGATCGCCCCGGCGCATACACCAGCCAGACAAGACGGGTTGGATCGTGAGGTCGTTACAAGGCTACGTCAACGGTCTGCTTGTCCGTGGGTTCGTTGGTTTGTCGTCGGCCGTAGCTAGCCAACCCAGAGCGATCAACGAGGCGCGGGTGCCTCTTGCCTCGCGGCGGCGGCGGCGGCGGCGGCGGCGTCTGCCATTTGCGGCAGTTGCATTCGGCACCACCGCCTGAACATCAAATGTTCTCGAGATCTCTCAAGATCGGCAAGAAATCAACAGCATCAGCAACTCGGGTATCGTCAATAGTCAATACCTGGTATTTATATACCTCGCAGTCGACGTACTGCTGTGTACCTGGTAGCAAATACCTGGAAATAATTTAGTCCCATGTATTCCGTACCGTGACTCCCGATATACCTAAAGCCATTAAAGGTGCTTGATAGGAGTCAACACCAGATAAGTAAAAAAAAAATCACCAACAATGTTGCGCGTACCGCCAGCACGACAAAGTACGTACGTTTCGTCCTGAACCAAGGTGTACCCGCTCGAGGGTATTATATGATGGCATCAAAATCAGGACCGTGCACCAAAGGACGAAGAGATGACCACCCACACACCACGACCTGTAGATACAAAATATGTATCACTCTGTCCCGAAATTCAAGGAACATTATGATCGAATATTAATGTACAAAAAGGTGCTCATATTTCGGGACAGAGTGGTATGAACACAGCATGTACGTACAGATCATACGAGAATCCTAACTAAAGGTAAAGAACATACGCGTGTCCGTGTGCCTATCTTCACCCTTTCAGGACCGCAGTCCTGTCTGTAGTGGGGACAAACCGCTGAGAATCTGAGTGGATTGTCCCCATAGACGGGACTGCTGTGGTTCTAAAAAAGGGTTGGTTAAGTACGAGTATCATACTCACTGCCACAGTTCTGCCTGCCAATTGCAGCCTGCCACCTGCCACCTGCTGTCTGCTGTCGCGCTGTGGCACCTTTTGCTATTTTGGTGCTCATACGTATTCCGTATCCTCTCGTACTGCACGAAAAAAAAGCTAAAACCACACCGACTTATGGCAGGCAAAACATGGACCTACAGCAGTACCTGCTGGTGCGGAAGCAGTTACAATACCGGTACTACTTCGTAGAATACATATCGCAGCAACAAAATAACGAAAAGAAATATTTCATACTTACAGCAATGCCAGGTTAAGACATAATACCACGTGCAGTAGTGCCCCCACAACAAAGCGCAGTAGGGAGCGTAAAGTATTAACATCACGAGGGGCCCTAGTAAATAGGACCAAACATTATTAGGAAAAATAGGAAAACATGTATAGGTTTTGGTGTGATATATATGTACCGTAGGTCCTATTTACTATGGTCCCCCGTAATAGTAACCAGTAACAACCAACCGAGAGTGGCTTCGAGAAAACGTCGGACGGACGTGCGGGTGCTCTGCGATTTTGGGATTTGGGATGCGCTATGCTCAATTAGACACCGCGGCAGCCCGAAAATCAAAAACACAAACAAAATCACGCTATCACAAAACACTTCTACGCTGCATCTGCTGCTGCTGTTTGCTGCTGCTGCCGCTGCAGCTGCCGCTGCCGCTGTGGACCCCTTGCTAGCCCTGCACCTTTCGCAAAGGGCGCGACGCGGCATGCATATGCATGACGCATGGCGGATATACGGGCACAAAGACAGCAGCAGCCCATTTTTTTGGTACGTCATGATGGTGAGAGAGCGTTCTTGAGTGCGGCCGTACAGATAGAGGGACGAACGAAAACATAATCCAACAAAAAAAACAACTCGGTGCTCTTGAGAGTGCACGTACTATAAATAGCAGCTCGCTTTGCTTTTGCTTTTGCTTGCTTGCGAGCGACCGAAGAACATTCAGTTTTACAAGCAGTATGCACAACATACAGAGGCTACTTGTAGTGTTCGTTAACTTTATGCTAGCAAGTGATCTGGTGAAAAAACGTTAATATAGTGATTTCAATGATGTCAAGTAATACAGAGCTCGTCAACACTATCCTATCAAGCGGGTGACAACAAAATACACACCCCGGGTGCGAAGAAAGCATTCCGTACTGATACGCGATGCCTGGTATGTGTTAAGAATTTGGTAACTCCAGAATTTCAGGCTGAAAAAATAGCTTATACAAAAAAAATTAAGCTTTCAGTAAGCATTTGTGCTCAGCGAGGACGCCACTTTCATTCCTATATAATCGCCTTTTAAGAACCTGTGCTGATTCAACGTTGACATCACAATAAGCCGCGAGCCTTGACAAAAACTGGAGATTTTTTACTGCTATCTCGTACTGTACGAAGCCAGGATGGAGGCTTTCAAACGATCTCGTCGAGGCCTTCCTTCCCCACATTGTCGCGAGAAAAAAAAAAAAGTGAATTTCGAAAATCGTCCGAGTGGGTGTATTATTTTTGCGTGTTAAGGCCATTGTGGTCGAATGACCTCTTGTCCTAAATTTCCAGGTTTTCCTTTGTTCAAGTATGTGCAAGCGAAGCGCTTCTGATATTCTGCCCTCATCTGTTAAAATTCACAAAATGTGACAGAACGCCTCCGTAACTTGACTACAAAAATAAAAAATCAAGAAAACGTGGAAAAAAATCTGGACAAAAACCAGCCATTTCCGGTAATAGCGGCCCTCATGTATGCGCGGTATTAATACCAAACAACTGCACCCATGTTTTCGGGGACACATTCACTTGGAATTGTTGCTATCAACAGATCGTTTTTGCAGCGCCGAAAGGGTCCACTACTTGCTGTGGTATACCGGTACGTCTATAATAGAGCATCACGCAGAATGAGGGATACCGGTACGCTGGCATCCGTGTAGCATGCGAGATAAAACTCCTGCCAGGTATTGAGAACTGCAGTCCCGTTTAGGGGGCATACCACAAAAAAATGATGCTACAATACAGTACAGTAAATAAAGTACATACCAGGTACGTGGTGTTTTTTTTGGGGGGATTTTCCTACGAAATTTCGGGAAAATACCAAAAAAAAAAACCGAAAAACTCTCCTTGTTAAGATCGACCCTCAGTCCCCAAAAACGGGACTGCAGAGTCCTAAACGGGTTGAACACTACATCCGGCGAACTTTCAAGCTGATTTCCTCGAAAACAGGGAGGGTGCGAACGCCGAGCGATGTGTCTACGAGTATGGAAAAAGCTATCCGCGAGATCTGGCCAACGCCGCCATTTTCGTTGCGTGTGCCCCCCCCCCCCCCCCCCCCCCCCCCTTAAGGCATGTTTCGGAGAAAATCGTCTCGGAATTTTGTCCCAGGGGAGGGGTGCGCTATCTTGGTTATAGTATGCGGTAAGCGATACATAGCGCTCCCGATTCGGCGATATGTGCCGGCGTGCTGACGTGCCCCGATTCGGCGACAAGTGTTGACTTGCTGGTGTTTTTGCATATGCTGGCCCGCCTCTGCTGAAGGCTGCTGGCTATACCTTCTGCTAGTGAATACGCGTCGACATGATCTCAGGTCTACACGCGAATGCTTTAGATTGATTTGTATCACACCCAGACAAAAAACGCGATCATCATACGGTACGTGTACCCTGTACGTCTGCTTTCCTCCCACCTCAAACGTCGTCAGTGGCTGCATATTACAGACAGCAGACAGCCTCGTGCCAGAGATAGTAAAACAACTCAGACATCTAACAGCAGGTAATTATTTCATAAGCAGAATTTAAGGCCTACGTATCATAGAAAAAAAAATAAAGGTTATACGAGCCGACAAGGGCATGCAGAAAGAAGGCAAACGTGGTCACGTGGCTTGCACGGTTTACTCCTTACACACCAGCCGGCACTTGCCATCAGTAAATCGATCGGCAAGAAACTGCCAACTGTTAATAGTGTTGAATATCGCATCGAAAAAAAAACGATATTTATCAAACTATCAAAGTATCGATTTATCGTATTATCGAAACGCGATCTTCCCTCCCATCCCTGGTAACTCCGTGTTTTTGAAATGCAGAGAGTGAACGAAAGAAATCTTCAATCTAACAGGTGCAAAAAAGTATCGAGATCGTGTCGATTAGTGTTAATTATTTAATTATTGGCACATATCGTATCGAACTTGACTAGATTCTCGTTCGATATCCAACCCTCGCTGTGACGGGGGAAACATCGCCATCAGAACCAAAGGTGGTGTGCAAACGTAGGGGAGAGGTGGTGTGTAAACTTGAGGGATCAACCCAGAGTGAAATTGTACCGGTATAGTCTGGAGCACCTTGGGCCAGTCTGTGCTGTCGTAGTAGCTGACCCGTGAGCGTAGCACGCAGCGGGGCTGCGCCAGCGCTACAGACCTAGTGCGTGATGCATGAAGGCTACAGCAGTAATCCCCAAGGGGTGAAAAAAACACGGCAAACCCTTTTCAGGACCCAGGGTTTGTGGAACCAAAAAGTACATCTACATGGTTTTTAAGTCCATTCGTGGGTGCTGATTTTACAATGGTTCTCCGCAATAGTACTCATTTCGGGGTCCAGCAAACGACGACCAAAACATTTTCGACAAGCGTGGTGTCACCGACCGTCTAAGGCGAACGACTTCCAGCACGGGGCATGAATGAAAGTATCACAGCTGCGAGCGTGTCGGACAACTCCATCCCGTGTAGCTTCGCGGCTAAACGAATCACCCCCTAAACAAACCCAGTAGCACCGAGAGTTGCTGCGTAAGTATGTGTGGCCGAGCGGGCGATTCTTGTGACCAATCCCTTATCCCAATCACTCCCTTTTCGCCTCCCAAGTTCCACGAGTGCTGGCTCATCAACACATCTGGGGGATAACGTTGCCGAAAATGAAAAGCCGACTGCAAATCGGGACGGAAATGTAAGCACCGTTGGGTTTTCGCTTTTAGGTAGAAACGCTCCATATACTACCGCCAAAAGCGGTGTACGACACGCTCGCAGCATGGTGATACTCGCACACTCCTGCGCGCTCTATTATCAATGCAGCAGATAGTGGCTGGCCCCTCGATAGTGCCGGTAAACGCAAGCCAATAGGAACGCCGGCACGGTATTAGCGGCGACCGGCACTAGTTACTCCGCACATTACTACACTGGTTCATCCCATCTGTACCAAAGCGATTTCACAGGCATTACATTGGGCAGCTGGCCTCACTCAATCGGCACTATAGAGGGACCACCACCGTATCCCACCCGTCGTTTCTTCGGTCGCTACTATTACGGGGGGGACCATAGTAAATAGGACCTACGGTACACACAAAAACCTATATATTTCCCTAGTTTTACTAACATATTATTTAGTCCTCTTTACTATGGTCCCCCGTAATAGGAGTACGCATCGATCTAAAAAGGCTACGTGTAACCAGGGCCGTTCACGGGTCAGGTAAAAACTCGAGGGTCGGGTCGGGTTGAGTCAGGTGGGGTCTGGCCATCCGCGATATTTCAAAAACCCTTCTCGACCCGACCCGACCAGACCCGTGAGGTATGCGAGACGTGCTGACCCGACCCGCGGGTCGGGTCATGGCCCGCGAAGAGCCCTGGGTATTATTACCCTTGAACCTGTAGGGCCTTGAGAGGGAAACGTGTCGTACAACGTATCATAAGACGGTTACAACATCAGCCACAAGCAGCCCGGGATGCCGGGGGTGTAAGGTGAGGGGATGTGTCGGGAGCGGAACGCGGGGAGAGACGTGTACTTATGATTCGACACGCGCGCAGCACTGTGATTGTCATTGATTCCTGTACTGCTGCTACTGCAGACGGTGAACAACACCGCACTTGCTCGTTTCTTTTAGGCCGTTAAACCTAGGTCTTGAAACAGTCGCCATAATCAGTGCGCGGCAAATACTTTAGGGTTGGGCGTTCATTCGCGATCGACGGAAATTCTCATATTGACGTCTTGTAGTGCTGAGTTAAAGCAGTTTCAGCAGGCGAAGAGGGAGGACAAGAGTGCTCCTTCGTTTTGTCCCCAGCCCTCCTTACGCGCACAGCTGCAGCGTGTGTAGCAGGGGGACACGAACGGAATTCACCACACCGCTTGCTTTGGCCGTTGATAGGCCTTTAGAGGCTACCATGGGACGATTGTGATATTCTGGATTAAGCGCATCAACACTACGAGCGCAAGTGTCAAGTACGATAGAGACCTGTTGGACTGTCGGTGGGAGGGAAACCTGCCATACCTAGTAACTATAAACCCTACAGAGACCCAGACCTACAGAGCGACCATAAAAGCCATAAGGTCAAGCCTCAACTGCCTGAGAGTAGTTATAGTGCAAGCATGAAGCAGCACGAGTAGGATCGTGCTGCGCCCGCCCCCCACGACCCACGACTCCTTGCATCGCAGGTAGGGGATTGAAGGTATCGTCCCCCGATCAAGCAGTCGCTGATGCTGTCATCGTCCTTTTTCGTCGCCACCTCCCCCCTTTTTATCAAAGCGGGAATGTTATGGAGGCGCGACAGAATGTGGGTTTCGCACGTACGGAAGACGTAAGCTAACCAGATCAACCCAGAGTGAAATTGTACCGGTATAGTCTGGAGCACCTTGGGCCAGTCTGTGCTGTCGTAGTAGCTGACCCGTGAGCGTAGCACGCAGCGGGGCTGCGCCAGCGCTACAGACCTAGTGCGTGATGCATGAAGGCTACAGCAGTAATCCCCAAGGGGTGAAAAAAACACGGCAAACCCTTTTCAGGACCCAGGGTTTGTGGAACCAAAAAGTACACCTTGTACTCGATACCAGGCACCAGTTGCAAGTTATATCAAGCGCCCATTAACAGCCGTGTGAGCGCGAAACGGGACGAGTACAATCACGCTGCGCCCGCATTGCGCAGTGCAGTTCCGGTATTAACTGTCTCGTGCAGCGCCGGGCTGCTTGGTGCGGCCAACGCCAAAATCGTAACAATTTTTTGTCATGTTTTGTCGAGGGCTGTTCGCGGGTAAGGTCAAACCTCATGGGTCAGATCGGGTCGGGTCGGGTCAGGTTTGGTCGGCCGCGAAAAAAAAAGGATATCTTGACCTGACACGACCCGACCCGTGAGATTTTGGAATCCTCCTGACCCGACCCGACCCGACCCGTGAGATTTGAACAACTCTTGACCCGACCCGACCTAACCCATGAGACTTTGAGCACCTCCTGACCCGACCCGATCCGACTCGCCGGAGTCGTGTTGACCAGTGAGATAGAGGTCATGTCGCGGGTCGGGTCAACTCAACCCGCGACAACCATTTCCCTAGACCTGCGGGTTCGACCCGCGGATCCGGGACGTGGGTCGACACTTTAAACACAATATGTGGCCTTGCTGTAGTGGGTATGGATGAATGTGGACATGCGTATACAGATTTGGCGGTTTCTTAACGTTTGAACATGACACCAAAATGTTACTATTGAGTATTGATGTAAGAGGAGCCTTTCGGCAGCAAGAGGAAAGCCTTCCATCTGTCGGATCCGCGGGCCGAATGCGCGGGTCCGACCCACGGGTAAGCAGGAAACAAACCACGGGTCGTGCTGGCCCGACCAGCGATTGACCCGTTTCTCGCGGGTCATAACCTTACCCTACTCGTGAGCTTTTGGTTTCCTCCTGACCCGACCTGATCCGACCCGTGAGCTTTGCACAGTTTTTGACCCGACTCGATTTGAAACTCGCTCGACCCGACCCGACCCGACCCGTGAGATTCGAAAAGTTCTTGACCCGACCTACCCTGACCCGCGAGATTTGACATCCTCCTGACCCGACCCGACCCGACCCGACCCGTGAGATATTGAACACTTCATGACCGGCCCGACTCGACCTGTGACCTTTTGAACATCTCCTGACTCTATCCGCGGGTCCGGTCATGACCCGCGAACAGCCCTGTGTTTTTTTTATTGTTTCGACCTTAATCGTTGTTAATACTCTCGATGTACCAGCACATCAGCACATCATGGTCATACACATCATACATGGGAGCTCGCTTGACGCTTGTCGAGCGTAAAACTCACTAACAGCATGGTACTCACTGATACATGTGCAGGCGCAGACGACGAGGTACATACTACACAACAGGAGCGGATACCGGTAGAAGACTGCTATACCAGGTAACTGGCAGACAACAAACAGCCTGTCGCGAGTACGTCTGGTACTGCTCTAAGTAGGTCGTGCTACTCGGTACTGCTGCACCTGGTACTACGACGTAACCGTGCCTGGAATGCAGGATAGTCCTCGGCCTTGCAGGAAGTTTCATTTTCCCAAACCTATGGCCTATATATGACACCAGAAATACGAAGGGCATGTCGTATGAGACGTCGTCACACCTTCATACTACAGAGAGTGAATATTTACGGAAGTTTTGTACTCGGCGCCTAAAGGCGACCCTCCGACCCGAACCCTCTGCCAGTGATAGTGCTTCGACGCTGTGCTTGGGGAGACTCTACCTGGAAGGTTGATTCGGCCGGCTGGTTCGGCCGGCTTGGATGCTATGCTTGGAAATACCCTACTCTGTACGTTGATTCGGCCGACTCGGGATGGTGTGGCCTGGAAATACTATAGGTTAACTGGGCCGCTCACAATTTTCCCCCTAGCCAAACCAGAGTGCGTAAATAGCTACCTTTCGAAAGGTTCACCATCAACACGTGACTACTCCGAGTACTATCGCAATCTGCGTCGTATACCAGCTACGGGTTATGTACCTGGCAGCTCACACTCCCAGTCCTGGCAAATCATTATATCCTCGGAACATTCCCTCCGGCGTCCCAGTCGTCCATGTATCTTCAGTACTAATAGTGCCGTACTGCTTCCGTGGAAGTCATTGTTCCTACAGTTAGTACCAGGTATTGATAAACAGCAGCCTATTCCAAGCTGCATCTCTTGGGAGCAAGGTCGCATGCCAGGTAGTATGCAGATTCTGCTTGCTCACATCTGCATCTTCCATCGGCCGCTTGGAGCGGGGTACGACATCATAGGCTGCCAAAGTACCACAGGTATGTTTTATGTTCCGTTTTCTATCTTCCCTTCCATTCATGGAAAGAAAAAAGGAAAATCGCAATCGAGGTTGATACCCTGCCCCTGCCGCAGGCAGAAGATGATCCTACAGGCGGTGATACAGGCAGTACGCTCCGTACGTACGCTGAAGCAGCAGGCAGTAAGCACGAAGAGTATCACAACGACGAACACAACACACCTGTGAGTACGTCATGGGTTTGCGGATGAAACGAAGACCATAGTGCCTCAAGGTCTACCACCGATAACATACTGGTGGACAAACCCAGCAGGCTCACTGACATACTCGGGGTATTGCTCTCATATTGTATGACGTCACTACTGCTGTACTGCTGTACTGCAAGCAAGGTTACGTGCTACTGCTATTAACAGTGCTCCGGTTGGTTCTGCTGCCTGGCGCCGTCGAAATTACAAACGAACAGCAGTAGGACAAGAAAAGAAGACAAACGGCGTTGTTCCCTGTCTTTCGTGTCTTCGTCCTCCACGACGCAATTCCAATTGTAAGTATGGAGATACATATATCAATGTCACTATTAATAGTTCGTTGGGTACAACCCACCAACGACAACGCGCGTGACACGATTGGCACATACTATTAATAATGCTGTTCACGCTATTAACACTAAAAATTGCTGTCGCCGCTGCTGCTGTTGTACCTACACACAAAGGTACATACAAATAGGGAGGGCTCAGGGAAAGCCTTGCGTCACACACAACACGCAACACAAAGCCAGAACACAACACAACACCAAACGCAGGCGGTTATCGCATTCTTCGTACCAGTACACGTACGATTAATACTCTGTGCCTCGTATCCAAGTAGCAGGTAGTACGCGCACTCCGGTACAGTTACTACTCGGAGTTGCTCGGCTATGCAGAACATTTCACACGCCTTGTGTATTCTTTCTTTGAGTCCATCGACATTCAGCACGTGCAGCGTCCGTGCTGATTCTCCATCCTCTTGACAGTTTCAATAAAAGCTCTTGTGGTCATAAACTACGGTCCGACACATGAGAGAACACATATACCGTACCTGGCACGAAGGAGCGAAGGCAATGCAATGCCCAACGTGCTGGGTATATACCAGGTAAAGCAGAACATCACCATACACAACACCAACATACGTAGCAGACAAATTGCAGAAGAGAAACCGACAAGCGTGGAGTACAACCAACGCAAACTCTGTTCCGGTGCGTGTTCCACAGGAGTACTCGTAGCGCCTACTATTAATATTACTAATACTACGGGGGGCATAGTAAATACCAGTAGGACCTACTATGTACGGTGAACACAAAAACTTACCCATTTTTACTACTATAACAATATTTGGTCCTATTTCCTATGGCCCCCCGTGATATTAGAGTCCATACTGCTGTAATACCTGATACATAACACAGCATGCACCAGCCAACAATACCCGCACTCGTACTCGTAAACAGGTAGCGGCAACCTGCACTACTCCGTAAACTGCCAACCTGGTGAATCCAATCTGGGTGCCAAGCGATTCCATAGCCACTATAAGCGGGCAACCGGGGGTACTCAATCGGCACTATAGAGGGACCATTGATACCACCTGTGGAACATATTTGGCTTTCAAGTGCGCGTGGTATAGTAGCAGCAGCCGCTGCTGCAGCCGCAGGAACAGCAGAGCCCACGACAAATTTACTGCTGCTGTACCTGGTATCTGGAGTAGTGAATACTGCTGCTGTACTTGCGTGGTACGATGCGGAGGCAGCTCGTTCGGAACAGTGGCTGCAAGAAAGGAATGTCTTGTACTGCCGTACGAGCATCTGTGTGCTGACGTCTGTACACACTGCTGCTGCTCTCGTTTTTTAGTCTTTCGTACTTTTTTTTTCTTCCTCGGTTTGGTTTCTTCGTTGATTCTCTTTCTTTAAGGTGTATTTTGGTTGCTGGCGTATGGATGGATGTTGTGTCGGCCGCACCTAGTACGAAGGCATGGTATTGCGTAGGCTATTAATGCATTACGGTGTGTTATCTCGTAGTCTGTGACCACAGAGCTCGTATCTTTCTAGGGTGAAGAATCAGCACGGACACTGGGCTTGCTGGATGTCGACGAGTAGAAGAACGGTTTAATGTGAAGAACACACACACATAAGAACTCCATTTCAGCTGTGTCATGTTGTGGTGCTCCCTATTTACTCATACTTCGCGATGAAAGCACCCTCTCCCACCCTCCCACCATCCCTCGCTCCAAGCCCCGAAAAAAAAATACGGCAGCATCAGCATAAACCGGCGCAGTAAGTGTTGATACGACAGCAGCGGCAACAGCAGCAGCTTGCCGCTGACACCTTGACAGAGGACACGCATGCGGAACCGCATCGAGGGATCGACAAAGTTCGTCGCCAAAACATGCGAGTATTCCAAGCATGGACCAAGACAGGTAGAGTGAGCTGACTGCGACATCGTGTTGCAGCACGTCTATGTACGGCGGTGTTCTTTTGTGGTCCTTTCCCCGCTACCAGCATGTAACGTGCGTACTGCTGCTGTGTTTGACAATTGATCGTTCTTTCCATCTTGAGCATATTCTTTTCTTTATTTTATTACTCGTATTAATAGAACAGAGGAGTAACTACTGCACAGCAGCAGTAGTGGACTACTGTGGAGGTGGACTGGCAGACAGGCAAAACAAAAGCGGGGAGAAAACAACAAAGCCTTGCGTATGCGTATCATACATGAGCAACTACCGTATCAGGTACCATCTACCGGGTAATCTACAGCAGTACCTTTGGTCAGGGTACGTATGTGTTATTTTCTGCCGTGTGGGGAATTTCTCGGGATTTGTGCGGGCAAAATAAAGAGAAGCAACAGGTCTACTGCCTGTACTGGTAGTATATGAATATGAGCAGTATGAGCAGTAGGTTTACTCGTAGTGGACGACTACAGGTATAAACGAGCTTACAGCAGCTCTACAGGTATTTCTGCCACAGGTGTGTTCGTCCGAGAGCGCCGATAACGTTCCTCTTGGGCTTGCACATCACGTACTAAAGGCGCAGAAACACAAAAAAAAACAGGCGTAAAACAAGTATCAAATAACACGTCGTTGCCAAACATGAACGGCAAACAACCGCTTGAGAAAAAGGCAGTCCCCTCTGCCCGAGTGCCCGTGGAGATTTCTCACGACAGCGACTGCTGGGCTAACTGAGCTCAAGAGAGCCCTCTTCTCGAGATAGCCCGACTACTGCTGCTGTTGTTGCTGCTGGTGCTGATCCTGCTGCTGCTGTTTGCGAAAGCGAAATTAAACGTCGGGGCATACTTCAATAAAGAGTGTGCTTTCTGTTCTTGACACCGCATATATATGATTTTCAGACAGCGATTGACTGAGACTTCGTGCAACACGTCAACCTTTCACTTGAACAACATATGAAGTCAACCAAATCGAAATTCACAGAAAAAAAGCAAAAACATCCCCCCATCTTTTTTAGTTCCATACATAAACCAGTACGCAAAGCCGTTTACCCCGTCTGCTGATACTTCGTGTAAAAAGGAATAATCTACGTAGCGCAAGCAAAAGTACATAAGCAAGCCCCCCCGCACCGCGAGGCGTAGGCTACCCGGTATAAAAGTATCGCACGAAGCACTTGCTACCGACCCGACGTTATACGGGTGCGCTGATTTTGGTCCACACCTTATCTTGATCGGAAAAATCGTGCTCCAGATGAGACGGAAAGACCAGCAGGTCGATGAAAGCCGACATGATTGCTTCAGAAAGAGCCTGTCTCGCGTTTGCTCCTCCTCCTCCTCCTCAAGCAGCAGGTCCCTCTCTCCAAGCCCGTTGACCACCGGCCCCGAGCGCCGATTGTTCTCTACCCTCAACAACTCGGCTTGTTATCCAAGGCGGGTTCGAGAGCAAGGCCTGTGAACTCACGCAGAGCAGAGGGCTTTGCCGGCTGATTTCTGTCCCAGCTGCTTCTGGTGCTCTGTCCTTCCTGCGTCTGTGTCGTGTCGTACGTTTTCCGCCCACCACAAGAATGCTTTCGGTGTTGCGCAGAGAACCAACCTCCTAGAGTGACAAGCAAGCCGCAAGAATCACAAAATTCTCCGTTACGTCCCCCACAAGGATGGTCAGGCTATGGCAGTGTATGGCGGCGAGCCACGGAGATTCCCGGAAAAGTTCTGCTACCTCGCCACAACCAACACAAAAATTGCTTCGGGACGGGAAACAGCCGCGGATGTCCAAATAGTAATAGTCTCGAGTTTTCGATGGCGAAGTCGGCATATCGGCTGTCGGTCAACTCATCGTTGATTGGCTTGAACCGTAATTGCACCGCATTTGCTTTGTCTGTCTGTAGTCTGTACGTCTGTACCGCCTCTGCCCGTCTGCCTGCCCACAGCAAGTCCCCTCGCAACCTTGCCATGCGCCGCTTCGTGGGCAAGGGGGTGGGACCATGCACGCATTTGGCTCATCTCGCCGTCGCACCGCACAGGGGACGAGGGACCCCGAAGCTGGCATGCAAAAAAGATGTATTTTTTCAAGTTAAAAAAAGCAAACATGGGAGCAAGAGAGAGGCCGACCTCGACACCACACCGACGAACAGTAAAAAGTTGAAAAAAAAAGTTGGGGAACCCACACCATGTTCACAGTGTTACAACGCCTGTCCTCGCGGGAGACTATATCAACAGAAAACCTACGATATATATTTTAGAGCAGGGAAGCCGATGATAACTCACACGATCGACGCTTCGAATCGAGTTGGTATTAATAGAGTGCCCTTTCTTTCAACGCACGCGAGCGACACAAAACACACATTGTCATGTATCCCTATGTTCCGACGGAGGCGACGGGGGGGGGAACAATGAGAACAAATTTTAAAAGTCATTTTTTTTTCAGGAGCACACATACAAGCAGTCTTCTGCCGTACAGCATGCTGAACCAACCACAAAAAGTACTTCTGCTCGATGTTTTCGGGTGGTCGTGTACTGCTTGCTGTGTTGTACCAGATCAGATAATGATGCAGCTTGCTTATTAACCGCAGTATATACACAGTATTTATTTACTGTAACTCTCTCTTTCTTCTTGTGTGCCTCCTTGCGTAATGAACACAGCGTTTGGTTTTCAAATCGAGGTTTCGTATGAACAAGAGAACAACAAACAAACGTTATTATTAGCGGCATTTTTAGGCGTTCAATTTTTTTTTTTTTTTCCGCGTTACCGCGCTCTGGTGGGGCAGCGGCGAAAATAAATATTATGTTTCTAAATAAAAATGCAGGCAACTTTCACGATTACTTACGCCGCTGCGCTACGTCGCCTCAAGACTGAAGAGTCAATCATCGGTGACAACAAACCGCTCGTTTGTCCATACGGCTGGGCGTAATCGTTGTGTACAGTACGTGCTGAGCCAGACAATGTTGCAGTGGTATTATAGCATCATCCATGTTGCTGCGTTGCTGTAAGTCGCACATGCTGGTTGTACGTTGTTGATCAGCCATGCTCAGTTCATGCGCTGCGCTGTATATATACCCCAGACCTTATTCACTTTTGGCCATAACCTGAAAACCATACCACGGTACATCGTACGTATCAGGTGTTTTCGTAAGGTATACCTGGTATTAATAGTCATGTTACCAGATATCAGGTATCTGACGGTTTACCATACTTGGTATGGTACAATACCTGGTATGTATGTGGTGTTATATACCGGCAAAAACAAACAAACGTGCAAAATTGCACACAGCGACGACGTGTTCCACGATAGAGGTAGCACATTTCCGCCAAAATGGTTTCTGAATGACGGGCTTCCTTATAACCCAAAATCGTCGGAATGCCAATCTTGTTTCGAAAAAAAACATTTTCGTATACTTGGGCGATGGGATGATTCATCGAGATGCAGTTTGAGTTTTGCTGAAGTCAGTTTTCGGGTGAGGTATGGAGCTCCTTAAGCGAGGAGCCTTAGAAAAATAAGGGTGAACCTCTATCGTAGAACGCCTCGTAAACAACAAAAAGGGTGGCGAGTGGAGCCCGAGGTAGAAGTTGGGCGTGAGGTAAGGGATACATCCGGCGCATCGCGAGTTTCGCAAAGAAAACCGAAACTAACAAAAAACACAAAAAAAAAAAAACAGTGGAAACACAGGTTTTCTGGCTTCCCTCCGGATCACTCGAAACTGCTGTACAAGAAAAAACACACGACAAATCCACCACTATTAGCGCAGAGAGCCCGCGAACACCTTCGCCAAAAGCCTGTACGCATACCGTGCAGTGTATCTTTCCCTCCCCAACCCGCTGCATGCGCACCCGCGGCTTCAGCAGTGAGTAAAAAAGCTATCAGGTATTCATAATAGAGCCACGTACAAACCAGTCCAGAGGAGACCACGCCCGCTACCTTTAGACCATACGGCATGCGGCACAACGAATAACCGAAGTAGTCAACACCAATGCCCTTTGCCGACTGCACCTGCATCCTTGAGGACAGACTAGTGGTGCTTGAGTTCAGAGTTGAACTACTCTTGCAGTAGGAAAAGGGGTTATTGGCTTAGAGTCGTAGACATCGTGTCTAGATATATACATCTCAAAATCCTCCTAAAAACGCGAAAACAGCGCATTATGATGACCGTCACGTGTACTTCACTCCCCCCATGAAGGAGCGGGCGTCGGGGACCTGGCCGTTAAACTCCGCGCCGGAGAAATCGAATCCAGGGTTCTGAATCGCGGCGCAATGCAACGCGCCAAGAAAATCGTGGGTGATCGGGCAGCACGGAGGGGCGTCCAACGGGGAGGGAGGGAGGGAGGGAGGGCGAGGTGGAGGGGAGGGGGGGTGGTACTCGATATCAGGGCAGGAGAAGAAAGGTGAGGAGGGGAGGGCAGGAGAAGAGGGGGGGGTGGGGGGGGGGGCGTACTCATTTGTTGCTTGCCTTAGTCATTTGACCATTGACCACGCATCCCTTTCGAGACGGGGGGGGTGGGGGGGGGGGGGGGAGAAGGGGGGGGGGGGGGCGGGGGGGGGGTAGAGCGCAGTGGGCATGGTAGCAACAGCATTGATCTTGTGGAAACCGCATGGGAACAAGCATGCCCTGCGCGCAGACGCCGCATCTCAGTAGAATGACCGCGGTGGCTACAGCCCGAGCGGCATGAGGCGAACGGTTAAGACGACGGGCGGCTGGTTGCATGAAAAATCAACGCCACCCAAGGCTAGTCTCGGAAGCAACCGGACACAACGACACATTAATAACCTGGGGTACCCAAGTACCATGCACAGCTATCTACCAAGAAAAAGGCGTGTTTTCAAAACAACTGCATCAATCACGAACTCCCGCCCCGACAGACGCCTACCTCGCTCTGAAACCTTTCAAGCATGATCTTCTTCTGCATCCCCTCGAGGGTAAGCGGGTCCACGCTGGTGTTGCTACCCTGAAGCGCCGCCGGCCAGGTGTCCGCTTTCTTCATCTTCTGTAAATTGACGTTCAGCTCTCTCCCGTCTGAAAAAAAGAACAAAAAAAACGCCCACACCATAACGTCCGAAGAGCGAAGAGGTGAAGGGGATCGAAGGCACCCAGTAATGCATCAGCAGAGCTTACCACGTACTCGCACCTACTCGAGCAAATGGTTGGCGCACACTATGTGTGAGACAAAGCGACTGACGCTAACCAATGGCTGAATGGGGGGCTTAGGGTTAGGGATAGAGTTGGATGTATTCGTATCGTATACAGCGACTCAACCATTTTATCGAACAAGTGGTAAGCTATCCTCTAGTGCACAGCTGAAATGACAGCGGCGGCGGCGGGATAGGGGGGGTAGGCTAGGAAAGGCAGGTTAGACATGGCATCCCACCCCCCTCGTCCATAGGACCACTGCGATCATACAATATGAGTCTACAGTCAGTAGCCGAGCAATTGTCAACCATGCCGCCGAGATCCAGCCACGCCGGGCCGTGTGCCGCTACACGCCTCCCGCGAACGTGCCCCCCTCTGAGATCCAGCCACGCCGGGCCGTGTGCCGCTATACGCCTCCCGCGAACGTGCCCCCCTCTGAGATCCAGCCACGCCGGGCCGTGTGCCGCTATACGCCTCCCGCGAACGTGCCCCCCGCCTGTCCCGCATCAGAGCGCTGTAGCGCCGTCGCGGTTCCGGTGCCGGGGTTCTCGGTGGTGTATGCTGCTACTATATGAACCGTGGGAGTTGGTCTCTCTGGCAGGTAAGTACCTAGTTTTGGAGGCGGAGCAACCGCCGAGGCATCCCGACCTGACTCTCCAAGGTGAAAAAAACTACAGCGTAATCAGAGTGGGATAACACCTGGTGCCGACAGCAGTTGTAGCAGTAGGTTTAGTTCAGTGACACAAAGCGATGAGCAGAAAGAAGCTAACGCGAACGCCTCCAGTATCTAAATGTACTATTACGAAAAAGGCAGAACACTCGCCCATCATCCAGTAGCTCTCCTCCACAATCACAGGCCCCCCGGTGTCCTCCTGCCGCGACCACCCCCGCCAGAACGAGCGCGAATATTTTGGGGCGGCCGTGGAACGTGACAAAACAAAAGGGGAGGGTCGTCAGACTCGTTTGCGCACGGATCATGAGCTACGTACGTTCAAGGTGCAGTAGTTGATATATATGATCATCGCGGGGGGTTTTATATAGGGAAACAGAAAAGAGGCCGCAATCCACAGCGCGCGCTGCCCTTTAGTCCCGAGGTGCGTTCGGGTGTTACTCGGATAGAGAAAAGGTTGCGGGGGAGCTCAGGCCAAGCCAAAAGAGAGAAAACACGGCTTGCGTGCTGTGCTAACAAAAAGGAGGTTGAAACGAACAGCCGGCGTGCGGGGGGGGGGAAGGGGAGGGGCAGAGCAAGCCAACCTATACAGGCCGCAAAAGCACGGCTTGCTGGCTGATTTTTTTAACGGAGAAACAAACGAACGGAGCGACCAGAAAGTCCTCCCGAGGTCGAAAACCACGGCGGGTGGAAAGCGCCTGCTGCTTTACTTTTCTTCGACCCGCGCAAAACCATTGACAAGCGCAGAGAGAAGCACCCAGACTGTCTGATACCAAAGGCTCCCACGGAACGGAAGCGGGCGGCTAACTACAGCAGCAGCGTTAGGACAGAGCGTGTCACTGCACGAACGATGCGCCCGCCGGGTTTTGTCAAGACCCCACATCTGCAAGACACCGAGGTTTACCGTGCCGTTTGCGCCGGCAGCAAGCAGTGACTGCTGACGCTCAAGCGGCACCAGACTGTATCGGGCTGGTTTGACCCATCGAAACCGACGGAGAAAGCACTGGATGAAAACGTGAAGACAGCAACGTAGAAGCAAACCGCGATGACATCTACATCGTCGGCTGCAACAGTGCGCGTTCGAAAAAATACAAAACATTCTGACGTTTCCTCGAGGAGGAGGGGAGGGGAATGAGGACGGAGGAAAGGGAAGCGAGGAGCGGGGGGAAAGGAGGGGGGGGGCGAGGGATATTGTTCTTCGTCCTGTCGTACGCAGTCACCCAACACCTCACGTCGATGAAGGGAGGGTTGCCCTTCACCCCCAGGCGGATGTGCTTAGGAGTGATCTTGCAGTCGATGGATTCCGCCCGCAGCCCTGGAGGAGTCTCGATGTAAAGGTTGACCTCTTCAAGAGACTGTTCCCATTCGTAGATCGTCCTGCCTGCGCGCGGCCAAGAGCGAGAAGTGCGAGTACGACGCGAAACATTACAAAAAAGCCTCTGCTGTCGAGGCATGCGAGCGAGCATGCGTCCGAACGAAAGAGGCATGGGCACCACGATCCGCCTCATCCTCCGCAGGGGCGAAACGAAAACGCAAGCGAACGCGTCCGCATCGCAAACAAGAATAAAATCGGAAGCGCCGGACTCAATGGCTCTCTCGACGACGGACTTCCAAGAAAAGCGTCGCGTATGGGAAGGCACCCCTGCTTGGGTGCTCAAAACATGTCGCCAAGCAGCCGCGCCAGCCACACCGTGTGCAGGAGAGGGACTAAACGGAAGGGCGTCAGGGAGAAAACGGTCGGTGCTCTCCACATCTTCTTGCTATTACGGGGGACCATAGTAAATAGGACCTACGGTACACACAAAAACCTACGTGTTTACGTATTTTTACAAATAATATTTGGTCCTATTTACTATGGTCCCCCGTAATAGCATGTGTCTAGCGTGGTGTCTGCTACTGAAGGTCTACATGTACCACAGGGATTTTAGATACCCCCCCCCCCCCCCCCCCCAAAGCTGTCATCCATGTCGTTAACTCGTTGCAGCTGTCATCCATGTGCAAGTCCGCCTCGAAAGCGGTTCTTAGTAGGATGCAGCTCACCCTTCTTGCGACTCGCTAAGCACCTCACGGCGCTTCGCGCTTGGTGCACGAAATGTCTGCCTGGTCGGTGAAAACCCGACGTGCTCCGTCCCGGCATTGTAGGGATGCGAGGGTCTACGGTCATACGACTGCGGTCATACATGATATCGAGTACACCCCACCCCCCGAGCCCCGAGGGCGCCCGCGCACCGCGCCTAGCTGGGTTATGTGGCACACGCCTGTGCGACGTACCCATCGTTTACAGACAATATTAAGCTTCTACTACGACGAAACAATCCCACTATAATTCCAAGTACTATGTCCCCAAGAACATACGCGCAGTTGTAAAGGGGTTGAGTTTGCATGCCTCACCCTCGTGCTCGAACTTTATCCGCCCTTCTTTCCCTTTCTTCGACGCCGTCATCATCATCGGCTGGGGGAGCGACCCAGCCCCCCCCCCTTCCTCCCCCCCCCCCCCTCCTCCTCCTCCTCCTCCTCCTCCCCCTCCCTCCGCCCCCCATTCCCGGTGCTACCCCCTTTCCTTCGCCACCGAATACCTGCGCCCCAGAGCCACTCGTGCTCTGAGGCGACGGCGGCGACGCTCCCACCCTGGCGCTAGCGGGTGGAGGCCTCGACGTGTTTGTGGGAGACGGTCTCGGCACGTTGTTCGCCGCCCGGGGGCCGTCGTCGCCGCCCGAGTCGGAGTCAGAGCCGATGTGGTCGAAGCGGGAGTAGTCCACCATGACCGTCTCTCTCCCGCCGCCTCGCTTGCCGGGCGGTCGGTCGATTCGTGCACGCAGGCACAAGAGCAATCAAGCTCTTTGGACGAAAAAAAAAAAACACGGGTGTGAAATAAATATACAGGGCCCGACGGCAAAGATTCAGAGAGAGAGACATCAGTATCGACGAAAACATATTTACACATGTTGACAACAATGCAATGAGTGTGGGGATAACCGAGGGGCCTATGCGGAGACTTGCCTCGCGAGATTTGATGGTTGAACTTTGTGGGGTCATCGCTGAAGTTCCGTATTACAAACCTGTGCGTCATCTTGCGTACGGAGTGCACGGAAAACACGGGGCGGTACATAGCGTGACAGGACGTTCCTCGTTCCTCGCCCTGGTCACCGCAGCATTACACAAGTTGCGACTATTAGTATTATACCAGGCACCTCGTGCTTTCTGCTCGTAGTCCAAACGAAAGAAAACTAAGCTGCGACACGGGCAGCCACAGGGCGGTCTGGTGCAGCACACGGAACAGCGGCGAAGATGCATTTTGCGGGTCTACCCGTATGAAAGCATGTACCTGGGGTTATACAGAAGTGTTACTACGTGTACTACTCGTTCGTACTGCTCCACTGCTGCAGGAGCGCAACATCAGCAGTGCCACGTACCTGAGGTGCCTGGTACATATGCGTATTTGCGAAGCAGCGCGGCTGCGGCAACCAGTCCAGGCCTGGAATGACGCAAAACTACTCTGCCTGTGCGACAACCAGTCCAGGCCTGGAATGACGCAAAACTGCTCTGCCGGTGCGACTTATCAAATACTGAACCAATCCGTGCCCGTGCAGGTGAGGCTGCCGGGAGCAGTATGTACGGCAGACTCAAACAAGGTGCAGAGTTGCTGGGAGGGTATTGAGTTGGTACGTTTTCTGCTTCACGAAACGATTGAATCCACTCTCAAGTCGAGCTAGATATCTATCTCTTGCAGATAATCAGAACAGGTTCTTTTGATACGGGGAACAAACCGAAGGATATCTCACGTGCTCGTCCGTCGTGCACCACGCTTGCGCCCTGCGATGGCAAGCGTTCTCTGAAAGCTGATGCTCTCCTTGTTGCTCCGTGTAAATCTCTTGTCTCTCGGTTCTTCAATCGTTGTACAGATCTGGAAGGCTTTCATGAAATATTGATGTTTCGCAAATAATTTGTTGCTCACGTGTGCGAGTCGACCGCGAACAACGCGAAGCTGAAGCCTTCACCGCAGCAAGCTGCAGGTTAGCACCGGTGTGGTATGGTATCCTCGGTATTCATCTGTGTGGCATGCCTTGCCGCAGGTAAGTGCGCCTTCCAACGAATCGTGGCTTGAAATGTTTTGAGCATTTTGCGATATGACCATCTTCATGAACCAGACACGAGTATGATACACCAGACACGAGTATGCAGCGCATGCATACGAGGCAACCCAACCGCGTTGAAGTTGCGAACAGCGGACACTGAGTTGCACCAAGGCGTGCATTGACGCAGTGAAGCCCTATGTATCCATCACGTTACCAGAGAGAATTGCTATCAACATACCAGGTATATACCTAGTTTCAAGCTTGAAGTCGGTTGTTCTAACACTTCGTTTGTCGCGCCTGATTCGTACGAGCACAAGATGCAACAAGCATGTGCAAAGTGCCGAGTAGTGCGAGAGACTCCGGAGCGATTATGCTTGCGCTAGAACAACGGCAATAGCCCAGCATCGGCACTAGCCCACAGACGACGAGTGTGTCAGCCAGCCTGGCAGCGGGATTTCTGCTTGACACCTCGCCGGTCTCCTGTTGCCTGCTGGCTGTTTTTGACTCTGAACTCTAAAGAAGGAAATCAAGTTGTTAACGTCGCGTTTCATGTCGTGAGAGTCGGGGGAACTTGTCGAGTAAAGAGTACGTGCTACCATTTTAACGCTGTTATAAAGAGTACACACCGCCCAAGGGGTGCGGGGTCGGGGTTTACACAAGAAGTGGGTCGACCAGAGGCCGCCCTTTCCGCTCTCTTGAATAAGAGGTCAACGCAAGTGGCCATGTACGCAATAGTAGTACGCGCTTGGCGTTGCTTCAGTCAAAACCCGACCGTATGATAGACAAGAAGACAGAAGCAACCATGGGAGCCGCCACCGACACCGACGACCCCGCTTTTTTGCGGGGCACGCGTTAACTCGCCGACCGAGCATCAATATCAGGCCTCAAGCTCAAGCAACCAAGCGAACCATCAGTTCAAACCTTAATCAATTAACCAAAGTGACGTCCTCGATTTGCCCTCCTTCAGCCACCGCTACCGCTGCCACCACCTCTGCCGCCATTTTTTTTTCTTCCGCCCAGTGAGTGCGCCCTCCTTCTAGCCGCGGGCCTCCCTCCCCCCCCCCTCCCTCCCTTCCTCCCCAACCTCTCATCCTCGCGATAATTTTTGGATACAAGATGTACCGCAACACCCGCCTCCCGTCCTCTCCTTTTTCGCCCTGTCCACAATACAAACGCAGCTCTGCATTCCGCGGTGGGCTGGCAGGCCGGCTTTAGTGCTCGCACCGTCTCCTTCTCCTCCTCCTCCTCCTCTTCATTCTCCCCGGCGGCGGTGTCGACACCAGCGGTAGCGGGTCCAAATACGCCATCTTCGGCGTCTAAGCAGGCGTGTAGCAAGGCAACAAAAACGACGTCGACAGCAATGAAAGCGGCATCCAGGGGCGGGGGTGGCTCCCCGTCGTCCTTGGCGGAGAGCATGGCCTTAGCGCTGGCGGAGGCCTTAGGGGGAGCAGGGGTTGGGGTAGTGGATGAAGCGCTGGATCGGTTTGACATCGGAGGGGTGAGACTACTATTACGGGGACCATAGTTAGCAGGACCTACGGTGCACACAAACACCCATATATTTCCATAATTTTACTAACAATATTTGGACCTATTTACTATGCCCCCCCGTAATAGCGAACTTTCACTGCTGTTTCTGCTGCTGATGTTCACTGTGGTTGTTTGCTTCCGTACCGATCGATTTATCAACACCCCGGTAACAAGAAATACATCTGAAGCGCAGTTTGGCTTGAATTCTGACGCCGATTCTTGACCCAGATGATCGTGGTTCTTGAATACGACTGTTGACCGCTATTGTACACTGGTACTGCAGTACCTGTATCTGGTTTCATTGTGGCAGTGCTGTTTAGTACGGACGAGCGACGGCTGAAAAAACGTCGGCTGCTTGGCTGACTTTACATAGATAGGCGGCCGATGAAAATAATATGTGACATAGTCAATTCTGCTGCCTGTTCGAGCCCTCTCTCCCGCCTTCGGCTTATCTACGTGTACCATCGCGCTTTGTAGAGATTCGGAGGGAGAAGAGACGTAGGTGTGCATTCTATTACGGGGGACCATAGTAAATAGGCCCTACGATAAACACAAAACCCTATATATTTACCTATTTTTACTAACAATATTTGGTCCTGTTAACTATGGTTCCCCGTAATAGCTCGCCAGCTCTGTGCGCGTGCGTGTGAAACGGGACACAGCGGCACGTTGCAGTCAGTACAATGAACTTGCGCCAGCCTGTCGCGCCATTTCCTAAAGCGTACCCTCGTGTATGTATACACGTATACATCCTCAAAGTACATGTTTTGAGACCGAGCGCGGGCTATTCTCAACAGGTGCCAGGTATCGTACGTCGGGTTGAACCCGGTGGTTGGCGGCGAAGCCCCCCGACCTTCTTTTTTTTTTTTCCGAGTGGCTCGGTTCTCATCATTCGTGAAATTCCTTAGGTACAGAAGGTCGCTTCATCATTCGGGAAATTCCTTAGGCGCAGAAGGTCGCTTAGCATTGTAGTGTTGACGTTTAATATGAATAGTTGCAGCAGACAAGCGTTGAAGTCGTCGCAGCGTTGAGACGGACAGACACGTGTGAGAGAGGCGCCCGCCCCACTGGGGCGAGAGGTGTCCCGCCGTCGCACAGCGAGACAAACCTAAAAACGTTTTGTCGGGCGTAAGCGACCGCGCACCTCGATTGCTATATACCCTCAGTGCGTACGCGCATAGAGCTTATATACGGATACCAACAGCCGCGTTTCTTCCCCTCATTCGACGGGTGCGGTGAACGAACCATCTCTTGCCCGGAGGAAACATTCTCTTAGCAGGAGACCATTCGCTGACCGTTAACCTACCGACATCGCACAGATGATTTACCCCCCGTTTTGTCTCCGTCTGTTAAGGGTGGGTACGGTGGCGGAGGAGGAGCCTCGGTAGGCACCATACAGGACACCGTCACGGGTGACAAGGTGAGCAAAGAAAGGACTCGCCCTGAACGCGAGTTGGCCCGCCTTTTTTTTGTTCCTCCTGTGGGTCGTTGGTCTGGTTGGTCGAGGCTGACCTTTCGGCCGCCCCGTTTTATTCTAGAAAAGACGCCACCAAGAGGGTTCGGGTAAAGGTTAGGGTGTAGATGAGGTCGGAGTCGGGTTAGTCTGGACCGACGTGCAAGATTGACATTGACCACCGACGACCTGCAGGAGGTTTTGTGCAGGGCCGATCTGCGTTTGAGGCGGGCCATGGGCGAAGGGTTTTCAACGCACCGAGCGAGGCGTTCCAGTCGCGCGCACTGGAAGCGCGCGTTGGTGGCACCTTTCCCCCTCCTCTTTTGCCGCAGCTGTGATCATGGGACACGCGGACGACGGCGCCAACTTTGGTGTTCGTCCGTTTTTTTGTAGTGTTGGTCCCTGTTCTCGCAGCTTGATATTTTGTTTGATGTCGAAACAGGTTTTGTTCGTTAGGTTCCAGCAGGTTGTTTTCAACGGACATGTAATTTACCGGGAACGTTGTTGTATGAGTTTGTCTTAGGCTTGCGTGCCTCAGGCTTGGCTTTAGCTTACGTCAGGCATGCCGTTTTTTATTGTACTGCTTTTGTGTAGTAGTGGTGTACAGAGTGATTACTCGCTTCGCACCAGTTACAAATAATGTATCCCCTCCCCTCCTCTCAAATCCCCTTCAACCCGCCCCCCTCCTTACCCTCCAAGCACTAAACGTCCCGGCTAAGGGATGCGAGGTTCTATGGTCATACGACTACGGTCATGCATGATATCGACTACACCCCCCCCCCCCCCCCCCGAGGGTCTATGGTCTTACGACTACGGCCATGCATGATATCGACTACACCCCCCCCCCCCCCCCGAGGGTCTATGGTCTAACGACTACGGCCATGCATGATAATGAGTACACCCCCCCCCCCCCCCCCGCCGCGAGCCCATCACGAAGCACTTACATAGTAAATCCATTGCTGTCTCTGAAAGTGGTCACACCGGAAAATTAATTAACTCATTGAAGCTGTCATCCATGTGCAAGACCAAGACCGCCTCACAAGCGGTTCTTAGTAGGATGCAACTCACCCTTCATGCGGCATGCCGAACACCTCACGGCCCCTTCGCGCTGGATGCAACGAATGTCTGCCTGGTCAGTGAAAATCCGACGTGCTCCGTCCGGCTTTATAGGGATGCGAGGGTCTATGGTCATACGACGACGGCCATGCATGATGTCGAGTACACCCCCGCCCTCCCAACTGCGTAGATCATGTGTACACACTAGGTAAGATAATCCAAGGTAGGAAAGACGCGGGGCTAACAACGTATTGTTTCTTTCTAGATGTACAGAAGGCCTACGGCACAGTATGGAGAGATGTATTGTGGAAACAGTTGTGGAGAAGAGGGATCAGGGGAAAGATGTAGAGAACGATGAAAATTATGATAGAATGTGCGAGAAGTGCGGTGATGCTGGACGGAGAAATATCGAAGTATGCTGATATTTTACAAGGAGTTGCACAGGGATGTACGTTGTCACCTAATCTATTCAAGATATAAGTATATATTAACTATCTGCTAGTAGCAGTCGAAGAAGCAGGGCAGGGAGTCACGGTGGGGGCAGGTACGGTGTCGGGATTGATGTTTGCGGATTAATTCGTGGGGATATCAGAAACACCCGAAGGACTGCAGAAACAAATAGAGAAGGCGCTAGAATACACTATTACGGAGGACCAGAGTATATAGGACCTACGGTACACACAAAAAAATATACATTTACCTATTTTTACTAACAGTATTTGGTCCTGTTTACTATGGACCCCCGTAATAGTAAATGGAGGGTGACGGCGAACGTCAAGAAAGTCCGCAGTAGTTGTATATAACGAAGGTAAGGTGAACCCGGTAAACTTCAATTTGAAGTGGGGAGAAGATGAATTGCCGATCGTATACCAGTATACATACCTTGGCAGAGATGTCAAGAGGCTGCTCTTGGGATACACACATAGCAAAAATAGTAGGAAAGGGTGGAGCACCCGCAGGCAAGATGGATGCGATCCTAACACTCTCGCACGTTGACACTATAATAGGATTAAGAGATGAATCCTGATGAATGTGATAGCACCAAAGCTAGAATATGCAGAAGTACGGGAAGGGAACGCGAAGTTCATAGAACAGTTGGAAGCAGCACAGATGACAGCAGCTAAAAAATACCAAGATGCTCAAGTACGACTAGTAATACGGTATTAAGAGCAGCGCTGGGAATGTACCCACTCGAGACTAATAGAGATGAGAAAGTTAAAATAGCAATATAAAGTAAGGAACGTGCCAAAAAAGAAGTTGCCAGCTATAGTTGGCAGAGCTGTATGGGAGACAGTAACAAAAGGGCGAGCTGGAAGAAGATGGGATGGCGTAGTTGACAAAGCATGGAAGGATATTGGGGGAAACCAAGAAGAGATGATGTCCGCCGGGAAGTTTGGGAGGTACAAGACATAAGTAGAAGAAAGGACAGAAAGAAGGGAAAGGCCAGCGCTAAGAGACAAAAGGTGAAACCGGAGAAACCCTTAGAAATATACGGAGGGAAAAGAATGAAAACGTATTTGCACGACCCAATGGACTTCGCGAAAACGCTGAAACCGCCATTTCGTGTAGGGGACCTGGACCTGCCAGAAAGAAGGAGGTATACCAGTAGCCGGGAGGAGGAGGAAGTAGATGCACAGGTGTGCCCGTGTGGCTAAGCAATAGAGAGTAGAACACGCATAGTAGGAGAATGTGAAATGTACAAGGAGGAACCGGATGTGTTATAAGAGGAGATTTGGGAAATAGACGAATGTGACATGGAGGAGTTTGGTACACTAGATAGCAGCGAGAAATCGATCGCTATCCTAGGATATAGATGGTGACCACAGGCGGCCAAGCCAGAAGGGGATAAAATAAACAACCATTTTCTATGTAAGACATGGAAACGACGTAATGATCGCCCAGATGTTGGAGCTGTCTCTGTTAGGGTTAGGGACGGTGCCCCGTCTCGAAAGGAATGCGTAGTCAATGGTCAAATGACCAAGGCAAGCAACGAGTAAGTACGCCCCGCCCCCCCCCCCCCCCCTCCGACTATGGCTATGCATGATAAATGAGTACACTCCCCGCCCCCGCCCCCGCCCCCTCCTCCTCCCTCCCCCCCCCCCCCTCGACCTAACGCTCCCCCCCCTTCCTCCCGCCGCCGCCCCCCCCACTGACACCACGGCGGCATACCTATTGCACCACATGCTGTACGCGTGCACAGTATTTTTTTAAGAAGGCAGGCCCCTCCGGCGCTCGAATGCTGGAGGCGGAGCGCGCAGGGCTCCAGGCGATGTTCGAGGCGGACGCCATCCGCGTGCCCCGTCCGATCTGCGGCGGAGACGGACCAGGAGGTGGGGTTATATGGGTTGTGGTATGGGATGGGATGGATTGGAACGGAGTTGGATGGTATTGGATGGCCGGTCCTGAAGATGAGGTGATGTGAGTTTTGAATGGGATGGGATGGCATTGAATGGGGTGGGATGGGGTGGGATAGGAGAGGGTGGGCTGGGATGGTATATGGGATGGGATGGGTGATATAGAACGTGAAGGGGTGGGAAGGGGTAGAATGGGATGAGATGATATGATATCGGATGGAGTTGTAGAGCAGCGCGTTCCTCTTGGCGGGGGGGGGGGGGGGGGGCTTGGGGGGGGGGGGGGGGGGGGGGGGGGGGGGGGGGGGGGGGGGGGGGGGGTTCAGCAGTGCCTTGTGTTGGCCTCGACGCCCGCGCGTTCTTTTTCGGACGGCCAAGCGAACGACCCCGCTCGAGCAAGAATACTATCGCGACAGAAAACTGACTGTTCCCGCGATAGCAGAGTGCGTACGCACATGCTATCTCACGGCAGGTCTGCAGCAAGCAACAACCACTCCGCAGCGCAAACACCCAGGACGCTGTCGTTCACTTTTTAGTCTGCTGCCTCTAGAGCCCTGCGCAGCCCCTCCTTCCCCCCTACCTCCCCCCTCCCCCCCACGCCCTCCTCCTCGGCATGGTTTCTAGTAAGTTATTTGAAACCCCTCTCTCCCCCCCCCCCCCCCCCCCCCCCCCCCTTCCTTCGCCCGTCCGAATGGCTGCCAGGATGCTACGCTGTCTTCGAGCACCTCAATATGGGGGGTCGGTCGTCCGCGGCCAAGTCAGAGCTGATGGGGGCGCAGCTGGCGCGGATGCATCGCAGCCTCAGCCCGAACGGAAAGTACGGCTTCCACCTCGACAACACTATCGGAGGTATGATGCCCGAAGTCGTGTGGGGTATACTGTCTGTAGTGCCGTGCACACGTACGTACGGGTGTTTTCACCTGGACAGCACCGTCGGAGGCAGGAGAAGATGCCCGAAAAATGATTTGAACGCGTTTAATATGGTACCTGGCACGCGTACACGGGCCTGCGATTTGGAGGGAAAGCGCAGCGGCCGCTTCAAAGCAAAGCATAAGCATGCTTAGTCTACGCACGTACGTCGTGATTTGTAATGTTGTATCTTTTGAGTGTTGAAAATACATGACCGCTCTTAGCTTTGCGAGTCTCACTTTCTGCAGATGCTTTTGTTTTTTAGCCCCCCCCTCCCCCACAGTTTATATGGTCATACGACTACGGCCATGCCTGATATGAGTACACCTCGACCGGATGTGCTCCGTCCGGACATTGTAGGGATGCGAGGGTTTATGGTCATACGACTAGCATGAATAATATCAAGTGTACCTCACCCCCCCCCCCCCCCCCCCCCCCCAACTGGGAGTGCACCCACTCAAGACCAATAGAGACATGAGAAAGTTGAACTGGCAATATAAAGTAAGGAACATACCAAAAAAGAGGTTGCCAGCCATAGTTGATAGAGCTGTATGGGAGAAAGTAACAAAAGGGCGAACTGGAATAAGGTGGGGTGGCGTAGTTGAGAAAGTACGGAAGGGTATAGGGGGAAACCAAGAAGAGATGATGTCCGCCGGGAAGTTTGGGAGGTACAAGGCAGAAGTAGAAGAAAGGATAGAAAGAAGGGAAAGGCTAGCGCTAAGAAACAAGGTGGAATCGGAAAAACACTTAGAGATGTACGGGGGACTGAGGGAAGGAATAGGAATGAAAACGATTTGCATGGCCCAATGGACTTCGCGAAAACGCTGAAATTGCGCTTTCGTGTAGGGGACCTGGACCTGCCAGAAAGAAGAAAGAGGTACACCAGTAGCCGGGAGGAGGAGGAAGTAGATGCACAGATGTGCCCGTGTGGCAAAGCAATAGAGAGTAGAACTCACATAGTAGGAGAATGTGAAATATACAAGGAGGAACGGGATGTGTTAGAAGAGGAGACATAGACGAATGTGACATGGAGGAGTTTAATACAATGAATAGCAGCGAGAAAACGATCGCTATTTTTGAAGATAGATGGTGGCCACAGGAGGCCAAACAGGAAGGGGATAAGATTATCAATTTTTTTCTATGTAATATATGGAAACAACGTAGTGAGCGCCCAATTGTTTGGAGGTGTCTCTATTAGAAGTAGGAACGGTGCTCCGTCTCGAAAGGGATGCGTGGTCAATGGTCAAATGACTAAGGCAAGCAACAAATGAGTACGCGCCCCCCCCCCCCCCCCCCCCCCGCGCAGTTTTCTGCTTTATCCCATACCCTAGTGGTTAATTTATCTTTGATGTTTTGTTTGTTTTGTTTGTGTGCGCTACGAGTACCTGGTAGCATTTATTTTTTTGCCAGTTTGTCATTTCGTTAATTGTTCACGTAATTCAATGTTTTCTTAGTTTGGCGATTTATTAAGTATTCATTCATTCCCATCCCGTTCACTTTGGTTGTTTTTTACTGTAGTGTATGAATATGTTTCATGTGTCACAGTAGTTTTATGTAGTTGATAAACATGTATCGCGCGTGCTTGTTTGATTATATACATGTATACTGCTGTACCAGCACATGTTTGGCTGGGCTTCGTCTTGCGTTACTAATATATTGTCATCCTTTTCGAGGGGGTTTTCTGCACTTGATTTTTTCACCTTGCCCGTTTATCCCCGCGCACGACTACCATCCTGTTTTTTTCGGACTCCACAGCTACCGCCCAGCCCAACGGGTGGACTGATTCTTGGGTGGACTTCTGGGTAGACAAGAGGCTGAAGCACATGATCCGGCTCAGCCAGCAAAACGGTGGTGTCTACCACGACGTCGACAAGGTGGTCGAGAAGGTGTGTGTCTTCTGCCAGGAGGGAAAGAGGCGGGGTTTGAGGCTTGCCGCCGCTCTTCCTTTCATTCGCCATCTCTCGCTGTTTCTCTCCCCCCACAGGCGGCGAAACAGGAAGGGGATGATATTAGCTGAACGTTTCTATGCAATATGTGGAAAAAACGTAATGAGCGCCCCCAAAATTGGAGGTGTCTTTACCAGGAGTAGGAACGGTGCACCGTCTCGAAAGGGATGAGTGGTCAATGGTCGAATGACTAAAGGCAAGCAACAAATGAGTACGCCCCCCCCCCCCCCCCCCCCGACCCCCCCCCCCACCTGGGCCTGCCAGAAAGAAGAAAGAGGTGTACCAGTAGCCGGGAGGAGGGAGTAGGTGCACAGATGTGCCCGTGTGGCAAAGCAGTAGAGTAGAACTCACATAGTAGGAGAATGGGAAATGATCAAGGAGAAACGGGATGTGTTGGAAGTGAAGATGAGGGAAATATACGAATGTTTGATAGACTAGATAGCAGCAAGAAAACGATCGCTATCCCAGGAGATAGATGGTGGCCACAGGCGGTGAAAGAGGAAAGGGATAAGATTAGCAAAAAGTTTCTATGTAATATATGGAAACAACGTAATGAGCGCTCAAATGTTGGAGGTGTCTCTAATAGGAGTAGGAACGGTGCTCCATCTCGAAAGAGATGCTGGGTCAGTGGTCACGCTCCCCCCTTCTCCCCCTTGGGTTGGCGCCGGTTGGCAACGACTCTGTATGCCGCTCACTACATGAGCTAGAGTACCAGGTTAACGGTTTTTGTTTTTGGGCGGTCGGTCACAGCTGGCGACCGAGTAACAGATCATTTGTGCAGGGTGGAGAACCTTTACTCCGCACATGGGGAATGATCGCATCACGTATTTTTTATGGTAAGGCACCCTCGAGGCAATTACATACAGTAGTAGCCCCACTACTGTCTGTGGAAGTGGTCCCCCCGCAAAATGAAGTAGTTCTTCGAAGCTGTCATCCGTGTGCAAGTCCGCCTCTAAAGCGGTTCTTGGTAGGATGCAGCTCACCCTTCATGCGACTCGCCGAACACCTCACAGGGCTTTGCGCTTGGTGCAAGCAATGTCCGCCTGGTTGGCGAAAGCCCGACGTGCTCCGTCCCGGCATTGTAGGGATGCGAGGGTCTGTGGTCATACGACTACGGCCATGCATGATATCGAGTACCCCCCCCACCACCCCCTCTCTCTCTCTTGCTATCCCACGTGTTATTTTGTATCCCCAATGATATCGTGACCCCTGTGCGTTTGATCCAAGTTGTCACCCCAGGCCCCCGTCGTTCGCGACCGCGTTTCGAGTTTCGAAACGTTCTGCACGAGCGGTTGTTTGGCATCGGCCGACCTCTTGTGCCGGCGCTTCCTGAGTCGAACCTGACGTCATAATACCCCCTCCCCCCCCCCCCCCCCCCCCCCCATATATTATATATGGATTGGGTTGGCGTCGGTTGGCAACGACACTGTAAAACATGCCGCTCACTACCTGAGCTAGACATCCAGGGTACCGTTTTTTTTTTTTTTTTTTTTTGGCGGTCGCCCAAAGCTGGTTGTCTAGTTAGATCATTTGTGCGAAGTAAAGAACCTTTACTCTGCACAAGGGAATTGATCGTATCACGTAGTGTTCAAGGTAAGGCACCCAAGAGGCAGTTACATAGTACTCCCCATTGCTGTCTCTGGAAGTCGCCACACCGGAAATTAAACTAACTAATTGAAGCTGTCATCCATATGCAAGTCCGCCGCACAAGCGGTTCCTAGTAGGATGCAGCTCACCCTTCATGCGACTCGCCGGACACCTCACGGCGCTTCGCGCTTGGTGCAAGCAATGTCTGCCTGGTCGGTGAAAACCCGCCGTGCTCCGTCCCGGCATTGTAGGGATGCGAGGGTCTATGGTCATACGACTACGGCCATGCATGAGATCGAGTACATCTCTCCTATCGAGTACACCCCCCCCCTCCCCCCGGACCCCGACCTCGACCCCACCCCACCCCACCCCACCCCACCCCACCCCACCTCACCCTATCCCACGCAGCCCCAACCGACCCAACCCAACTCAACCCCTATCCCACGCAACTCCATATCGCCCTACCCCCACCCAACCCCATATCATCGTACCCCCTCCCCCTCCCTCTCCACTTTCACACCCTCACTCCCACATTACCCCACCCCACCCCCACCAAATTTTTCGATATAACTCATCGTTCTTCTCGGCTCGGAAAAAAAAAAAAAGACGAGGTCTATCCTGTCAAGCCACGAGGTTCAGCCGTGCCTGGTGCACGGAGACCTGTGGGGGGGTAACCAGGGCTTCGTCGGGGCGGAGAGCGACCCCGTTATCTTCGACCCTGCCACCTATTACGGGGACAGGGAGGTGGACCTGGGCATGACGCACGTGTTCGGCGGCTTTCCCCCCGCCTTCTACCGAGGGTGAGTCAAGAGAGAAGAAAGTCGAAGGAGGGGAAATGGATGAATGCATGAAAATATTGGGCTTTCGTGATACGGGGTGGGTGTGAAGTGTCACGTGAGTGTGAGTGTGTAGTGTTTGTGTGGGTATGTTGCGTTTTTGTGTAAATCAACCGATCAACCCATCAATCTAAACAGTCAACCAATGAAAGCCATCGATCGATCGATCGATCGATCCAGCCAAGCTGAAAGCAAAGACAAGCCAAGCGCATCATCATTTATTCAATAGACCACTAGAATCGAGCCTAATCGAACCAATTTAAACAGAACCGAACAGAACCGAACCCAACCCAACCCAACCCAACCCCCAACCAACCCAACCCAACCCAACCCAATCTAACCGAACCCAACCGAACCGAACAGGTCAAATTCATCATTCGACCAATCATCAGTACACCCTTTTTTTTTCCCCACCCAACCCCCACAAGCATACAACAATGCAAGTCGCCGACGACAACCCAACGATCAATCAATGGCAACGGCATGACAGCAGCAAGACACGCACGCGCTGGTACAGGGGTGTAGCATTTTTTGTCCTCATTTTTTTTCTTTCCGACTGACGGGAATTCCTTCCTAACGCAACTGAGGAACTAACTACCAGCAGTCAGTATCGTCAGTGCCATGTTCACAATCTATCACCAGTGCTTACTTGCTCTTCTTCGAACAGCACCTACGATAGGCCAACGAGGTGCAACTGAGCAACTAGTCAACATCGTCAGAGTCATTTTCGTTCATACTAATATTGGTATCATTCGAACAGCACCTACTGTCGGACCCTGATCTATATACCGGTATATATATACCGAAAACAGTGATAACTTGGGGTGTTAATCAACCATAAAGTGAGCACCCGGAAGTATTTCGGGAACCTACTTGCGTCACCCCCCCCCCCCGCGCGCGCGCTCTGGAAGTGGCCACACCAGAAAATATGTCAATTCGTTGGCGCTGTCATCCATGTGCAAGAAAAATTCGCCTCAAGAGCGGTTCTTAGTAGGATGCAGCTCACCCTTCATGCGACTCGCCCAACACCTCACGGCGCTTCGCGCTTGGTGCAAGCAATGTCTGCCTGGTCGCTGAAAACCCGACGTGCGCCGTCCCGGCATTGTGGGGATGCGAGGGTCTATGGTCATACCACTACGGCTATGCATAATAATGAGTACACCCCCCCCCCCCCCCCCTGCCAATCACGTGCTCCGTCCCGGCATTGTAGGGATGCGAGGGTATATGGTCAAACGACTACGGCCATGCACGATACTATGAGTACACCCCCCTCCTCCCCCAATCACGTCTATGGTCATACGACTACGGCCATGCATTATAACGAGTACACCTCCCCCCCCCCCCCCCTGCCCCCCAATCACGCAGTTACCTTTTTTTAAATGTCACATTTTTGTCGTTAATATTTTTCCCCTCTGAACTCCCTATGGGGTTAAGCGTCCATTTTTTCCTTGAACATTTTTTTCGGGGGCGTCCGTGAAAATTAGGAAACGACACACCACACCCCCAGAGGTCGGAATGGAAAACCGTTGCAACCGTTGTGATCACATGAATAAATAAGATAGAAAAAAACTTCATTTTTTCATTTTTCTTCAATTGGTTCTAGTAACCCCTGAAGCTGCGCTTTCGTGTAGGGGACCTGGACTTGCCAGAGAGAAGAAAGAGGTACACCAGTAGCCAGGAGGAGGAGGAAGTAGACGCACAGATGTGCCCGTGTGGCGAAGCAATAGAGAGTAGAACTCACAGAGTAGGAGAATGTGAAATATACAAGGAGGAACGGGATGTGTTAGAAGAGGAGACATAGACGAATGTGACATGGAGGAGTTTAATACAATGAATAGCAGCGAGAAAACGATCGCTATTTTTGAAGATAGATGGTGGCCACAGGAGGCCAAACAGGAAGGGGATAAGATTATCAATTTTTTTCTATGTAATATATGGAAACAACGTAATGAGCGCCCAATTGTTGGAGGTGTCTCTATTAGGAGTAGGAACGGTGCTCCGTCTCGAAAGGGATGCGTGGTCAATGGTCAAATGACTAAGGCAAGCTACAAATGAGTACGCCCCCCCCCCCCCCCCCCCCCCCCCCCCCCCCCCCCCGCTGTCTAGCGAAAACAAAATCTGTGACGGTTCAAAAAAAAAAATTGCCTGTGGGCGCGCTTGGGGGGGGAGGAGATTATAGAGCTCTCATTAAGTGGGAGACCTCAGTAGCACACGTCGCAACGGCAACAATGACGACGGCAACAGCAACAATAACGATCATGCTGACTGACCACGTCCGGGAGGGTTTCGCTTGCCACCTAGAGCTGATTATTCGAGAAAATGGTTTGAAGCACACTTGTGTGCGAGACAAATACAACTACAGTAAAAACAAAAACCGAATTTTGTTTCTTTTTTTCATGTTTTTTTCGGGTCTTCCTAGAGCTCCAGCACCTTTGTGTGACCACGGACTCCTTGATTTGAGAAGAGTCGATGTGAGGACAGCAACAACAATAAAAACAACAACAACAACAACAACAACAACAACAACCCCTAGCCTACGCCAATCAAAGCAAGCCTAACGCGGACCCTAAGCCAATCAGACCAAATCTCGAATAAGTGGTGATGCTCTGTGCTGACGTCCGGCGCAGGTACGAGAAGGAGTGGCCGTTACCGGACGGTCACGAAGAGCGGCAGGTGGTCTACAACGTATACCACATCTTGAACCACCACGTCCTGTTCGGCGGGATGTACATGACGCAGGCCCAGCGAATGATGGAGCAGATCCTCCGCCTGTAGCGATAGCGCGCCAACAGACCCTCGTGTTTGTTGTGTGGTGTTATGATGATGGGTAAGGCTGACGCAGTGCTTATCGACAGTAGTAGTAATAGTAGAAAGGGATGAAAACTCTTGACTACAAGAAGCAGATTATTGATGGAGCTATTTTACGAGTGTGTTTATTTATAGTTGTTTTGTACGGCACGGTCTTTTTTTCTCGGGTGTTTTTCGTACTCGTAGCGCCATTTTTTTTTCACTTCGACTCTCTGACGAGAAGGGAAAAGGGGTTTACATGTTCATGTTGCATGCATGCATGCATGCGCTTATCGCGCGATGGCCATATACAAGAGGGGCACCCGGCGCCCCCCCCCCCCCACCGGCCCGCTGGCGGCAGAAAAGCAGGAGGGGCAATGGGCTGCGTTTTTTGTTTGTGGAGCGGATGGTGACACGAAAAAGTACCTACCAGTTAAAGCAGAAAGGGGGGGGGGCAATGGGGAATTCAGCATAGCGCTGGGTGTATTATCGTTGGGCGCTCAAAATACGTGGTACGTCTGTTCGTTGACCTTACGCACACAAAGGAAAAGAGAACGAAAGACAGAGAAGAAGAGAGACGCAGATAATTACCGAGAGATACATGGTAGTGTGTGTTTCCCTTCACGTGGCTGCATAATAAACGAATGCCTCGTGAGTGCTGTGTGTCGTCGAGAGGATGTATTCTCCGAGGTGGCATGGCCATGTATGTGTTGTGGATGCGGTGGATGAAAACAGATATAGATGACGGCTGGGTGTGTTGAAAATAGGATTTATCTAATCCACCTCTACTGCTGCCGCTGGCCGTGCCGTGGCAGGCTGGGTAATCGTTTCGCATTCAAGCGGTTAACAAAACCGTATTTTCATGATATTTTCTCTCTCGAAAGTCTTTCTTCCGCTCATGAACCACGGTGAAAAATAACGTTTCTTCCAGCAGAAAAACATATATTTTTATATTGTACCTCGTGCCACCAGGGCGGTAATCACGCTCCTCCTCCCTAGGCTCACAAATGAATGATGGGAGAAAAAAACGGAAGAACCGAACCGGACCGAACTCAAAAGAAAATGACCCAACACGAGTACGGAGTCGACTATAACCCTCACCAATTCATACTTCGTACCAAACGAAACCGAACATCGCCGTACCAAGCCAAAGTGACCCAAACCAAACCAAAGAAAGACAGGCCTCCCTCCGTCCACCGACCCCAGCTTCCTATCCCCCTAACGCAAAATATGTTACCCGTTCCAAACCCCTCGAACAGAACCATCCATCATGAAAGCCGGCGCACTCGGTCGTCCTACACTACCACTCCTAGGCGGAACCCTGCAGAGGCCGCAAACGCGTGACAACAGGGGGGGGGGGCAAAAGGGGTGGTGGGGGGGGGGGGCATCGATCGCGCCGCAACGAACAAACGAACTAACCAATCTGTGGCTGGCTGCTGCTTGGTCAGTTTTTGTGGCATGGCGATCAATCCTTCCTACTGCACCTCTTCTCGTATTTATTCAGGCAAGCCTTGTGCCTCGAAAAAGAGGTACTCTTAAATGTACAGGGAGTGACGTGCCAGCCGGACGACTCCCTGTTTAATACGGCCGCTGAATATAATTTTAAGGCCCCCGTATTTTGTCCACGCATCTACAACAACAACTGCCACCACCACCAGCCCCGCCAAGCAGCTACTGGCCGGCCAACAACAAACCCAATCGATGACAAATATTTCTGGGCCAAACTTTTTCGCGCTTCAAAAGAAACCGAAAAAAAAAGGATAACGCGCGATAAAACATGCAACGAACTCGCCGTCGTCCGTCGTCATAAAAGAAAAGACACGGCCACGCATCTCGGCACAACAACGATAGCAAGCAACGGACGCCTCTCTCCGCCAGACCTCCCTCACGCCCATCAATCAATCGCGCCATCGTGGGCTATGCACCAACATTTTCTTCTCGTTCCAGGTTTTGACGAGCGAAAAAAGAAAACCAGGTACCACGGCACAAAAGATTGTAAGACAGGTTGAACAGTGAGGCACAAGCACCCATATGTTACCCATTGACTACCAAAAACGAAGCGCAGAATACAGAAGGAAAATCGACATCCCTTTTGCTCGGGTGCGACCCACAGCTAGCTCCACAGCTACTAGTATAGCTCTCCTAAAAACCATGTAAAGGTTTCTTCGCGCCCAAGCGACGCACTACCGACCGGCTTCTACATAATTCCTGTTTCTTTTATCTGGTGACCTCCGCTAAGAGCCCCTACCATCCCGACAAAAACGCCTGCTTGCCAACTCTTATGTTCGAAAAAAAAATGGACTGCAACCAATTTTTGTTTATTTCGACCCGTTAATTAAGTCAGCCAGCCAGCCGCGCGCCGTTAGAGATAGATGAGATTGGCACCTTTCATTTTCGTCCTGATGCCGTGGCACGTACGTACGCAACAATCGACACCAAGCTCTCTTCTCTTGTACAACAAGCTCCTACCCTGAGCTTGCCTTCCTGCATTTTTTTTTCACACAATACATAAACAACACCAGGTTGTGGAAAGCCCCATACAGCCCTAAAAGCTCTGACAGCCCCCTCCAAACCCAAACAACAGCTAACAAAGCTCTGCCTCCGTGAACACGTCCTCACCAGAAGTGCGCCCCCCCCCCCCCCCCCCCCCCCCCCCCCCCCCCCCCCCCCCCCCCCCCCCCCCCCCCCCCCCCCCCCCCCCCCCCCCCCGTCCACGTAACGCCTACTGTACTAGCACTGCATGTTACGGCTACGACAGCAGCACAAACGGGGACGCCGGCGCCGCCGTCTCTAAGCGAGAGTCCGTGGATGATGAAATGCCTCGCCGTATCGAAAACCGAAAGCCCGCCGTGGCTACCTATGTCTGCCTCCCCTCCCGCCCCGCACTAGAAATCCCCAGTTTTGTACCCGCCGCCGACTGGCCTTCTCAGGAACACTCGCGAAACATACTACTACTAATATTGTGCAACCACCAAGTTATTCCGTTGCATGTGACCGACCGGACAACGTCTCTCGATCTTCCAGCATCCGTCGGTCCCACTATATACCGACGAACAAGCGTGTCTCACCATCAACCGTTTTTTTTTTTTTTTTTATCGGATAAGTCCAGATTTCATCCAATTCACCCCCCAAACCGCTTTTGCCCCCCCCAGCCACACCCATACCGCTGTCCGCGGTCGAAACGAAAAGCCCTTTTTGCTTGTTGTCCATGACACGCTTGGTACCTAACTTCTCTAACTGCACCGTGCAACATCGAGAGTAACAATATTTTGTACGTGCCGAACGAGAAAAACAAAAACGTGGAGGCATGCTAAATACGAACATAAAAATAAACCGTGCAATCTACATTTTTTCACAGCAACAATCAGGGTAAAGACACTTCTCCATGTGATGGGTACGACGACGATGGGAGATAACCCTCCCCCCCCCCCCCCCCCCCCAACCATCCTCCTACTGAGCACCGCGAAAAAAAAAAAGGCGCTATCTACGTACGAGTTCTCTGTTCCCGTTTCCTGTACAAATCGCCAAAAGTATGTAATGTCGTGTTTACAATCCTCTTCCACCTGCCACCCCCCCCCCCCCCCCCCCTCACCTCCCTCCTGCCCCCCGTCCCGCCCACCTCCACTCGAGGGGGTGTATTTTTTTTCCAATTCGTGCGTGCGTTGGATCCGCCACGGCCTCTTATGCTCCCACTTAAAACGCCTCTCCAATACTGGTATCGTACACCGCGCGCATCGAAGGACGGCCAAACCCGTACTTAAATCGAGCGCCCGCCTGCCTGCATGCGCCCTACTGCTGTAGCGAGCGGGTCAGTCGTGACTCTGTACTTAAGCTCAGCAACCCCCTGAATCGTCACTGAGCGATGAACGGTCTGGCCTATAGGCGAAAAAAAAGGGATGCTACTGCTGGACCGAGCGAGCCCCCCCCCCCCCCCCCCCCCCGTCCCCCGACATGCCTCGTCCAGTGTGAATAAAGACGGCCGTCTGTCTTGTCTTGTCAGGCCATGCCGGCCCATCAAAACACCAAACCTTAATCCCCTGACCTCACACGCCCTGAGCTGGTACGAGTACGAGCTGGTACGAGTACGAGTATGGCATACCAGTATTGCTTTTAACTCTCCTGCTTTTTTTTCATAGCAAGAAATATCCCTCATCAGGGGACCCACGCGAACTTCTTGTTAACTGGCGCCGTCTTCGCGCTACCGGCGGAAAACGACCTCGGGAACGACGGAAGAGTACCCACCCTCCCTCCGCCGCCCCCGCCCCCCCCCCCCCCCGCCACTTCCACTGCTGCCCCCGCCCCCGCCACTTCCACTGCTGCCCCCGCCGCTCATGAGATCCGCGTCCCCACCAGAGTCGGCAATGCCGTCCTCGTCTTCCTCCACCTCCTCCACCACGCGCTGCTTCGACGTCGCGTACTGGGCCGAACCGGCGCCGTTCGTCTCGCGCTCCGTGCAGCTGTCCAGGCGGTCGTAGCTCACCTCCTTCTTGGGCTTGTCGGCCGCGTGCAGGAGCTGCGGCACGAAAGGCGCGTACCCCGCACCCCAGGACCTGGCGAGACGTTTTGGTCGTCGGAAGAGCGTTTTGTTGGACAAGTGTTCGTTTTCACGGCGACGGTACAGAGAGAGGTCGGGGATCGAACGTTAAATCCATGTCCCGAAAAAAAAGGACAAAAAACGGTTTTTGTGTGTGTATGACATCGTGCCATACCATTCTGTACGAAAACGAAAGGAGAGTTTGGTCTTTCATATTAATGTCCAACCCTTTTAGGAGTGCAGTCCCCGTCTTGGGGATAAATTACTTAAAAATTGAGTGCCTTGGCCCAAAAATGGGACTGCAGTCCTGAAAGGCTCCTCGTATTTCCGTCCAGACTGGTGTTACAAGAGTATCAGTGAATATGCATAACGGAGATAGATACGGACAGACACAAGTCGCCCACCGAGCCGAGAGAGATCGCGACTGCTGTAGATCATATTATTAGTACAGCAGTATAAGGAGAATATGTAGTCTGTCTGCGCAGTGCTTTCAAGTTTTATTTTTTATCTCGTTTCGTTCACTTCTTTACAGTCCAGCTCAAAAACTCGCAGGAGCTTTATTTACACCTATATAAGCGATGTATTTTGGGGCAAGCAGCAGAGGTCATGTATAGATATGATAGATCCTCTTACCTCTTACCCCTCTCGATATATTCCTGACTTCGACTCATCGCGTGATTAACATACTACCTGTAGTACGTGTATCGAACATGCCAATGTCTCTTCTTGGCCTCACTCTCTTCGTATGTACGTATTAATAGTTGTATTGTTTCTTCAGCTCGTTCTGTATTGTCTGCCACATCCCCTGCGGGGGGGGGGCACGACCCTTTTCTCTTTCTCCTTTCGCTTTATTTTTTTAACCAAGTTTCTTTCCTTTTCTCTCTTTCATAGAATGTATGTGTATGTGTGTCGTGCCTGTCGTATCCAGTACGATGACATTGCATTGCGTTGTTTACTCTGCTTACCGGATACATCTAAGTAAATCTGTGGCGTAGTTATTAATAGTTGATGTGGCCCAACCGGCGTCCCCGGTGGCTTGGTAGGTGGTCCGCGTGCCCGTCAAGATCAATTTCGTGGGTTCAAGTCCCACCGAGTGCATGCTCATAATAGGGACTTTTTCTTGCATAAAAAAAATGATAAGCGGAAAGCGCGAAAGCGTGAGTTGGCTACATTCGATGAAAATCGACGAGCAGTGGGAATGCTGAACCCTATGCGCGACAAAAAAATAAACAAAGGCACGTACCGGGGGGGAGAAGGGACGACACCTGTGACCACGGCTTGTCCAGAAGATTGTCGAGGGTAAAACCTCCTACGAGTGGGCTGGGAAGTAAAAGTGATGGATAAAAAAATAAAAAAATAAAAAATAAACTTTTAGGACTGTAGTCCCGTTCTGTGGACAAACCATTCAAATTCTAAGTAGTTCGTCCCCTGAACGGGACTGCTGTAGTCCTAAAAGGGTTGACGTTCACAGCAGTAAGTGGATCGACGTCCGATGGGAAATAACAGGTAAAACCGAAGCACATCCAAACCAAAAAAAAAACACGAAAAACATATCGAACGAGAATCGAGTGCGATACGATTCGCGCCACGTTCTGCTGTATGGATCACAGACAGCTTGCAAGATGAGTTTCGACCAAATCCTGTACGTATGTATATCACAGCCGTTGTTTTTTATTTCAGACCTGGTAGATACTACTGCTTCGCCGATAACAACAAAAAAAAAATCAGGACGATTTCGATAAGCGTACGTGCGTATCTGGTATTAGTAATAGTCGAAATCTTTCCAGACACATACAAGTACTGAGCTCGTGCGTCGGAAAAAACGGGTCAGTATTTGCCAGGGGATGGAGGGCAGCAGGCGTTCGATACGACTCACTGAAAGTTCGACCTTCGATTTATCGATTTATGGAACGTTCCACGCGTTGGACACACAGATCATCGATTCCCACCTAATGGTCTAGATCTCTTATCACGGCAGATATATTCCTCGTCGGTAATATCTATCTACAAGTAGCTCATGTTGCCCGGAGGGAGCCGAAAAATCTGTATGATCTACAGAGTACGTAGGAAATGCTTGCTGGGTCGGATTTGGATCTATACCGTTACAGGCTTGGTACGAGTAGGTGGTCCGCGTGCCCATCAAGATCAATTTCGTGGGTTCAAGTCTCACCGAGTGCATGCTCGTAGGGGCTTTTCCTTGCACAAAAGAGATTGATTAGCGGGAAGCGCGAGAGCGAGAGTTAGCTACATTCGATGGAAATCGACGAGCAGTGGGAATGCTGAACGCGCGATAAAAAATAAAGGCACGTACCGGGGGGGAGAAGGGAAGACACCTGTGACCACGGCTTGTCCAGAAGGTCGTCGAGGGTAAAACCTCTTACGAATTAGGCTGGAAAGTGAAAGCGATGAGAAAAAAAAAAAAAAAAAGATCCGACACAACACTTATCATCGTGAAGTTATACCGGTATAGGTTAGGATTCGAAATAGATGATGCATTTGTCTGTACATTACGTACAAATCTGCCGCCTGACGTGTCGATAAAATCGAAAGTTCGAGAGAAGGTGGGGGGCAAGCCGCAAAAAACGTGTTCGATACGACATATCGAAAGTTTGATATTTCATGTTTCGATATATCGATAGTTCGATACCGGTACAATTAATAGATATTTCGCAACTTTCGATACCATATCCAACGCTGACACAGGGATCGTCTGACCGTTGCCGAGCAAGCGACCTTTTGCTCCCCACACTGAGGGTGTGTCTAAACAGATATTAAACAAGGCGCTGATTGATCCCTGTGGTCAAAACATGTTCCCCGTTGTTTGTTAGGTTCCGAAAAAATGAATGATCTACAACCCAATGCCAAAACTAAAAAGTTGCCGGCTGGGAATCGAAAAGGAAATCGAAAGCACACCCAGCAACAATTCAGCTCGTCCTACTGGTCAGCGCAGCCACGTCAAAATGTCACATCAGGACCGCCGTACACAGCATCCAACGCACAGCTAGCACGGCAACATAGCCGCACAGACCCCGCGTAAACAGCCAGCAGGCGGAACCACAACACCAGCCCCGACGTTCTCGGGCCTTTGTTTCCCGGCGTTTGAGCCAGAGCGAACATAGTTTCAGGAAAATTCATGATACCCTCGAGAACGAGGTCGGAAGTTCATTCTTAGTATAATTTCAAGTTGATCTCGGGGCGTCAACGTTGGACATGCCACCGCCTCCATGGGAGGCCCAACGACCTCCCGGAATCGAATTGCCGTCGCGTTTGCCTGCTTGTGTGGTGGATCTGTGTTACCGAGCGCTAGATTGCCGGCATGTGTGCACAGATGCGAGCGGCCTAGTGGGTTGCGCTCTCCGTTGTTTTTCCCCTGGACTTCTATTTTCACTTTTCGATTCTGTTTATACACCTCAACCTGAGCAAATTTTTATGGAAATCGAAATGAATTCGATTTTCGATTGAGCTTTTCGATTCTGTTTAGACACACCCTCATATTCATACAACACATTCTGATATACCAGGGACAACAGACCAGGTATGTGTGTAGGAGCATGTACATAAAGTACTGCTGCAATAATACACAGCAGTAGCAAGTTGGAACGAATTCGCCTACGATTTTACCGGTAAACCAGATACTGCTGTACCTGGTATACCAGAGGTAGGATGGAGGAATCACACTACCGCGTTTTTCCCATGAATAACGAAAACTACGTCCAAATCTCCGAACTTGCGGGAAAAAAAGTGATGTCTCAATCACCCCCCAATCAACTACGTAATGGTTAGCGTTTTCCTCATTCACTCGGACACACAGCAGTGTCAACCAATTTCTAGAAAACAGTGGTTCGTAACCTCTACAGGTACAGACACCTCTACCTGATACCCTGATACGTAATTTACTGCGCTCCCCTTGCATCTTGAAAATTCAGACCCGAAGCCACACAGCCCACATACTTGTACAGGGAGGGTACTCGTCCCCCTTCCCACCACAGACCACGTACGGTGGTGCATGCCGTCAATTTAGATTCTGAGTCCGTCTATTGCTATACAGCAGTAGAACCCAGAAGCACCCTCGTACAGAGTATGTACACGAGTATTAATAGTTGCAGCGTGTGGTCCATTCTGTACTGCAAGTTATTAATATTAATAGTACGACGTAAGATTACGGCTTCTTACCTGCCAGTACGTTTACCAAGTAAATACAAAAACGACGCCGAAAATGAGGGTGAAAAAAATGAGGGTTACGCATCAACATATTCGAGAAAATGGTTTGACACACAGACGAATGGCAACTACAACCCTAACCCTAAGCCAATCAGGGCAATCCTAAACCCTCAACCCAAATCCTGCAACAGTCGGAGCAAACCTGAACCTGAGAGATCAAATCTCGAAAAAGTGGCAAGCTCTACGTATTACAAAAAAAAAGTCGTCGTGATTTTCGTCCTTTTCATATCGTACGTGCTGGTGCCTAACAGGCACGGACGGCACCACTGACTCACCCTCCCCGAAGTCGGGTCGCCGCCGAGGCGCTCGCCTCTCCCATCCGGCGGGGCGTGGAGGCCTTCTCCCTCGCGCAGGCGCTCCGGATGCCCGCAGACGTCACCGCGCCGCTGGGCGTTGGAGACAGCAGCGGCGATTCGAACCTCTTGCTCTGGTTGCTTCTGGTTCTGCTGTTGCTGTTGCTGTTGCTGCTGATACTGCCACTATTTTTCGATGAGTTTCCCTTCGAGATGAATCCAACTACACAGCCAGTACAACAGCAGTGGCGTGGCAGGACAGACAAAAGTAGGAAAAAAAAATATCACAGCAATGGCGGGTGTTTCACGGATTTCAGGACGAGAAAATAAAACCAAACGACGAACGAGAGATGGAGCCGGGGAGAACAGGAGGGAGTGGAGGTGAGGGAGGTGAGGGGGGGGGGGGGGGGGGGGGGGGGGGGGGGGGGGGGGGAGGGGAGGGGAGGGGGAAGGGAAGGGGGGTTGGATGTTGTGTGCTGTGAGAAAGAACTGTAAAAATATCCTGGAACAATCAAACTATAATGCGCAGGAAACATTTTCGGGTGAAAACTCGGTGAAAATATGAAAATCCTCAACAAGTACGACCAAAACAACGAAAACCGGGGGTCGGTTGAAAGGTCTGGCAAAACAAAAAAAAAATGAAGAAAACATAGGCGAGAGCTGTCTCGTTTTTCACAGCAGGCTGAGTTGGTAGCAGCACCGAAAGACGGTCGGTACTTTGTCTCGGGACAACAGAGGAACACTCGGCAGCAGTGCCTAGGTATGGCGAACCCTGTGGTTTTGTGCTCCCAGGGTGTCATCCAGCAGGGCGCGGGGCGAAGCAGCAGCGGCAGGGTGATCGATGATCTATGATGATAGTTCGGTTGAACAAAACGAGGGTCATCATCACATCCTCCACAGGCCCCAAGGTTGAAGGTGGAACACAAGTTGAAAAAATAACTCAGAACTACCTGGTACAGACAAAGCAGAAGGGGAAGGGGCAAGGGGCAGGCAAGGGACGCAATGAAATAAAACTCACCGTGCTTGCCGAGCGGCGGCCGTGCCGGCAGTGGCGCATTCCCGGCCGCGTGCACAAGGAGGCCTTGGACAGCCAGGCACAAGACGAGTAACGTCTGCGTCATCATGACACCAAAAAAGCTACAGAGTACTGCCGCTGCTGCTGCTCCTGCTGCTGCTGCTGCTGGTGCGGGTCTCTCGCGGCTTATCTATTTTTGAGCCTGTGCTTGTTATTGGACACAAACGAACTCGAAAAGTGCGCTCGATGCTTCGGAGTCGCCCTTGATGAGGTAGGTGGGTCCAAGTAGCCTGGGATGTCAGGGGCTTTGCCAAGGAGCTTGCACGGACAGGGTAAACCTTGCTGGTGTTGGCAACGCGAATGATGTGGTTCGGCTAATTTGTCGGGTAGTTTAAACATGCCTTCCATATGTTTCGGGGAGAGGGGCTGATAAAAGAGCCGAATATGGATACCGATGGGGATTTCATTCCGTGATGGGATGTTTTTTTCAGGGGATTTGCAAAAAATACTGGACGCTTTCACTTCACACTTCACACTAAGACCAGTAGACACGGATCTCGCACTTTGCACGCTTCTGAAGGCTGCAGCTGAAACATGTTGTCATGGCGGACGCCGGTAGGGTGGACCATGCGCGATAATCGTGGCGTGCGGGGACGAGCATCATGGGTACAACAAGTCCGACAATCACTGCAACTACGAAATACTTCGACGGGAAAAGAAACAAACCCCAGAAATCAAAATTGAAATGATATTGATTGTGGATACTCATATAACACGAACGACCGAGAGGCTGAAAGAGGAAGGCAGCAACCGATGGAGTAGTAGTAGTAGTAGTAGTAGTAGCAGCAGCAGCAGTATATAGCGCTCAGGTCGGGGGGGGGTGATCTGCTTTGGTGTTGGTGCTAGACCGAGGGATAATATACATGACACACTCTCTGTATTATGTGTGTCTGTATTTATGTGTGTCTGCGTGTATGTGCGATACGCACGCATGTATGTGTTGTATGTGTATCAATTACAACGGTGGGAGTGTAGTACCGTAGTGTGCATTGTATACAATGATATGTTCAAGGTTGTTGTTTTTGTTGTTCCTGCCGATTTTACGAGTACTCTGTAAAAAAAAAAAAACCTGGTATGTTTTATGCAGGTGATGGTGCTGTGGTGATGCTGGTATCATTTATTTACCTTAGTATGCATTCGATACGGTCAGCACAGCAGCAGCACAGCAGCAGCAGCATACATAAACTTCACGAGTATAGATAGAGTGAGTGGTGAAAGCCAAGTATTTCCTATAACCACAGAGATTCGTACACGTTTGTTTGCGAACTCCTCGACCACGTGACCACGTGGGACGCAATCATCATGGTCTGACGACGCAGGGCGGGACATACATCTTCCACAAGGCTACGAATACGAACCAATTATGGCATGCCCAGCTCATTCTGCCCGCTTCCTCCGCGGTTGTTACAAAGCAGCACCAGTCAATCGTTCTATGGAATATTCACGGCTGATGATCTATCATACGGTTATCACACGCAGCAATGACCACAGCAACAGCAACAACAACAGTGCCAGGTAATACTAACCTTACCACCACAACAAAATGATTCCACTGGTATGTGATACGATAATATCATGTGTGACCTTATATATAATATATGGTATGATATGAAAATGATCTTTGAGCCGTGGAAATACGGAGGCGGTGATTTGTTGGACACAGCCGCCACCACCGCAAGGCATGCCACGGTGGTAGAAAGGAAAATCAGTCAGTGTGTTGCTCAGTCAGGTTCATGTAAAACATGAGAAACTACATACAAAAACAGTAGTAGTATATATACAACGTGTTAAGGTCTTAGTCCGTTGGGCTATATTGGTAAAAGGTAAACCGATCGCCTACTCAATCTAGTAATACTTAGTCTAGTACTCCCCCCCCCAGGAACGGCCCGGATGTACGGGTCGACGTGCCACCACTGTGATATACTGCTGTTATGATACTGCCTACACCACCAACACCCAGTTCCAATTTTTGGGAATCCATAAGAACTTTCTACAGATTCTTGACATACATGAGGAAAACTTACTTCACGAAAAATTACATCACCTTGCTTTACTTTTTTTTTCATTGACGTGTGATTCGAACTCACGACCAACGTATTGCCGATGACGCCATTTGTTAGCGTCTTAGTCCGTTGGGCTATGGTAAAAGGTTAACAGATCGACTCCCCAATCTACTGTAAGCCTTATGACACACGGAGTGGTGGTAGCTCACTCAAAGCCGATTTTGATATACCACCGCCGTGCAGGTATTACTATTTCATTTTTGCCTTCCGACCATGTCCAGGACCGATGCACAATCCGGAATCCCATGTCTACAGCAGTATTATTAATATTAATAGTAGGTAACGAACGACTGCACAAGTCGGACAGATAATCGATTCCCATTTCATGATCCAAAGATCTTCAAGGCAGATGTATTCCCGATGTTGTATGACCTACTACTACTTGTTATGATACTGCTTTGAATGAGGCTGAAAGCCCGGTAATTACCTGGATTAAGGTATTGTTGGGATCGTATTTGTAGTACTTGGGAGGCGTGTCTTAGATGGAAAACCAAGGGTTTTCCCAGCGAAGCACGAGCCTTGCTCTCGGTCTCCCCGAGCACGAAAGGAATACAGCTAGCTGCTATTTTCCCACCTCTAAGCAAACAACAAACGAGAGTACCAACGAGTACCGGCCTGATAGGCAAACCTGTCTATTAATAGAGATACAAAGTGTTCAGGCCTTGATCTTAACAAGCGGCGTCTTCGGCTTAGGAATTTTTCGCATTTTTGTTGGTACGCGTTGTGGTCCTCGTTCTTGACCGTTTTTTTCCTGGAGCAAGTTTGCTCGGCACACTGCACGATGGAGCCTCAAGAGGTGGGAGGGTCTGCTGGCGGGTGGCAAGGCGATGGTTTTTGTTGACGATTTATTCCTTCCCCTTGAGGCTAAGCCTTCCTTTCTTTCTCTTTTATAACGTACCTTGCCGGCTGCGTTTCCTTGCGTTCAGAGGTGTGGGAGTGGGTTTTGAGGAGCCGCATCTTCGACTTATGTTCTAGCTCGTGGAGTCGAGGTTTCCACGAATTTCCCATAATTCTGCATATACGGCTCATCAGAGTGGGTTATTGTGTTATGGTACTGCTTTGAATGAGGCCGAAAGCCCGGAAATTACCTGGGTTAAGGTATTGGGATCATATTTGTAGTACTTGGGAGACGTATCTTAGATGGAAAACCAGGGGTGTTCCCAGCGAGGCACGAGCCTTGCTCTCAGTCTCTCCGTGCACAAAAGGAATAAAGCTGCTCTTCTCCTATCTCTAAGCAAACAACAGACGAGAGTACCAACGAGAGCCGGCTTATTAGGCAAACCTGTCTAGGGATACAAAGCATCCCCCTTGATCATAACACACTACTACTGCTACTGCTGTGCAGTTCAGTAATTCATGTTACCGCCGCGTGGGAGCTGTTATAGAACTGCTTTGAATGAGGCTGAAACCACGGTATTACCTGGGTTCAGGTATTGGGGTCGTATTTGGAGTACTCGGGACGCGTGTCTTAGATGGAAAACCAGGGGTTTTCCCAGTGAGGCACGAGCCTCAGGCACGAGCCTCAGTCTCCACGTGCACGAAAGGAGGAAAGCTGCTCTTCTTCTATCTCTTAGCAATCAACGCGAGTGAGTACCAACGAGTACCTGCTTACTACGCAAACCTGTCTAGGGATACAAAGTGTCCCGATTGTGACCATAACAAGTGACATCGTCGGCAAGCCTATCCACGTTGCGGGTGGCATGGTGATGGGTTTCGTTGACGATTAATTCCTGCCCCTTAAGGCTAGGACTTCTTTCTTTTCTCTTTTATAACGTACCTTGCCGGCTTCGTTGCCTAGGTGTTCAGAGGTGTGGAAGTGGGTTTTGAGGAGCCACATTTTCGACTCATGTTCTAGCTCGTGGAATCGGAGTTTCCACGAAATTCCCATACGTCTGCATATACGGCGCATCAGAGTGGGCTAGTGTTATGGTACTGCTTTGAATGAAGCTGAAAGCCCGGTAATTACCTGGGTTCAGGTGTTGGGATCGTATTTGTAGTACTTGGGAGACATATCTTAGATGCAAAACCAGGGGTTTTCCCAGCGAGGCACGAGCCTTGCCCTCAGCCTCCACGTGCACACGAAAGGAATACAGCTGCTTGTGACGCCGCCGTTGGTGCAGGGGTGGTAGGAGCTGGTGTTGACCTTGTGGATGCCGAGGCGCTCGTAGACGATGTTCGCAAGCTTGGAGGTAAAGTGTAGTCCGTTGTCGGAGAGGAGTGTAACCGGGCACCCCCAGAGAGGGATGTACTCGTTCAGGAAGATGTCGGCAGTGCCGGCGGCCGTGAACTGCGTCGCGGAAACGGCAAACATATCGGCGCGACGGTTTGGTCTCCCTTTTAGTGGCTGTTCTCAGCGAACACCCCCTCTTCGTAGTGTTTGGGTCTTATTGCGAGGTGTGGGGGGATCTATAGCCTCATTTCTTTTGTTTCGAATAGCCGCATCTTCGACCACCTTTTCCTGGCCATTTTGATAGAACTCTGTCATCACCCTCCGACCATCTTGTGGTCTGCATATACGACTATTCAGGGTGGGCTAATGTGATATGAGTAAAGTACTCATGGGCTATAGATATAGATAATATAGTCCGCAGTCTTGTAGCATCAGGAATACGAGAATAATCCAAAGAATGGATTAACCCGGCGGATATTCCGTTAGTCGAGAGTACCGTTCTTTCAGGAATGTTCTCTAGGGCGGATAGCCCGTTAGACGAGAGTAATGTTCCTTAACGCAGATAGGACCATAAAATGAGCAGTCCTTATATTGGCAGAAGAACGACCGGTAGCTACAGGAAAGTTCAGTAGGAGTACATCAGATACGAGGAATTTAGGAGAACTTGTGGCGTGAGGTGGGACGAGTACATCTGGGTGTCGAGGCCCACCCCCCTGCCTCACATTTCTCTACCAGAGCATCTCCTCAGCTCTCGCCATCAATAAGAAGATCTAAATCAGAAGAAGCAAAGTACCGCTTTCTAGCTGCCAGAAACACCTGCGTCCCTCACCCTTACCTTACCTCGGTCCCCACTTCACATGCTTTTCTTCTATCTCTAAGCAATCAACACTAGTGGGTACCAACGAGTACCGGCTTAATAGGGAAACCTGTCCAGGGATACAAAGTGTCCCGAATGTGACAATAACAGGGCCGTATAATCTGGATGATCTACTGTAGGACAAAATTTTCTCGATTGGATCCGCGCCACTATGATATACACATCCCGCACACCTATCACAAGGGCAGATGAGGAACTAGATGATCTACTCTACAGGTAGATCATGATCTTCTGTCCGACGTGCGAACGATTGCAGAGATGTAGGGCAGTTCTTCCATGGAGGAGCTCAGCTGAGGAGCCCTTTCAATAAAAAAAATCGGGCCCAAAGGTACCCCCCTCCTACAGTACTGTATACCGTACTGTAGAGGAATACCCCCCCCCCCACCTCCCCGGTCCCACAGTCGCACAATTTCGATCGAGAACATATGAATGGGATGCGTTGAGTGTTGACACATTATCGAGCTGTTAACCGCCACGAACGTCATTCCGGTATACCCGTCTATGAACCTTATGCATAGAGGTTACTATGTGCTTTGAGGACACCTTGTGCAGATTTTTAGCTTGATAGTGTCTTAACCGCAAGTATGATATAGTTCTCGACTTTGTCGCCGGGGGGGAAGTTGGAGCGCGAGGTGGGTGGCGCATCTCGTTTATGGCTTGCCTTAGCCATTTGACCATGGATCACGCTTCCACGCTTGGTTTGAAAGAAGTCTCGCCCGGGTGTGCGAGGTCGGCGGTGTCGGACTCCCTTGACGAGAGGAACACAACAAAGAATCTACCCGGTGACGCTACCCGTTGTCGCTGTAAACGGGCTGACAAGTGTTGGTGTTTTTACGAGTTTAATCGTCAGTAGGACAAGCCCGGAAGCGGGTGTCGTTGGGGTGAGCAAACACTTTTTCTCAAAGACTGCTTTTGATTGAGATATAGAGATAGAGATGTATCGCTCCTCACCGAATCCAAACCTCCGCTGCACTCAGGGGAGCAGTTTCACTTTTGACGACTGTCGCGCCAAGCGTCAGCGACAAGAACAGGCGAGGTTCAAACGAATCCGAACGATATTTTTTATATACGTGATTGATGCGGACGGGCTGTTGCGTGATGCATCCTCACATTAGCAGTAACTCTTGCAAGTACAGCATGCCGCTTCGATCCAGCTTCTCTGCTTTTTCTTCTTCGACAGCGTTGCCATAATACTGCAGCATTACACAACGCGGAGGGGGACGTACGTAGTGACCCAATAGCTATAAATAGCAAAAATCCCCACGTACAGATTTTGTGTTTCCCCCCGCTGAAAACTCCAAAGTCAAAACCCATTCTCGAGACGCACACACAATTTTTCGTTTTCGTTTTCGTTGTTATTTCCCTCTTCCCTTTCCATTTCTTGCCGAGGTGCCTGGCCAATACAGCCCTATAGAACAGGTCCCAAAGAGAAAACTCGACGAACGAACGAGTGGACGCCTACAGACTCGAAACTCTCCTAAAAGGCCATTCATATGTAAGTAGGGCTACGCAACCTCCAAAAATCAAGCGAGCACCCCAAAATAAGCTCCCATGTATGTGTGCCAAAAATTGCACGCTCCCTTACGTCAACCCGCGATACGTACGTAAGTACATGCGTACCGGGGACTATGTACTACCTTATATTTTCGTTTTGATAGTTGCAAGGACTCGGTTCTATATTGGTGAGACGACGACGCGACTTTGCGGAGTATCATGTCGGCCACGGTACAATGCCGCTTCACGTACGGTACGTCCTTGAACGGTAATGGTAAATCGACACTTGTCACTGTGCGCTTTTTTTTTGCGCGATACACGGTAAAACCCTAAATTTGCACGGACACGGTATAACACCGTTTGCCGCGGTACACCACGGGTGGTAACATACTACTGCTTATCGTGGCCTTCCGCGCGGAAAGCCTTTACCGAGGGAACCTCTGATTGGAAAAATAAAATGAATGCATACCACCACACACAAAAAAAAGCGAGAGCTATATACGCACCAACCGGTACTTCTCGCTTTATTTTCCAGCCACGTCACCCCGACCGCCATCACTGTCTGTCAGCAAGGGATCTCAGCCGGTGTACGAAATTATACACAAATGAGACGGCAGCAGCTTCGCGATGGTCCTCCTCCTCCTCCTCTTCCCTTTCTCCTCCCACTCATCCTTCTCCTCGCCCTTATCCTCTTCCTCTTCCTCCTCCTCCTCCCCCGCCGCCGCCACCTTTTGCCCTCCACGCACCCCCCCCCCCCCCAACCCCCCCCCGCACCGAACTCCTTCATGTGCGCCCCCGAGCTTAACAAATCAATAAAAGAGTCGAAAAACAACACACAAAAAAAAATCAAACCGCAACCGAGGAGAATCCGCCCGGTCCGCTACCTATTAATAGGGGAAACAACAGGAAGCAGCCGTATTATATCATAACACTACAGTAGCGGTAGTAGCAGTTCCACCTCCTCCTGCTACTACTACTACTACTACTACTACTACTACAAGCAAACATAAAACAAGAAAGGAAACAAATGAAAAAAGACACGCATCCACACAAAACGATGCTTTACCATCCATGCAGACCACATGGACAGCAGCACTCGTACGAGTAGCAACGTGGCAACTGAGATTAAAGAAGCCCGGGGAAGTCTCCCTACTATGCGTCGCAGTGGGTTTGCTCCCACCTGTCAGGCGGGAGAACTACTGCTGTATATATACTGGGAAGACATACCGCATAACGAACAAGAAGCAGCGCAAACACCCCCGGGGGTGAATTTCCTTGCCGATTTTCTCCAAATCATGCCTTAAGGGGGGCATACACGAAAACGAAAATGGTGGCTTTGGAAGCACCCTTGTCGAGACCGACCTTTCCACAGACACATAGACCCATCGTTAGGCGCTCGCACTCTTTTCCGCCGTCGAGAGAATCGAACCGGAGACTTGTCAGAGGGGGGAGCGGTGGCTCGCGAGTTCTACACACGGTATAGCTACCGCGGCGACTCCCGGAGAGAGGGTGCAGGGGACACCTTTTCTGCGCTTCACTCTGTTGTTGCAATCGCCGGTACAAACATTCGTCGTATGTACGTACGCACGTACGAGCTTTGGTAGTGTACTTTGAAAGCAGAAGCTGGAGGCAAACAAAAAGCCCAGAAGAAGAAAGAAGAAAAAAAAAAAAAAAAAAAAGAGCGCGTGCGCTCACACCAGTACCGTACCAGCAAAAACTGCCGTAAAGTCGACACCCTCACCGTCCACCATCATCATACTCATACTCGTCCTCATCCTCCTCGTCGTCACATACATGTACCACCCTGTCCGAAAATATAATTAACTCTTGGGCATCCATATTCATAAACAAAACGACCTTTGTATTTTCGGACAGAACGGCACCCGCTGTACCCTATTATGTACGTGGCGTACTTTCTCTCTACTCGCCGCAGTCGTAGAGAAGAAGGTATCCCGTGTTGGTCGCCGTGCCCGCTGGGCGAGCCAGCCCGAAACACTGCTTCAGCACCTGATTGGTGAGCCCCGTCAAAAGCATGCGCCCCAAAATCCACACAACCGAAAGATTGAAAGAAAGGAAGGAAGAAAGGAAGGAAGGAAGGAAGGAAGAAAGAGTTACGAGTAGCAAGTCCAAAAATCGGCCAAAGGTCACAGAGGCCAAAGGGCGCATCATGCTTGCCGCCTCCGCGGCGCGATTTCGTGGAAAACCGAACGAGAAAAAAAAGAAGCGGAAACTGAAGAGGCGCATGGTTCATATAATTTAGAAGCAATAAAAAAACTACCACCCCCGCTGAAAAAAAGTAGGATGCAAATACGTAAAAAGGTATACGCCGGATTTTTTACGCGCCAATTTACCGTACAAAGGGAAAATGCACCCCACAAAACACTTTGCATCGGCAGCGTTTCATTGGCCCAAGGCACCGATGTACCGTTTTCTGGCCACAAACCCTACGGTACACTGACTATTATACACCTACTCACGTTGGTCTTCACCGCTTTATGGCCTAGGGCTGAGACCGTTTTACGGCGCACAGAACGCCGACCAGCACTACGCCCGGCGGACCCGGGCAACCTCAAACCCTATCAACTTTAGAACTACACAAGAGAACAGCATACCATACTGCACGTGCGATGAGTAAAACACAACCCCTTGGATGATTTTCCCGACAAACATTTTCTTTACAACAGAGAGAAGGCCCACACACAAAAAACGAAAACGAAAATGTGGTTGGGTGCGTCGCTCGGCGTTTTTTTGCTCTCTCTCTCTCTCTCTCTCTCTCTCTCTCTCTCTCTCTCTCTCTCTTTCTCACCGTTTTCGAGTAACACCGGCTTGAAACATCATCCGAAAGGGGGGGGGGGGGGGGGGGGGGGGGGGTGTACTCGATAGGAGAGATGTACTCGATCTCATGCATGGCCGTAGTCGTATGACCATAGACCCTCGCATCCCTACAATGCCGGGACGGAGCATGTCGGGTTTTCACCGACCATGCAGACATTGCTTGCACCAAGCGCGAAGCGCCGTGAGGTGTCCGGCGAGTCGCATGAAGGGTGAGCTGCATCCTACTAAGAACCGCTTGTGAGGCGGACTTGCGTATGGATGACAGCCTCAATGAGTTAGTTTAATTTCCGGTGTAGCCACTTCCAGAGACAGCAATGGGAGTACTATGTAACTGACTCTTGGGTGCCTTACCTTGAACACTACGTGATACGATCAATTCCTTTGTGCAGAGTAAAGGTTTTTTACTTCGCACAAATGATCTCACTCGACAACCAGCTTTGGGCGACCACCAAAAAAAAAAAAAAAAAAACGGTACCCTGGATGTCTAGCTCACGTAGTGAGCGGCAAGTTTTACAGTGTCGTTGCCAACCGACGCCAACCCAACCGATATATAATATATATAATGGGGGTGGGGGGGGGGGGGGGGGTATTATATCATCACACGTGTTGTATACGGTACATCCCACGGAACAAGTTCGGGTCTCGGCGTCTTCCAACTGCTCCGCGTTTTTCCGTGGGTTCGTGGACATTCCGTATCACACCGGGTGATAGGATAACAGACCCCCTGGAACGAACTTTTCATAAGTAGATTTTCTCCGAAAACGTGCCTTAATGGGGCGCACCCAACGGAAATGGCGGCTATGGGCGGAGAGATTCCGTCGAGGTATTTCCATAGACGCATGCATCGCTCGGCGTTTGCACTCTCCTCGTTGTCGACAAAAAATTAGCTCTAAAAAAAATCGTCCGACGGGGGAGGGAGGGAGAGGGTGTACTCATTATCATGCATGGCCTGAGTCATATGGCCATAGACCCTTGCATCCCTACAATGCCGGGACGGAGCACGTCGGGTTTTCACCGACCCGGCAGACATTGCTTGCACCAAGCGCGAAGCGCCGTGAAGTGTCCGGCGAGTCGCATGAAGGGTACGACGGGGGGTGGGAGGGGGGTGTTATCGCTAGCGTGATATACGGTAGATGTGGGGAGGGAGGTGAGTGGGGAGCGCAAGGGCTTAGACATCTTTCAGATTCACCGACCGCGGTGTGCGTTGTGCGTTCTGACCCCCGACAGTGCTCTGTTGGTCGTGCGTATGACACGTTCGTAGCTCCGTCGTGGGTCGTGGGACGTGCGCTGGGCGATGTTTTCTTGTTCAAGATTCTGAGCTTGACGAGGGTTGACGCTGGCCGGGTCTAATGCGTGTGTGTTCATCGGTTGACGTTCTGCGCGCCATAAAACATTGAAATCCTCGTAAGCCAATAGAACGGTGAAACCCATCCTTGAGTAGTTGGGAGTCGGTGCGGTGGAGTTCGTGGCTAGGTCTAGTGTTCGATATCGGACGAAAATCAAGTTCCATACGATTCCGATAAACAAAACGAGGTATCGACAATACTCCGATAGTTGATGCATGGAAGCTTTCGATGAGTGTCAGCATAAAAAAACAGGGGGATGTCAGAGGGATGGAGGGTAAGACACGTTCGAAACGACAATGTCGGTATATCGAAAGTTTCCACACGATTATCCATCTATTACGGGGGACCATAGTAAACAGGACCAAAATTGTTAGTAAAAATAGGTAAATATATAGGTTTTTGTGTATACAGTGGGTCCTATTTACTTTCCTTCTCGTATCTTTCCCCTTGCACGTCCCTTTTGGCTCATGCTCGGGGTAAGTATGTATGTGTCTGAGCTTTGGCTTCCCATTTTATTTATTTATTTGGGATTCTTCTCCTTTTCTTTTTCTTTTTCTTGTTCTTTTTCGGTTTGGTTTCTTCGTTGCTTCTCTTTCTTTATGGTGTATTTTGGTTGCTGGCGTATGTATGTATGTTGTGTGTCGGCCGCACCTAGTGCGAAGGCATGGTATTGCGTAGGCTATTAATGCATTACGGTGTGTTATCTCTGTGTCGTAGTCTGTGACCACAGAGCTCGTATCTTTCTAGGGTGAAGAATCAGCACGGACACTGGGCTTGCTGGATGTCGACGAGTAGAAGAACGGTTTAATGTGAAGAACACACACACACTATGGCCCCCCGTAATAGATCACGGTACAGCAATGGTGCCATGGGCCAACGAGAGCTGCCGACATGAGACCATTTCTGTGTCGCGTTTGCCTCACGGATGTACCGGCAAGTGGCGTAGAACACCGCCGGTGTACCGTTTTCTAGAATATCCCGCCAAAACAAAACAAAACAAAACAATCGAACAACGAGTCACACACACGCACCTGTTCGTTGACAAGCTCGACGACGTCGTCGTCAAACAGCAGCCAGCGACCGCCCGACTTCACCACCGCCACGTAGTGCCCACGGTTCGGCCCGAGACCGATGTGGACGACCACGGCAAACAGCCTGCCCACAGCGCGATTCGGTTGCCCACGAATAGAAGCAAGCATAATTAGCTATGATTACGGGGGGCCATAGTAAATAAGACCTACTAATACCGGCGTCCCCGGTGGCTTGGTAGGTGGTCCGCGAGCCTATCAAGATCAATTTCGTGAGTTCGAGTCTCACCGAGTGCATGTTCGTAGGGACTTTTTCTTGCATAAAATTGATTATTAGCGGAAAGCGCGAGAGCGTGAGTTAGCTGTACATTCGATGAAAGTCGACGAGCAGTGGGAATGCTGAACCCTATGCGCGATAAAAACTAAAGGCACGTACCGGGGGGGAGAAGGGACGACACCTGTGACCACGGCTTGTCCAGAAGATCGTCGAGGGTAAAACCTCCTACGAGTGGGCTGGAAAGTAAAAAGTGATGAACAGTACACACAAAAACCTATATATTTCTCTATTTTACTAACAATATTTGGTCCTACTTACTATGGTCCCCCGTAATAGCTAACTCGCACAGCAAGGGCAAGAGCAGTACGTATACAGCTGTGATGCACACACAGAAGGCAGATTGCGTTTCCCACCAACACCTGACGCGACAATGAGCTACATACGTATATACGTAGAGCAAGCAGACGGGACATCAAACGCACCATCGTGTGGTGTCAAACCGTTTCTTCAAGACACCAGGAACGGGGGCAGGGGGTGGCGGGCGGGAGCCATGGCGGGACGGGGGGGGGGGTGTCGGGGCTTCGGGGAAGGACAAGGGCGAGCGCGTGGGAGAATGCGGGCCATCGTGTGATCTTCGCTCACACGGGCCATCGTATTTTGGGCTCTCTGGTACTATAAACGAAAAGCGCAGATTGTTCCAAAACTTTTCGAGGGGGTTTGCCTTACTCAAGAAAAGCCCCGCCGAAAAAAAGAGACACCACCGCGGGGGTAGGACTACGTACAGCAAACGTACAGCAACAGTGGCAGCGACATCCCTCCCCCCTTTGCTTCCTCTCGACGGCCCAGCTCCTTGGAAACGAAAGTCCCTCGAAAAACACGTTTCTCCAAAGAAAACAAATAACCGCGAATTGAACGATCAGAAAAATCAAAGCAGCTACATGCCATAGACAAAAATCGTCAAAAACAACCTACGTGGACGACCCCAAAAAAGACGAAGCAACAGCAGAGATATGTCGTACACAAAAAACTTGATAAATACGAAAACAACCGAAAAAGGGAACGATGAAACAAAAAAACAGAACCAGCAGCAACGATACATGAAAATCGACAGAACTTCACAACCTGAAGGAACGAAACAAAAACACAAACACAAAAAAACAGCAGCTTATTCAGAAGAATCAACTAACAAAAAACCGACGAGGGAAGCAATCGAACAGGTTTTTAAAAACTCGCAAACAACAGGTACACGTATATGGGCGGGCGGAAACAAAATGGGCCGATCGAAGCCGCGTGTCCCACCCGCAAAGCGCGTCCACCCGCATTCCTAACGCTCTCCCCCCTGTTCCCAACCCCTCCCCCCCCCCCCTCCCCCCCTCCCCCCTCCTTCCTCGGTCGCTTTCCCAAGCCCACTCGCCTGTAGAGCCGACCGTCGGCGTCCGCCTCCCCGGCAGGGTCCGTCATGTTGGGCGCGCGGAGCTCAAGCGGGAACACCACCCTGTGCGACAGTTTGGAGAAGCTGCCCAGGGACTCGAAGTACTTGAAGCGCTTGAGGTGCAGGGTCAGGACCCGCGGGAGGCGCTTCAGTCGAATCTTCTTCTCAGCTTCCTGGCGGCGGCGGCGGCGGCGGTGGCGGTGGCAGTGGTGATGATGGTGATGGTACATGCTGTAGCGTGCGCACCGACCAACCGTTCCCCCCCCCCCTCCACAAGCAAGCAAAGCAACCAAAGCACGAAAAGCACGCAACGCAAGCACGAGCAAGAACGAACGTATAACCAAAATAACATCCGATGAGATACAGAGAACCTACGTGCGTACCTGAAGCGCGTTGCAGCTCTCACAGAAAAACTTGTTCTTCTGCGTGAGGGTCTCGGTGCTGCTGAAGTTCCTCAGGCACGACGTCACCGACGAGTTCTGCTCCACGTCCAGTGATAAGTCCATGAAAGGCTCGTCTCGATTGCTCACCTGATGGGTTCCGTTCGGGTGGCCAGAAAAAAACAAACGAGCAAAAAAACAACCAGCCAGCCCCCCCCCCCCGGCGCGCATACAAAAAATGATTTTATATCGAATCGACTCTTAACTATAGGCCAGAGCTCCGTTCAAAATGATGCTGCCCAAACTGTGGCGCAAGCAGCAGCGAACGGCGTGGTGCGTGCAGCAGTGGCAGAGCGAAAACCTCGCGAGGCGTTGTCTGGCCATCGTGCGCTATATAGGCACATAATCTTAAGGGCAGCAGCATGAAACAATCCCTTACCACGGACATAAAACAACAACCAACATCGGTGCGACAGCAGCGTAGAAACTCCGCACTATATTTTATCAGGTGCAACTTTCGTCGAGACGCTGATGATGTTGACGTACCAAGTCGGATAGTACGGGGAGTTTCCCGGCGAATCCAAAAACAACGCGGAGGAGCTCTCCAATGGTCACGGACGAGAATCGAAGCCGCTAAGACACAGAACAACCAGCTTAAAGCTCAGGCAGCTAAACGCACAAGCAACTGCAAGATTTGAAGTAGCTGAAAGCTCAATCAAGCAACTGAAAACTTAGAAAAGCCGAAGCTCGAAACACCACACGCTCTAGCGCTCCTAACCCACCCCACTCTCCACCCACCGTCTCGCAGCAAAGGCACTTGGTCTGATTGGTCAACACCCCCTGGAAGATGCGGTGCACCCACGTTTCCGCGGACGAATCAGACGCGTCGTCTCCGCTCTTAGCGTTGCCGTTTCCGCCTGATCCCGCGGCCGCCTGCCCATCTCGACCTCCATTTGTCGCCGACGCCGCCGCTGAGGATGCCTCGTTTCCCTGACCCCTCGCACGGCTTGCTGGGCCATTAACGCTTCCTGTTGCTGCCTCTGCTGCCGCCGCTGATTGGTCAACTCCCGCCGTTCCTTCCGTCCCCGACAACGTAGGCCCGTTCTTCGCACTTCCTCCAAAGCCGCCCTTGAATAGAGGCATCTTTAACCAGGGAGAGGACTTTCGCGGGTCTTGCTGTTGTTGCTGCTGCTGCCGCTGCTGCTGGAGATTGTTTTGGTTACGGTAGCTGTTGTTGTTGTTGTTGTTGTTCGAGTTGGAGTTGTTGTGTTGGTGCTTGCTAACGCCATTAAGAGCGTTCTGAACCCCATTCTGGTGGTAGTTGTGTTGGCTGCTGTTGTTGCTGCTCTGTTTGTTCTGCTGGAGATGTTCCCTCTGCTCGAGGCGGGCGGCCTCCTCCTCCTTCTTCCGCCTGTTCCTCGCCACCATGGTGTCGGCCATCTCGTTCAGCACGAAGTTGAAGAACTCGTGGGCGTCCTGTGGGCGGAATGGGGGGCGCAGGCGGGGGGACGATTGACCGTTATCGCGGCGGCCAGCAAGTGGTTGAAAGGGGAGGAAGAAGCAACGTGTGAGCAGGGGGGGCAGAGTACAGTAGCGTCGACGAGACTGGGGACGGAGCAAAGCAACAAAGGGGCAGGGACCAGAGGTCATGCAGGTGACCGATCGTTTCCGGCGCGTCGAGGCCTCCTCTTTTGGCCGTACAATACTTCTTTTATTGTAGCGGGGCGACGCGTGCTGCACCACGATCCGTCGAGGTATATAGCGCTTTGTTTGCCTTATGAGGCAAAATTTCAGACTGACGAGCTACTCTCCTGAGGAACTACTCGGCGAAATCCCCACGTGTGCTGCGCAATAATGTTGGTAGAAACCCAGGCCATGGGGATTAATCATCGCGGTTACAGCACCGCCCTGTAGGCGTGGTGCCTTATTATTTTCTGGGCAATGCCACCTCAGACAGGTGGTGCCTGATTTTGTGTTTTTTTTTCAGACGAGGAGCTTGATATATCACCCGAAACATGACCTCGAAACACATTTCTTCACGCAGCCCGACCAACCTTTCTATGCGCTAGCCCTTGAACAAAGGAGCAGTGCCACCTTACGAAGAGGGGTGGTGCTTTATTTTCCGAGCAAGGCCACCTTTAGAGGGGTGGCGCCTTATTTCCTGCTTTCCTCACATGGGGAACTCAAATATCCCACCCGAAACATGACTTCGAAGAAAGTTCCTTTGCGCAACCCGACCAACATTTATGCGCGCTGGCCCTAAAACACGTATTCGTAACTGTATCATGCTAACCGGTCTAATACTAGCAGTCGCTCGCTTGAGGGGCTCAGCCGGTCAGAAACTATCGAGCCGAAATGTGCAAGCCCCTGCCGTGGGACGAGCCGTCAAGCCTCTTGGAGCTTCAAAGGCGAAAAACAAAAAAAAAAAAAACGTCGACATTGCTAATTGACGACTACAGCAAAACAGCTTTTAGCGTGATCGGTGGACGACACAATAAATCGTATGTCCACGAGTTACAATGCAAGGAGACGTACGCCACGGGTAGAAACATGATCCTATCATATGCCGCTTACGTACGTACAGCTCGCCGCTCACGCTGCTTGTAGACGATTGGAAAAAACCAAAATATGATCCATGTTTTGGGCGCTCTTGGGTGTTCCAAAGAGGTGAGGTCTAGAGTTTTTCTCCAAAGATGAGGTGTGGGTGAGGCATGAAGAGCTCCTCAAGCAGAGAGGCTGATACAAAGTACAGCACGTCGTACCCCTACTGTATGTAGCACGCTTAGGGCGGTCAGTCCAGGCGGTCAGTCAAAGCGATCAGTCGAGGGGGCCAGTCAAAGCGATCAGTCGAGGGGGTCAGTCAAAGCGATCAGTCAAGGCGGTCAGTCAAAGCGATCAGTCGAGGCGGTCAGTCCAAGCGGTCAGTCCAGGCGGTCAGTCAAAGCGATCAGTCGAGGCGGTCAGTCAATGTGGTCAGTCGAGGCGGTAAGTAAAAGCGATCAGTCAAGGCGGTCAGTCAAAGCGATTAGTCCAGGCGGTCAGTCCAGGCGGTCAGTCAAGGTGTCAAACCGCGGTTCCTCCTAGCTTGTTCGGTAGGGACGGGGGGGGGGGGGGGACGGGGGGGGAACGACAGGCAAAACAGCAAGAAAAAACGCACAGAACAAAACAGAAGAAGACGGACAAACTTGCATGTTTCAACCAAACGAAAGTTGCCCCCCCCTCCCCCCCCGCCGCCGCCGCCCTGCGTGTTTTTTTTTTTTAAAAGTAGTAATGTCGTGATTTTCTGCCGAGGCTATTGTAATAGATGATGGAAATAGACGAATGTGACATGGCGGAGTTTGGTGCAGTAGATAGCAGCGAGAAAACGATCGCTATCCTAGGGACATAGATGGTGGCCACAGGTGGCGAAACAGGACGGGGATAAGATTATAAAAAGGTTTCTACGAGTATGTAATATATGGAAACGACGCAATGACCGCCCAAATGTTGGAGGTGTCTCCATTAGGAGTAAGAACGGTGCTCCGTCTCAAAAGGGATGCGTGGTCAATGGTCAAATGACTAAGGCAAGCAACAAATGAGTACGCACCCCCCCTATATACCTGGTATATATAGGTTGGGTGGGCGTCGGTTGGCGACGACGCTGTAAAACACGCCCCTCACTGCGTGAGCTTGACAACCAGGGTACCTTTTTTTTTCTTTTTTGGCGGTCACCATGGCTGGCGGTCGAGTTAGATCATTTTTTGTGCGGGGAGAACCTCAACTCCGCACAAGAGGGATGGTCGTATCACGTAGTGCGTATGTGGTAATGCACTCACGAGGCAGTTACATAATAAACCCATAACCCATCGCTGTCTGTGGAAGTGACCACACCAAAAAAAAAAAAACAATTCATTGACGCCGTCATCCATATGCAAGAAAACCAGCCTCTAAAGCGGTTCATAGTAAGTTGCAGCTCACCCTTCATGCGACTCGCCCAACACCTTAAGGCGCTTCGCGCTTGGTGCAAGCAATGTCTGCCTGATCAGTGAAAAACCCGACGTGCTTCGTCCTGGCATTGTAGGGATGCAAGGGTCTATGGTCATACGACTACGGCCATGCATGATATCTAGTAACCCCCCTCCCTCCCTCCGCCCCCCCACCGCCCCCACCGCCGTCGCCCTGCGCGATTGTTTTATTTTAAATGCCAAAAAGAGTACCCGGTAGTGTCGGGATCTTCTGCCGAGGCTACTATAAAAATGGCGGCATCACAAGGATCGCATTTTTAAGCGTCAAACTCCAGACCGCGCGCCACTACAAAAACGCACCAACCGGACACGGGCACTGAGGGTGTCTCAACCCTTTGGAGGGTATCTCAACCCTTTTACGACTGCAAAATGGTCCAATCACGAGTGCCACGATATAGAGCATGCCATATATACCAGTTTGCCTCGAACTATAGGGACAACTACTCTGACTCGAAATATAGTTACAGTCAGAACATAAATATTCAATCCAAACGGTCATTATATTTTGGGTCAGAGCGCTCGCTGTACGTCACGCGAAAATCGTAAGAATGACATATATATACCGTAATAACGACCACACTGAACCGAAACATAGGGACAACTAGGATATAAATGTTGAATCCAAACGGTCCTTGTGTTTGGGGTTCGGAGCGGTATGTATATATATGGCATGCGGAAGTTTTAAGAGTGACATAACAACGCACTGGTAATATAATAGCTACCTACACTCTGAACCGAAATATAGTGATGGTTGAGATACGAGTGTTCAATCCAAACGGTATTTTTATGTTTCGGGTCAGAGTCGTAAATGGCATATGCGAAAGTTGTGAAGAGTGACGCATATAGCGTATTAACTAACTACCCCTCTGACCCGAAATATAGTGGCAATTAGGATATATATATATAGATAACTATGCAATCCAAATGGTCCTTATATTGTGGGTCAGATCGGTATGCTTGCATGGTACGCGAAAGTTGTAAGAGTGGCATATACAACGTAACAACTACCACCCTGAACCGAAATATAGTGACCATTACGTAGGATAAAAATATTCAATCCAAAAGATCACTATAGGTGTATGTTACAACGTCTCTCACCCGAAATATAGTGATAGTCAGGATACAAATATTTAATCTAAACGTTCATTATATTTCGGTTCAGAGCCGTATGTATAATGTATATTGCATGCGAAAGTTGTACAAGTAATGTAATAACGACCACTCTGACCCGAAATATAGGGACAACTGCGTAGGATACAAATACTCAATCCAAACGGCCATTATATTTTGGTTCAGAATAGTGTATGGTATGCGAAAGTCGTAAGAAGTGACATGGAACGTAACAGCGACCACTCTGAGAACCGAGATACAGGGACAATCAGGATACAAATATTCAATTCAACCCGTTCTTATCTTTCGGTTCAGTGTCGCAAATGGGCATGCATGCGGAAGTTGTATGAGTGACTTACAAGAAACGTAATAACCGCCACTGCGAACCGGTTCAGAGAGGCAAATGGCATACGGAATTTTGTATGAGTGACTTACAAATAACGTAATAACGACCACTCTCAACCGTAACACAGGGACGATCAGGACATAAAACATTCGATCCAAAACCGTCCGTATACATCGGTTGAGCGAGGTAAATGGCACGCGGAAGTTGTAAGAGTGACTTGCAAATAACGTAATAACGACCACTCTGAACCGAAACACAGGGACGATCAGGACATAAACATTCAATCCAAAACCGTCCGTATACATCGGTTGAGCGAGGTAAATGGCACGCGGAAGTTGTAAGAGTGACATATACAACGTAATAACGATCATTCTGACCCGAAATGTAGCGACAATCAGGATATCAACATTTAATCCAAACCTTCCTTATATTTCGGTTCAGAGCGGGCATTCGTAGCACCACATTTTTTGGGTCAAACACGAACGATGGGGGCTTCCGACAACACTTCCACTCTCCGGATGTGCCTTTCGGCCCTAGCGGGGACGTCTATCAAACGTCCCCTATTATTACGGGGGATCATAGTAAATAGGACCAAATATTGTTGGCAAAAACAGAGAACTGTATAGGTTTTTTGTGCGTACCGTAGAGGTGCTATTTACTATGGTCGTCCGTACTACTGTTTTGCGATAATTTCCCTTAAGTCAGCCCATAGTTTTTTTGTTTTTTTTTTTTTTGCCGTAATACATACGCGAAAGCACGACGTATTTTTGGCCGAAATCCGGCATCACTACTTGGAACTCCAGAAGAATGTGACGCATGATACGGCAGAGGGGGTGGGGGTGCACCTGCAAATTTTTTCGGAGGTTCTTCGCCTGAGAGGAGCTCTACCGTAGTCTATCTCCGCACCCAACAGCTGAATTTGCGAAAAAATTGATGTACGTCTCTAGATGTACGTCTACATAACCCGATGAGAAGCCGTTTCTTACGCGGTTCGTTCGATTTTTGAGCTTCAGATTTTGACCCGATCGCATTTTCAGATGTGAACTTGGCAAATCGAAACAGTCTTCCTACGCGGAAAAATCAGATTTATTGTGTGTCACGTGTTCGAGCAAACGCCCGAGACCAACTGCTGTTGTTGTGGTCTAGCGCCGCGAAGAGAGACGCGCTGGGTCCGCTGCCCTGCGCGTAGGACCCAAGCGCCCGAGTCAAGGCTGACTGCCTCTGGTCTGGCGGCGAAGAGACGTGGCGAGTGCGCTAGAGCCAGCCTGTCTTGGTATTTTGTGTTCCATTTTATGACTGTCTGCTGCTGCTGCTACTGCTGTACAGCAGTGTAGTCTACGAGTACGTATCCACGGAGAGGTGCGTGCCGAGTGCACTTCTCTTGGTCTCTAGGCCCGAGCCCGCGCCAGCCGACTGCAGTCTGGCCACGGACGGACGTGCCGCCGGCCGACCGCGCGTCGAGCGCGAAGCAACGTCGCAAAATCCGACGACTTGGGTCATCGGATTCTCAAATCGAAAGACTTGCGGTCGGATTTTGCATATTTGGACTGCACAACCAGGGTCATTCATTTTGAAGATCGAAAAATCCAAATCTGAAGCTCGAAATTGAACCGCATAGGAAACAGCCTTATAGCCGTATCCGATGCCTTTGGCGATGATATTTTTTTAATCTTTGTCATTTTTTGAGTTGAAACCCACGCGGCGCTGAAGGCTTCCGCGTCATATTTTACCACCCTTTCCAACTTTCGGCCCTCTGCCGTGCCGATACCCCGGTGTGCTCCACACGGAAGTCGTTATCGCCCAACTTGCGAAGTGTTTCATTGTAAACCTTAATTTTTTTTTTTTTTTCAAACTGAAAATTACTGGCCAAGATAGTAGGGGTATTTTAACCAACATATTCTCAATAATAGCAACTCGATTTTTTTTTTTTCACGAGCATCTCTGAGACTGTATCCTTGCAAATAACTTAACTGTAGCATTATGCACATTTCCGTTCAAGAGCTATGGCCTGTGCCCCATAGCCGACTTTACTTTTGTCTCGGAGGAGGTATAAATATGAACCATACGTACATAGCCATCGCCTCTTTTTTGGCCTCCCCCTGCTTCGCATACCGCTACGCTAGTCTCAACTTCACTGTACTGTTTGTAGGGAAAGCCTACTGCACTCTACATAGACCAGGCCCATGATCCAGCATCCATGCCACGGCAAGGCACCGCCATGGCGAGAGACGGCACCATGATACACCAAAAAACAGAGGTCTCAAAACACCAGCTCTGAATCATCCTCCTCAAGCATCAGCCAGGGAAGGTTGGGTGGGGGCATTATTTGCGTCACAATAAGCCAAAAGGCGGACGTATCATAGCGCCCGCAGTAGATTCGTTCGCGGCTGGACCCCCGTATATCAACTATCACGGGGGTCCATAGTTAATAGGACCCATTGTATACATAAAAAACCAATATATTCACCTATTTTTACTAACAATATTTGGTCCTATTTACTATGGTCCCCCGTAGTACTAACTGTTATCGGATATCGCATCGCGTCGAGCGTGCTTTGCCCTCCATCCCCTGGCATCCCCGGGTGTTTTTTTTGCTAATGCAAATATTGAACGAAAGCTTTCATCTATCAAAATGTCATCTATCAAAATGATAACAGAGACGGTATCGAGTACGATTTTTTTTTTTTTTGTTTCTCGGTATCGTATATCGGGCTCGATTCTCGTTCGATACCCGAACACCAGTAGCAACCACTTTGGGCGTAAACACAAGGAACCGCTTGGTATTCATATTAACGTCTAAACCGCCCTTATTTTTCCGCCCAGAGAGGTAGCAACCATTTTGGAACTTCCAAAAGGGGGCATTCGTGGAAACCGTATAGTGCATCGGCCACCCGAAGCAACCCGACACCGCTACTGCTACAGCAGTAGTTCAACCCCTTTTACTATTACGGGGTACCATAGTAAATAGGACCAACTATTGTTAGTAAAAATAGTCAAACATATAGGTTTTTGTGTGTACCGCAGGTCCTATTTACTATGGTCCCCCGTAATGTATATAATAATATTATTATTACGGGACTATATTATTATATACATTACGGGGGACTATAGTAAATAGGACCTGCGGTACACACAAATATTACGGGGGACCATAGTAAACAGGACCTGCGGTACACACAAAAACCTATATATTTGCCTATTTTTACTAACAAATAGTAGGTCCTATTTACTATGGTCCTCCGTAATAGTACAGCAAATAGAGGTCTCTCTATAGTGCCGGTCGAGTGGTGCCGGCTGCCCGCTATAGACAGAGCCAGTGAAATCGCTTGGCTAGTTGGCGCAGACAGGGTTATAGCCGGTGTGGCAGTGTGCGGAGTACTATTACGGGGGACCACAGTAAACAGGACCAAATATCGTTAGCAAAAATACCTACATATATAGGCTTTTATCTATGCCATAGGTCCTGTTAACTATAGACCCCCGCAAATATTAATAGTGCCGGCTACCGCTACTGTGGTGCCGATGTTGTCGGCTGGCGCACAACGGCACTGCTGTACAGATGAAGAAACCACAAATACTGTCTTATGTGCAGCAAAAAATATACCACACAAAATCCGAGCACTAAATAGTTTTTGGTGCACTTCCTGAGGGGCTGTCAAGTAAGGGGTGATTGAGGCACAAAGCCATGACAGTGCGGCACAACCGCCAGGCCACTACGGGTGAAACAGTACAGACCATGGGGGGGGGGGATGAAATATGAAGTAAAAATTTTTACTATTACGGGGGTCCATAGTTAATAGGACCTAATGGTATAGATAAAAACCTATATATTTGCCTATTTTCACTAACAATATTTGGTCCTATTTACTATGGCCCCCCGTAATAATTTTTCGTCCAGAATGGCAAGCTGCGAAGAGTCGCACAACACGCCATCAATGGCAACAAGATGCCACTACTGCTGTACTTGTAGCGAGGGAGTGATTGTCACGACTTCCGTATATCACAGGCGAGATTTAAACCACGACTACGTACGGGGGGGGGGGGGGGGGGGTGTACTCATTATCATGCATGGCCGTAGTCGTAGTCGTGTGACCATAGACCCTCGCATCCCTACGATGCCAGGATGGAGCACGTCGGGTTTTCACCGACCAGGCAGACATTGCTTGCACCAAGCGCGAACCGCCGTGAGGTGTTGGGCTAGTCGCATGAAGGGTGAGCTGCATCTTACCAAGAACCGCTCTAGAGGCGGATTTTCTTGCATATGGATGGCTGCATCAATGAATTGATTTAATTTCTGGTGTGGTCACTTCGTACGGGGGGGGGTACTCGATATCATGCATGGCCGTAGGGGAGGGGGGGGGGGGGGCATTTGTGAGCCATGCCCGTTTTTTTTTTGCCTTGCATTTCTGAAATTCGGGGATGATTCCTCAAAATATCCCTGAAATCGTATATGTAAATCTCGCCTGGCGTCAGATGTAATTTCTTTCCGCACGCTGCAGGTCGCTCAGACGGCTGTAAATAATGCAAAAAGCGCATTTACTTGGCCAGGAATTTTGTAGTTGCATCCAAGTCCCCAAAAATGTTTTTGTCTGACACCAAGCTGTCCCGAAAAATAAGCACCTTTTTACGTATTAATAGTTAATTGAAACGTTCCTTATTTTTAAGGACATAGTGGTAACATACGACAAACCAAAAGACAGGCCACGTACTACAGGAATACTATAGTTGTACTAGCATTTACGACAACTACACTGCAAAAGTATGGCCTATTTATGGTGCGCAGGCTCTTGCGTATCTATGGATAATCTTCTGTTGCAGGCTCTATCTACTCTTCCGCTGCAGGCCCCATCCACTCTTCTGCTGCAGGTAGGCCCATCCATGCCTTCGAGGCTTAGGGTTAGGGTTAGGGTTAAGGCATGCCTGAACGCCTTTTTCTTGCCTACCTTGCCTATCTTTCGCGAGGCACTCAAAAATAACGCCGATATATGGGAACTCCCAAAATTAGGGTAAAGAGCATTCAGTTTTCTGCAATTGGGCTATTGGGCGAGACAGGCATTTTATGCCTGAAACCCTAAACTACTTGAAAAGTAGCGCAGGATGTGCCTTGGCGGGTTCATCAGGTTTCAGGCATTTTCTAAGGCAATTTCTCCAGGAACGTTTCAAGTACGTTTCAGGCACGCTTTTCCGGCATTCGCCCATCACAGCGCCAAAATGAAAAAAAAAAATCGCCCGCGGCGCGCCTATCTCCATGTGCCTGAACGCGCCTGCGGCGTTTACATCGAAGGCATGTGCCTAGCTGCAGGCACATCTACTCTTTCTTCTGCTGCAGGCCCTATCTATCAGCAGATTATTAGTCTCCTGCTGCAGTCTCCTGGAAATTCACTCGGGCCGTTCGACCGCGACGCAACGAACCCGACCAACCCAGGCGCACTTATTGCAGCATATTAAAAAAAGGTAGATTGGGCGGGGTTTTCGGCTTCGAGTATACCAGGTACACTATTATAATAGGTAGATGTCAAAGCCATTTACCAGTACTTGTTGATGGTAGAAAAAAGGTCTACAGAGCATGTCGTACATATGATATCAAACCTGCCGGGCACCTGATATCTGTGACATCATACCAACAAATTGCCGGGAAATAACTGCGGAGGTGTTCGTAAACGTATTCTTCCCCCCTGGAAGGAAAAACAGCAACATCGGTGACGTACCCTAAATTTTTAATATTACAGGGGACCATAGTAAATAGGACCTATGCGGTACACACAAAAACCTATATATTTCCCTATTTTTACCAACAACATTTGGTCTTATTTACTATGGTCCCCCGCGATAGTTTCAATTTTTGGCCTGATTTTTTGATGACACACGGAAACACGGGGTGCCACACATTATTGCCGTAGAGCAGTAGCACCTGGCAGAACATACTATTACGGGGGGGGGGGGATAGTTAATAGGACCTATGGTATACACAAAAACCTACATATTTCCTTATTTTTACAAACAAAATTTGGTCCTATTTGCTATATTATATATACATAGTCCACGCCTTGCGTCGCCCAAAAAACGTCACCAAAACGATGCAGAAATAAGTCCCTCTTCTTGCATTTATTTTTCCCCGACCTCGTATTAATACATAACCAGATATATATACATCTAAATATTTATCGGGTATCTGATATTACGGGGGTTCATAGTTAATAGGACCTATGGTATACATAAAAAACCATATATTTCCCTACTTTTACTAACAATATTTGGTCCTATTTACTATGGTCCCCCGTAATAGTTTTCTTGACAAGTATTACCCGAAGAAACAAATTCGCAAATACTAGAATTCTCACCACTGGGGTATACTGATCGGAAAAAAAAAGAAACACAAGTGTCATATTAATAGTACAGGTATATACCTGGTGTACGAGCTCTTTTGATGTCTACCTGCTGCGTGTTGCCGCGGAACCGCTCGTTGCGCTCTCGCAAGGTGCGGAGGAACTCCGTCGGCGCCAAGTGTCCCGACCGTCGCTTCTGCTTCGAAATCGACGAAAAAAAGCTCGGCAAGTTGGGAGAGGAGACTATTGCCGCCGCCACCACCGCCGGTACCACCGCCGCCAGCCCCAGCACCACCGCCGCCGACGACGCCACCTCCACCCCCACTGTTGTTGCTATCGCCCCCCCCTGCCCCCCCCCCCCACCTCCACCTCCTCCTGCCTTACTGTTCGCACCCGACCCCGCCCCCCCGCCACCGCTACCGCCGTGTCGCCCGGGTCCGCCTCCGTTACCGCTGTTGTTACCGCTGCCGCCACCGCCGCCATTTGCATCTTCTTCTTGGACTTGCGCGAGGTGATGCCGAAGTGGTTCGCAGAAGTAAAGGGCCTGTCGAGGGTTCAGGGTATATATACGTATGGTTATGTAATAGGGTGTATACGAGTAGTCGTGGGGTGTGCGTGTCAGAAAGGGGGTAGAAGCGCGCGCGGGGGGGGGGGGGGGGGGGGGGGGGGGGGGGGGGGGGGTTCGTACTCATTTGTCGCTCGCCGTAGTAATTTGACCATTGACCACGCATCCCTTTCGAGACGGAGCACCGTTCCTACTCCTAATAGAGACACCTCCAACCTTTGGGCGCTCATTACGTTGTTTCCATGTACTACAGAAACTGTTTGCTAATGTTATCCCCTTCTTGTTTCGCCGCCTGTGGCCACCATTTATCTCCCAGGATAGCGATCGTTTTCTCGCTGCTATCTAGTGTACCAACTTCCTCCATGTCACATTCGTCTATTTCCCTCATCTCTTCTATCACATCCCGTTCCTCCTTGCACATTTCACATTCGCCTACTATGTGACTACTGCTATCAATTGCTTTGCCACACGGGCACATCTGTGCATCTACTTTTCCCTCTCGGCTACTCGTATACGAACCTCTTCTTTCTGGCAGGTCCAGATCACCTACACGAAATCGCAATTTCAGCGTGTTTGCGAAGTCCATTGGGCCGTGCAAATACTTTTTCATTCCTATCCCTTCGCTTAATCCCCCGTATATCTTCAAGTGTTTCTCCGACTTCACCTTGTTTCTTAGCGCTAGCCTTAAATCCCTTCTATCTATCTTACTTCTACTTGTGCCTTGCACCTCCCAAACTTCTCTGCGGACATCATTTCTTCTTGGTTTCCTACAGCCGGCGTCCCCGGTGGCTTGGTAGGTGGTCCGCGTGCCTGTCAAGATCAATTTCGTGGGTTCAAGTCTCACCGAGTGCATGCTCATAGGGACTTTTTCTCGCATAAAAAATTGATTAGCGGAAAGCGCGAGAGCGTGAGTTAGCTACATTCGATGAAAATCGACGAGCAGTGGGAATGCTGAACCCTATGCGCGACAAAAACTAAAGGCACGTACCGGGGGGGAGAAGGGACGACACCTGTGACCACGGCTTGTCCAGAAGATCGTCGAGGGTAAAACCTCCTACGAGTGGGCTGGAAAGTAGAAGTGATGAAGAAAAAGAAAAAAAAAAAAAAAAAAAAAATCCTTCCATGCTCTGTCAACTACGCTATCCCATCGTATTCCAGCTCGCCCTTTCGTTACTTTCTCCCATACAGCTCTATTAACTAACCATGGCTGGCAACCACTTTTTTCGCATGTTCCTTACTTTACATTGCCATTTCAACTTTCTCAAGTCTCGTATTTGTCTTGAGTGGGTACATTCCCAGTTCTTCTCTCAATACTGCTGTATTGCTCGTCGTACTTGGAGACCCGGGGGGGGGGGGGGGGGGGGGGGGGGGGGGGGGGGGGGGGGGGGGGGGGGGGAGTGCCGTGGACATCTTTGCAATTACGTTACGTTTTTTTTTTTTTACCCGTGCGTGGCATAAATTCTGGAGTTTTCTTGATATTAACAGCGACTAAGAGAGCTAATGCCGATGGTTCCGTTTCGCTACTGCTGTACGATACGAGCCCTTAGGAGTTGGGAGTAAGTACATATTATGTCGGCAGAACCGTTGGACCGTCGGAAAATTTGAAAAAATTGCATACCAGGCGAGAACCAGGCATAAATATTCGTGTCAGTGTTGCCGGGTCCTTGCTGGCTTGGAGGGTGATCCGCGTGCTTACTAAGATCAATTTCGTGGGTGCGAGTCTCACCGAGTGCGTACTCGTAAGGACTTTTTCTTGCGAAAAAAAATATTAGCGGAAAGCGCGAGAGCGTGAGTTATTAATAGCACAACATTCGACGAAAATCGACGAGCAGTGGGAATGCTGAACCCTATGCGCGACAAAAATGAAGGCATGTACAGTGGGGGGAGAAGGGACGGACGACGCCTGCCTGTGACCACGGCTTGTCCAGAAGATCGCCGTGGGTAAAACCTCCTACGAGTCAAGCTGGAAAGCAAAAGCGATAATAAAAAAATAAAAAAAAAATACTACGGGCGTACGTACTCGTAATGTCACAGTCCTCGAACAGCACTATTATAGGGGACCATAGTAAATAGAACCTACGGTACACATAAAAACCGGTATATATTTACCTATTTTTACTTTTACGGGGGACCATAGTAAATAGAACCACATATTGCTAGAAAAAATAGGTAAATATATAGGTTTTTTTTTAATGTGTACCATAGGTCCTATGAAACTATGGTCCCCCGTAATAACAATATTTGGCACTATTTACTATGGGCCCCCCCGCAATAAAAACTGCACCCACGTACACAAAGTACGGTGGGTGCCCCGGTTTAAGATCGCCCGCGACAAGCCCAAAGAAGCGCTCTCAACTACAGTTTGCCCTTCTCTGCGGCGGGGAATACATGCTGTACACATGCCTGTAGCTTTGGATAATAGTACCAGGTACCTGATAGACGGTAGGCGGGACATGCCCATTTGATCGCTCATCTCAAGTCCCGAAATGTACTATCTCATCGATAGGGCTCTCTTGAACCGGTGTTGAAACTTTTTGCGGTACGTTTACGTCGGCGTAAGCGCTAGCGGCCAACGCCTGTCCTGACAGAATGTCTCAAGAGCTCTTTCTCAGCAGGGGCTTGCCTGCCTTAGACGCTCTTTCGTCCCTTACGTGCCCTATTTATTTTCGTAGTGGCAACGTCTCTGCGCTCGAAAAGGGGCATCACGGCATTTTTTTCGCACCAAATTATACCCGTGACTGCAAAGGAAACAGCGGTGTAATTCTACAGCAGTAGGATCGGTCGCATGCGAGCCCGAACGGCCTTGGTGTTGCTGAAGTTGAGTGGAGAGAACGGTTATAATACGAAGAAAAATAACGACCACGAATAATATATTACGCTCGATCACAACACAGCAGGGGTTCTGCTGTACGCTGCAGGTATGCAGTCAGCTGTTATTGTCGTGCTGTTGTTCATGTTCCTTATCGCCCTGGCGCATGCACGCACCCACACCTACACTGCTGCTGACGATGTACGTTGTTGAGCCGTGCCACCGCTTGCTATCAGATGGGCAAAATACAAGCTTTGACGTTTGGGGTTGTGACGTACAATCTGTACGATGCTACGAGCTGGGCCAGCCACTATCAACTTTTCAATTCCCTCCCCACTTTCTCACGCCGTTTTTTTCTCTTTTTTTTTCAAGATGAAACATTGGCACGTGCTTCGATACAGTCTCCCAGAGGGATTCACTACCGCTCCTTTTTTTTCCATGATTATTCGTGAACTACGGAAATTTTGAGGGTTAGACCATTGTTGTTTTTCGTCACAACTGGCGGAAAAAAAAAAAAAAAAAAAAAACAAAAGGAGCAGCACTACGTAAGCAATCCCTTTTGGTTAGCCCTCTAAGAACACGAGGTAAAAACTCCACGCCAAAAACATAAAAATCGGCGTGAGAACCCCAGATTTTATATTCATCATCGTAATATCTTCACTTCGTACAGGGGATCTATCACGCCAAATCTCTTGACCGATGACGAACAAGGCGATGGTGAGGATATCGGTCGTAAGGTATCTTGCCTCAAGGAAGAGAGATGCACGCGGATTTCGAGCGAGACACGCAAGCCAGAGGTTTTGGACCTTCGTACCCCTGATAGACCTCAATATCGACATACTTATGTCTCGTTTCAACTAAATGCACGTTAGTCCAGTTTTTTCTATATTTTGTTTTTGACGAAACCAACTCGGGTTTCGACATTCACCTCCAACGTCGGCAAATGCGCCGCTGTCTCGGGAACACACTGCCTGCAAGTCGGGATGCTTCGTAACGGTCGAGGAGCCGCCGGACGAGTATTAAAGCTGATATTGGCTGGCCCAGCCCGTACCACTATTACCTTACTACAGTACCACTCTGACAAGCATATTATCTACAATCATGATGCTTCAACTGCTGCTGTCTAATCGTGCCCGTCTCTGTCGTACTAGGCACCAGTGTGACATATGTGATGCGTTTACCCCACGTACCTACTGCTGTAATCTATCCTTTCAACTTACATATTTTCGTCTGCCCGAATTCGGAAAATAAACTAATTAACTCTATTGCCAGTACAAAATACAGAAATTAGAAAAAAATTATGTTTACGCAGCGGTAAGAAGAGTGGACCATGCAATGCCATGTCGTCGTACTGGATACGACAGGCACACATTCCGTACGACAGGCTGTACCACACGCATGCTACTGCTGTAGGCCGAGAAAAGGCAGTAAGACACGCCTACGACATTATTTTTCAAGCGACAATGCCTTATCCAATCAAGACATTCAAGACACAAAAAAGGCACTCAAATTATAAGTAGTTTGTCCCGATCGAAGGCACTCAGGACAAATGTCTTGACAAGTGTCTTACTCTATTTTTTTGGCCTGAGGCGGGCTTTATTAGGGTGCATGTCTTTACCCGTCTTTGGCGTGTCTTAGCCGCTACTTACCGTCGGCGCCTGGTGTACTGGTGTAATCCTTCTCTTTCGTGACTAAAAACGGCGGCTAAACACCCGGTGGATTAATAACTGCTGTCAAAAAAGAAGCTTCGCATAATATCTGGTACAAAAATACACCAGGTTATGACGTGATGGTACCTGGTACTCGCGTACCTGGTATTAATAGTGTACTAACTGTGTAGTACTACAGCAGTAGTAGTACAGCAGTACTGCCTGTATTTTTTACTTGATTTTTTTTTCTCGCCCAAGCCGTGGTCACAGGTTTCGTCCCTCAGCCCTTCTCGGTACGTGTCCTTGTTTTTATTTTTATCACGCAACAGCATTCCCACTGCTCATCGATTTTCATCGAACGTTGCCAGCTCACGCTCTCGCGCTTTCCGCTTTCCGCTGATCATACCTGGTATGTTTCTGCAAGAAAAAATCCCTATACACTCGATGAGACTCGAACCCACGATATTGAGATATGGGAAGGCACGCGAATCAACTATTAGTACGTATGATACCAAGCCAAAGGCGACGCTGGTGTACAAAGCTGGTACGAGTACGATACTGATGTACTAGTACTGGTATACCGGTACATCGTTACAGCAGACAGCGACCTGAAAATACAAAATACGAACTATCCTGTACTGGTTATAATACGTGCCGCCGGGAGTTACCACTCGGCCAGTCCAGGCAAGTCGGTCGCTTCGTCCAGGCCAGATTTGTTTTCCGTTGCATGCTGATAACTTGATACCTGGTAACTGGTACCTGGTAGTAGGATATCTCCACGCCACACTACAGCACAGCCAGAGCAGTGTTAATAGTAGGCTGCACAGGTGCACTCCTGCTTTGTGGCGATAGCAAAAGACAACTCTGCCGCTCGACAGTGGTTGACGTCTGCCGGAGCAAACCAAACACAGCAGCCACTCAGCACGTCAGCACTACGAGCGTAAGCAAGTTTGCCCGACCGTGCCATAGAGCAATATTCCCGTGGGCGTGCTGTGCGCACACTCTGTCTGCTGCTGGATGTCTTTGACACGTCGATCTGTCACTGCTGCAGCAGCTATAAATGACAGCTGATCCTCTGTTTGTTCGTGCGCAGGAGCTGTTGTGTGTCGTTTGTTGCTGCGTTGCTGCTGCTGTGCTTTTCTCTGTCCCGCAAGCGGTCGTCCTGCTGGCAGCTACCCCACCACGGCGCGCATCTTGCAGGCACAGAGCTGCGATTCGCTCGGAAGACTTACGCACGCAATTGCACCACTATGCCTTATGCCTACTCCTCTTCTCTTCGAGGTACTCGTACAAAATGCTTGGCCGACCTCAAGCTTCTTTATCCATTGCACCGCCTTTTCCTTTATCTTGGTCCTTGTGGGTAAATGAACAACGAAAAACAAATCTTGCCTGGAGGACCGAGTTGCAGTAACAAGTATTGCCGAAGTTCTCCAGGCCGAAGAACCTCTCTTGCCCGTCACCATCGGCTAGCCCTCCGAACTCGCGCTCTATCTTCGTCTGTTGCGAGGTCCCGATACCCATGAGGGAAAAAGGGGTGTCCTCGCAACTACTATGTAATCCTGGCTGTGTCGTGTAAATATCATTAGGTAGCGATGGAGTTCCAGATTATGTGATACAGGCTTTATGGCATTTGGAGGAAGGGGGACCAGGGGCCAGACTGGCATGCGTCACCATTGCACATCCATCATGGCGAGGGGGGCAAATAAATAATAAATGGGCATCATGACTTGACTGAATGGATTGTTGAACTCATGCCGCTCTCATCAGCCGCGGATCTACCCAGTCATTACCTGCTTGGAGGTGCTGAGTCAACGAAGAAGACTAGCGTGTACGCCTGCATTACACGTACGTATTTGCTCGCTCACTTCCTTGTCATCTGCAGCATACACATCATACACATGTGTAGCCACGCTCGTACGAGTACGAAGATTTCTGTTTCGGAGTTTTGTGCGCACGGAACATGAATGTACTGAGAGTTACGACTACTGTACGAACGAACCCTGGGTGCGAGGGTGCCGTTGGAGAGTACGAAAGAACGCTTAAACGTGAAAACAACAAAAACAACACAATCATTATTGTTACGGCTCCTCGAAAGGTAAACGCGCAACACAAACGACGTGTGCGTTTCGTGTGGAACGGGGCTCACGACGGGTTTCCCATATATACACAATTCTTGTCCGGGAAGGAGTAGACGGCCACATCCCCTGATCACATATGAACATGGCGTGCGAGCAAGCTTCTTATAAGTCCTGATCCCAAAAGTCTACAAGTAAAGGGTGGCGAAACTGAATCTATGGCAACATCACCATATAATAATATAGCGATAAAATGTTCAAGTTCCCGTATCCACCAAGGCACAGGGGATAAGGCGGGGGCTTGCACGACACAGCACGTTTTGGTGCGGAACAAAAAATCAAGCCCGTATGCGTGGCAGCATTAACTGTTAACGTATGCACACAACGTGCCCGTGCGTAGCATGTAGGAAGGGGGTGGGGGGCCAGCCAGGTGTTGCCAGTGCCAGCAGCGCCATATTATCACCCTCGCTCTACCGTCTGTGGGCGGAAATGCCACGTGGACCACGCGCACAATTGCTGTTGTTATTATAGGTGTTTCTAACCGCTGCATGCCAGGTGCCAGGTATTATGTCATACGAACCCAATTATCGTAGCAGAATATCGTCAGAAAAACGAAAACTTGCGGAAGTATCTCTCATCAAAAGGGCGGTAGACGTACAAGGTAAGCATGGTTTTGACAGACCAACTCAACCTCAACCTCGCCCCCACGCGTCGTCAGCCAAACGGTGTACCTTGAAAGACCCCCAACAACAAAAGATCCACATGATAAGCTGCGGTGTCCGAAGCACGAAGAAAGTGTGGTAGTGTGTCAAAACTTACACGCTCTCAGCACTCCACCAGTTACCGCCGAAACACCATCCTGTGTTTCGTACCGTCTTGAGTCCCTTCTGCACCAGCAATTGTCACAACGCTGGCAGTGCTTTTGAAGCCGCCAGCTCACTACTGCTGTCTCGTGCTCACACCTTTTGTGTAAACTGTTTCAACGAATGGGCATCCGTCACACTCCAAGCCAGATTCCACTGCCCCCCCTCCCCCCACTCCATCCACCCTTCTACACGTAAGAGCTGACGATCAGGGCCGAGCTTACGCGAACCGAAGCATGCGCAACCCTATATACCTCGCTACCGTCCATCGAAAAAAACACAACACCCCGGCATATAACGGCTTATTCTTGCTCGCGGCCCCAAGCCCCTCTCGGCGGACAAAACCCCCGCCCGTCCCCCTCACTCAAGATGCGACGGTCTCTTCCGCTTTGCTGTCCGAAATGCTAGATCCGAATGCGTAGCCACCCACGCGTGACGCGGGGGGCATGTTTCGGTCCGCCCGCATCATGTTGATGTCTTCCACCAGCTTCGCTTCCCACTGAGGGATCTTGTTTCCGACGTACGCGCCCACCCCGGCGCCCAGCACGTACTCCCAGGGTGCTGAGTGAGCGAGCGCGCGTGAAAGAGTGAAAATAGGAGGGGGGGGGGGGGGGGGGATAGATCAAGGGACTGCGCGGGGGGTGGGGGGGGATCAAGCGGCTGAAGAGAATTCGTGCAGCTGTTTTATGTTGTTGGGAGAACGAGAAATCCGGGCAAGGCCGGGAGGGATACCAAGTTGCGTGTACAGGGCCACGGTAGGAGGCTTTAGCAGCGGTACATGTACCGTATGATATGCATCAGCGGGAGAGGAAGCGGCCCCACATCTGCACACCTCCGTACGTACGAGGTATAAACAAGTAAAATCGTGTCACACTACTAGTCATATACCAGGTAGTAATCGAGAGTGCTTTGTGCGATCGAATCTCGACGCGCAGTGGTACGCACGGCGGACAGCAGCAGTGGCACCGGAGACAGCACTGCGTACACTTCGTAGTACGTAGTATGTTCATATTTATAGATAGCGCCACAAAAGGCACCACGCAGAGGCGGCCAAACATCTGACGCGTGTCGTCGACGCGTGCCTTACTTAATTATGCCTGTGGTCTCAAGTCCCAACAACGCGGCGCTCAAGAACAAGAGGTGCACAGCAACATTCGCCCCTTCGCAGCTCTACCTGCGCGCGCTGATGTGTCGCACACGCGCACGGTCGAAGGCGCACACCACAGACAGATGTCGCCTGCAGCAACGGCGATGAAAAACCGGAAGTTTCTTGCACCAAACATACGTGCCAAAAAAAAACACACACACACGATGTATTTCTTCCGCATTCCTTCCAAACAGAAAGGACACAACGCGAATCGAGGCAGATTCTTGCTGCTGCCAATAGTGGTGCTGGTCGAAGCCAGGTCAGGTGTACAAACGGGGGCGCACGAAGTCCACGGATGCGATAAATCGACCCCCCCCACACCCCGGAAGAGGATAAGATTAGCAAAACGTTTCAATGAAATATATGGACAACGTAACGAGCGCCCCCATTGTTGGAGATGTCTCTAACAGGAGTAGGAACGGTGCTCGGTCTCGAAAGGGATGCGTGGTCAATGGTCGAAATGACTAAGGCGAGCAACAAACGCACACGCGTACCAGGCTCGGGTGTAGCGCGGGTACATTCCAGAAACAATCTACTTGAAATTACAGTTGGGTCATTCTATGCAGCAGTAATCCGAACGCACCGGCAATACGAGTATAACAGGTAGATCAGACAACAGAGTAGTGAGGAACGACCCAACAATCACCAGCTCAAACAAACCCAATTCTACTTTAGTACATACCAGCAGCGGCTATAAACAGCCTCTCGTGGGGTTTCACGTCAGCAGTGGCGCTGCATTCCAGCGAGGTATGGTTTTGCGCACGTGACTACGGCAAGCACGATGCGTGATAGCACCCATCTCGTTTGGAGAGGCCCATCAAGATTTTTCCGAAAATGTGAGGCTCATCAGCTGGATGGATATTAGGCGCAGTCGGGGCATCCCATGACTAGGGCAAGAAACGTAAAGCATCCCGGGCGGGACTGCCCCACACCAATACAGCGCCGTGTACCATTTGTCGGGGTCGGCATGAAATAAAGTCAGCACCGAAGCCTCCCTTGAAATGCTTGGGACAAAAAAGAGGGGCTGTCTGCAAGCTGTTTTGCCAACCAAGCGGCAATGAAAACGCCATAAAAACATCTCCCAACACCCGACGTCGTTTGTGCGACCAGTTGGGGCTGACACTCGCCATCACGAAAAGGCGAGGTAAAACACATTTTATATCAATAGTGTTGCAAAATCGAGCCAACTCAAACTCCAAGCAGTGTGTCCCCGAAACGTGGGTGCTGCCTCCGAAAAAGCCGGCGACATAAATCTTGTTCGCTCTCCTTGTCGACGTAGATGTACTGGAAGTGTGTTTCATACGACAAGACGATCAACAGTTCCATAACGACAAACAGCCCCGACATATCACAGGTTGTAACCGGTACGACAAAACACGATAAGATCTCCGATAAGAACTCGGGGGTCGGCTTAGGCCGCGAGTAGTCACTGTCAAGAAAAAAAAGCGATCTCCTTGCTGGAATGAAACTGGCTGCTGTTGTTCGCGTTGCACTCGTACGTAGATATGTACTATTTGCTCATCACGCTCGAGCTCTACCGTATGAAAGAACAGCGAACGCATACAAACGTACATTGAGCCACACGAACAGCACGCTTCTTGCAAGCACATATGAAAACAATGACGCTCGTTGTTTCCAAGCGCGCTTAAGGGACTCGACGCAAGCTACACCAGGCATGTATTATACTGTGCCAAGCAACGAACTGTCGAGCTGAAACCACCGACACAACGACATTTGCGAACAAGAAATGGTCGCCCACCAGTACCGGTCGCGCATGTGTCAAGAGGAGCGCGCACGCATGGTGCGGGGCACGTCTAACATCGCCACGAATTCGCTTGGGCCTTTTGCTGCTTTTGTCTGAACCTAAATACTTGAAAAAAAGGACTCCCATTCGAATTCAATATTAGCAAAGTGTATCGTAGTACGAAATTCAATAATAGCAAAGTGTATCGTAGTGCGAAATTAGTCGCATCGATGCATAGCAGGATTTTGTTTTCGTTTCGTGCGCGCCACGGGACGAATTGGTGAATCACGCAGGAGCCGGCGCAAGGGCTTAAAGCGCGATAAGCGCGGCAGGCCAGGTGCGCTTCGCTTGCTCTGATCGTGGTAAACCTGGTGCATGCGAACCTTACCTGCACCGGCAAACTTTCAACCTTTCAAGGGTTGCGTGGACAAGGAACAGCGTTTGGCCAAACCGCGAACGTTGCGTCAGCAGAAAAAGAACCGGGAGATACGCGAGCAGTCGACACGTCGACGCTACCGACGGGAACGCTAGAGCTATCATCACACATCTGCTGTTTTGGGGAGATGCACGGAATTCGTTTTTCATTCCAGGCTATCCTAATGTTTACCGGCACCAAGGAAGGCGGGTCCCGGATACGAGTGCTCGGGCCGAGCGCGAGCCACAGCATGGGTCGGTCGCCCACGTCGTGTTCCTTCCTGTCACAGATAAAACAGCAATTCGGCGCAGTCCATGCTTTGCCACAACGGAGGACGAGCAACTCGTTGCATCTTGTGTTCATACCCAGTCGGGGGGCATAACCCCACGAATACCTCGTAGTTAGCCGCATCGTCTCAAGAAGGACATCGACCTTTACTGCTGTTATCGATAGTCTTGCCATAAGCCAGTGGACATGCTCAGTCGCGCCGGACGGGCGAGCTCACCGTTTCGGTTTAGCAGTAACAGGTGGAATTGGGACGTGTGGTGTATTTTACCCATTCCACTGTCCGCGGTTCTGATACTACTGTAATACGTATAGAACCCCCCCGCACGCCCTTCCCCCGCCCAAACATCGCTTTAAATACATCTTATCAGAACCCATGATTTTTAGGAAACCCTTGCCGTTTCTTCCGCGAGACCGGGGGTCCCATCGCAGCACCTGCCCCCCTACAGATGGATGGTGCTCTCTACCTGGTACATAAAACAGGTATTAATAGCAGCCTGGAATGCAAATGGTGAATGGTAGCATACCATTCACCATCCACCTGGTGCGTCTGTTGCTTAGACTGCTTTCTTACATACCAGGTACTGGACACATCAGCACGTAGTGCTGAAGCGTAGCAGCTTGGAATGGTAAATGGTAATCCACCATCCACCATCCACCTGGGGCGTCTGTTCGTTGGGCTGCCTGCGTTCCAACCCCAATCTCGACAACGGGCCGAAATCTTACAAATACAAGTAGAGCGCACGTGTCGCATGATGAATACGCTTCGACACTGCTGTGAAAATGGTTTGTGGTTACTGCTGTGACAGCGGTATTTGACGGCGGTGTTGCATCTCTCGTGTGCGAGGTATACATATGTATCACATTTAGCACAGCAGTCGTACATGTACCACCACACTCACCAAACGTACGAGCCTGATTGCTGTTTTTTATTCGAGGGGAGGAAGAGGCTTCTGAAGCCGAAATCACAAGCACTCAGCACTCGTGAGCAACAGCAGTCAGCGACGTACGCGTTAAACAGGGGTTGCATCGTAACATTGGGCAATGGCAGGGCGGTTGAGGAGCTGAGATAAAACTATCGCAGAGCTGAGATAAAACTATCGCAAGGCCGAAGTGCAGGGAAAAAACAACCTCGCGTTAAATACGAGTACCCACCTCGGCGCAAGCTGATCTTCATGAGGTTGTTCGTGGCGGCCTTGGCGGCTATGCCGAAGGTGCCGCCGACCATCATGGCAGTCACGCCCATCTTGACGGCGTCTTGTTGCTTCCACCGACAAGGCAGGCAAGTCACAAAACCTTCAGCCTCCAGCCAACGAAGATATCTCCCTCTCCTCGCTCAAGGGTCCAATCAGCTTGTAAGCTAAGCTTAGTGCAGTAGTGTCGCCTCCCACTGCCAGCCGAAAGTTGGCTGTGTTGCTGGAGGCCGGAAACCCGGAGCAAGGCGTTCATATAGGCTCGCGAGGCATTACTGTAAAGTTCTTTCTCTCTCCAGTGCCTCGATCAGGGTGCACATCAGACGAGTCAGCAGGCGAGAGACCAGACGAGAACAGACTAATCGAAGGTTTATCATGTTTGCTGCACGTATCATGTCGAACGCGGCGGCGCCCGCCAGGGCAGCCGTCTCACGAGCAGCGGTGGCGGCTCCCAGGCGTGGAATGGCGGGCGCTCCCCCTAAGTACACCGGGTGGGAGGCCCAGGTCAGGGAGAAGCTGCCCAAGGACGAGCAAGTGAGTTGCTATGCCGGAAGCTGGGGAGGACGGGGACGGTAGTACACGCCGCACAGCACCCCGTCGACTGGTGTTTTGTTGCATAAAAGGGCTCGATGGCTGGATGACTGTAACCCAAGCGTGTTGTTTGTTTGTTGTACATATCATAGGCATAAAAGGTAAAGGGAACACGTTTCGGCACCCTCTCCCATTCGGCAACCCGTCTCAGAACCTGTCGATATGTTCGGTACAAGTGGAGACTACGAATACTCTTACAGTCAGTAATTTGATGTTCCTGGCGCCGCCATTGCCATAAATCAAAATGTGAGTAGCCCGCTTCTAAGTGGACAGGACAAGACCGTTTCCCGGGGCGGGAGGCGGCTCTTTGTGGGGGAGCATGCCACTCTATGTGCCGCGTAGGGAACACTTGCGTGCGTCCCTTTGCTGGCGTACGAGCGCACCCTACGGGTTTCAATTTTTCCAGCGCACTATTACGAGTATTAATAATACCTTTGGTCCTGCGTACCTGGTATTACCAGGTACGTGGTGTATTTTACTGCTGTTTGTGTACTCGTGCACGGGACCTGTGTTGCATTACATAGACAACTGCTGTAAGCACCTCTCCCGCCGGCGACAAGGCGCTCGCCTTCAACCGTCCTGTTTACGACTTCCTTGTTGAAAAAGTATGTACCGGCTGCGCGGGCCTCCTATACTGTGCCGCCGCCGACTGCTGAATCACGGCTGCGGCCTTCAAGGACGGCGAAAATGTACGCGTGTCCCCGCTACCAGTAGTGTTGATAATAGTATTAATAGTGTGTGTTGAGGTGGTTGATGGTGACCTGCGCGCGAATGTATGTTCATGAAGCAGCGATGTCTGGCTAGACTCCGGTAGATGGCGCCCTGGTGTTATTGTCACACTCGTACCCGTTGGCTGTCCTTTTCGCCGCGATGAGGTACATTTTGCTGCTTTTACGACAATATACCCATAGTTGACACCCGGGGATGTACCCAGGATGTCCCCTGACGTCGACATGCTGCGCTGTACCAGTACGAACGAGTACGACGTATTGAATGCCAGGTCATTTCGTATCGTACGACCTGGTGCCGGTTGTGTAGCATCAGAGCGCCGTCGTAGGTCTGCCTTCTAGGCTTCGATCCTGGGGGTGCCAACGGCTTACTTGCACACCGTATGAAGTCGTATGAAGAGGCAGCGCAAAGATCATGCCTAAGGTGTACTCGAGTGTGTAGTTCCTGGGACCTGCTTCTTGCCCGCACATTCCTATCTTTTCCCCCCTCTCCGGAAAATGTTTTTGCTGCTGTTTTTCATGTTGCCACGACGGGATGGGGTCGCCCCATCTTTCGGTATTTTCTTGTTCGAGCACGTCGTCTTGGCGTAACCTGCATTATCCTACCGTATGTGTGACTTTCTCATGACTAACTTACTGGATGTTTACTTTCGTTTCTAACTTATTTTTTATGCGGCGGAAATGACACACGGCGGCGGCGGTGCGGATGGGCAGGTTGTGGTGGCCATCAGCGGCTTCTACTTGGGGTTGTACGGCCTGTCGAAGGTGTTGTCGGCGTTGTTCTCCTCTCCCAAGAAGGAAGTCGGTAAGTCAGCCCCCCCTTCGCCTGTTTGCTTGTACCTGGAAGGCGGTTTTTTTTCAACTTGCGGAGTTGCGTGTTGTAACTATGTACGAGTACCTATATTTTTTCGTTACAGCAATACTGCTGTTTGCATAAGATACTCTGTTCCCCCACGTACAGCAGTGTTTTCTGCTATTATTGCAAGGAGGAATTGAAGACGTGGATGCCTTTTTTTTCATTTGCCTGGTGTTTCGACCGTCAAGTATACCTCAGACCGATGCTAATGGAAACACTATCTTGTTCCCAAACTATTGTTTGGAAACAAACAGCTGGAAGATACTATTGCACCGCCGCTGTGGGAAACACAGGGAAAATATTTTATTTTAATTTGAACGAAAAACGCGCGGCGCATTCGTTTTTTTCATGTTGTCAATTAATTGTCAACACGCTGATAAAGAAGCAGCTCATGCGACGATAGACCTTCGATCCCGACATATAATCAACACACGGTCAACCCGCCTAGGCCCGGGTAAGGCCAGTAAACGTAGATGACGACCTCGAACATATCGAGTGGATCCGTGGTCTAGGAGGCGAGAGGTCGCCCGTGGCGTCCTACCCTCTTCTCACCCAAACCTGAAAGAAGTGCTCATGTTTTGCCATAAGAGAGGGATCGACTTTTTTTGTCATTTTGTTTTCTACACACCAGCAGCCAAACATTTTGCTATCAGGCGCCTGGCCGGCGGCCGTCACATATCACCGGTCTTCGTGTGAACACTGTGACCCTAGGGTGGGTCGGTGCCCGTGGCGAGCGCGCCCCGTTCAGATTCCATGACGCATTTGTGAAGTTTTGTTGATCGATGTCTGTCGAGGACTCGGAATCCTGCCGCTTCGAATTATGCTTTTCGCTGAGTTTGTCTGAGGCCGATGTTGGCACAAAATCCCACCAGGAACTTTCTTGTCTTGTTTGTATTTCAGAATAGAGTGTGTCAAGGTTAAGGTTCGTGTTCATAACGAAGCGGTACATAAATGTCACAGCGGGTATATTTGAAATACAAACTTTTGTGGACGAAATCGAGTGTTTCCATTATAGCATCGGCCTGAGATGGGATTTTGGGTTTTTGAAAAGAGTCTCCGAACGTCGAAGTCCCAGATACCCGCGTTTTGGTCGACTCCCGCTGGATTAATGCTTTGTGGTTCTTTCTGTAGTCTGGACGCCGATGTTTTGTGCCCAAACGTTTTAGAGCGCACGCTTTATGTGGTATGTGCGTACCCACCCTCTAGCTCGGCGAGCCTTAAAAAATACCCCTTCGTCCCCCTTTTTCTTCCCCTCCGTTCCGTGTTGCTGCCCTCTAGCACCCCCTGTAGTAGCTGCGGTGCCATCGACGACAAGCACTGACATCCCCGCCGGATCCGGGGACGACTTCTGGATGTGGCTCGACGGAGCGGGCAACATGGAGAAGTACCTCGCGACCATCGACGCGGCAGAGTAGAGGGAAGGGGTCAACGTTTTCGGCACGAGTGCTGCTGCTTTGTTCCGTCTCTCAGGGCGACGTAAAGCGGTACGCGGACGAAGCGATTGTGCTGTTCTGTCCCTTCTGTTGGAGGGGTGAGGTAAATCAGTACGAGACGCAGCGATGGAGCAGGGCGAAGTGGAGCGCGGAAGCAGAAGGAGATAGCTGCGGGGTTGAGGGCCGGGGGAGGGGGGGGAGGGGGGGGGGGGGCACGTTCCGAATGTAGCGGGTAGGCCTATCGCCATCTAGACGTCTTGAGGCTGGCTTTGTTCGATACCTGTACTGGTAGCTCCAAGCGATACAAAGAGTAAAGCCTACGTTACGGTTATGGTTCCGGGCGACTGCCTGGTTTTCGACTGACGGGAGTTGCACTTGTAGGGGGGATAAGCCTGTGCGCCCACGTGCTCCATTTCAGCATGGAGGGCACAGGGATGAAACAATTTATCGAGATTAGCTATGTTTTGAGACGGGTGCAGGCCTCGACTCAACGACAGTTGCACGTTGAATTTGAAGCCGAGGAGTAATGTTTGCGACACAAATTGTAGTAGCCCATGGTGCATGGGGTCATAACTGTTCAGGTTCGACGCAGATGGTCCTGGTCTTTTGAATAAACTCATGACGCCTCGACCTGCCCTACTTCCACACCATGGATGGGTTTCAGATTGTGGCGTTTTTTCCCTTGGTCAAAAGACCAAGGGATGCAGATATGGATGGTGCTTGTCATGTTTGAAAGAGCAGACGTGACTTTTGGCTTCCCTGCACCCAAACTGCAAAACCCTCAAGTGCCAATCAAGGCAATGAGTGCCAGGGTGGAGGGGGCTGCAGGCGTGTTGCTTGCATACACGCTGCTCGTTGTCCTAACCTCGCTCTAATAGACAAGTGCGGTCTGTTGCAACCAGTATATAGCTCTACTCCCACGGCATGGCATGAATGTCTACCCTAGATCATGAGACAGATTGTGACGAGGGTCCTGTTTAATGAAATACCCGCCAGTATGGTCTGTCGGTTCGTGCCAGCCAGGAAGACCTCTCCTTCCAGCTATCTTGATTTTTACCCGCCCTTAATTAACCCGTTTAGGACTGCAGTCCTGTTTTGGGGACAAACCAGTCAAATTTTAAGTGATGTGTCCCTAAAACGAGACTGCAGTCCTGAAAGGGTTCACATGTACATACCGGTAGTGTCTCGACAAATTGCTGTTCGCTCGAACGCACACCACGTTGCAAGAACATGGTGAGCTAGTCTTCCATTCAGATGATGGTGACCAGTCCGGTTAGTGTTTCGAGTAACAATGTCATCGCGCCTAAAATCGTCACCACCACATCGATCCGACGGTGTTCCAAGAATTTTTAGGTGGATTCTTGTGCGAGACAACAATGGTATGGTACTCTCTCGTCATGGTACCCTACCGCCTTGGCACGATGTTGGAACCTGACTCCTAACATTCCACAAAATGAGCGTTTTTTTTAACTGATACCGGTAAACACGTGTAATAACGCCCCTGCAACTCACAACATGGTTCGCACGGTGTGTGCGTACGTGTCCGCTTGCATACTGAAGCTCCGAACCTACGGTTACTCTTCCTCCAAGCGATGCCTAACGAACAGCTCCCGACGCCGCCACCTAACCGTTGGCCATTGCTCATCATCGTACCCACCCTCGCCAAGTTCCAGCTCGTATGGCGTCGCCTGTGTGATATTGTGCTGTTTCCCTCCTCTCCTCGTCGAACACGCGCTTACGGCTGTTTGTGCACTACTCCAGTAAGGTTGTCAAGTCAACCAAAGACGAGCACATTTGGAGTCTCGACCCAAAAGAGACCGTCTGTGATAACGAACGAACGTTGAAATAATACGCAGCGAACTGCTGGTCACTCGCGCTTCCTCGTGATGCATTCAGTCTTCCTCGGCTCCTTTTGAATGGCCGACCCTCCCTGATTCCATTTCTTCGCCCCCCTCTCCGTCTCTCTATCGAGCCTAGTTGAATTACGAGTTGAAAAACACTGACATCACGACCCTACCAAAATTACGTATTATTCAACGTGACAACGAAATAAAGCCTCTTCGACAATCGCGACCCTACCAAACCAAGGGCATGTTTTGACAAGTCTGGCAGGTCCTGTCACACACAATCATGTGGGTAAATTCGTTTTTTGGACACCAAGTCGTAGAATCCCTGTGTCTTTAAGCAAAACTTTGTGTCGCAGCGAGGACGCCCTGACATTTTCTGTCAGCTTGTCTTTCGTTTTTCTCGCTTTCAGCATATCTAGGTTGCGGCGTGTGTATGTTGTGCCTCGTTGCGTATCCATCTTGCCTCAGGCTCGGGGTATTTTTATTCCACTCTTCGGTGTTCCGTCGTTTGCTGTTTTCTGTTGCATCGATGACCAATCTTGTCGGTCATACAATATCATCTTCACCTCTTTCGTCGAACGCCACGAAAAAAAACTAAAGGACAAGGCATGGTGACTGATCAAGTCGGCGTGCACTTGAGGCCAACGTTGGTATATGTTGTGCTGATATGAGATTCGCTACGCAGGAGAAGAGCGCGGCCACAGGCGCAACGAAGCCAAACTATTCAATCGTGTGCCTTGCATTTACACAGGATACTTGTGACATCAACTTCCCGTAAAACTAATTTATACATTGGTCCATGATTATTGGTACTGAGCAACAAGGTATTTCCCAAATTTCCGTCCCAGAAGTCACTCTCGACCAACGATCTGCCGATGACGCCATTTATTGAGGTCTGAGTCCGTTGGGTTACTGATAAAAGGATACCCCATCGCCTACCCAAACTAAGCCATACAACACCCAGTGACAATGGAAAAAAAAAAAATCAGCCCGACCCCCCATCAACCCTTTACTACAACTGCAAAAAATACTCAACTCTTACCTCTAATTACCGTCGTAGATTGCCCCCAAAGCATGGGTGCACGTTTCAACTTCTGCGACTATTCTATGCTAATCCCAAGTGTTTTGTCTCCAAAACGAGAATTATGGCCTCTGCCAGATGATATCAGCAAGAGGGCTTCCAGCGAGGGACTCCACCAGTCTCGCTGGCCTCGCACTCAGTAAGTCTTGTTCTTAGAGCTTGTATTATCACGGAGTGATCCTCATCGGACCACGAGCCAGGTGGCTAGGGGACATCACACAGGATCCCCGGCCACTGCTCCACTCACACATGCGATTACACTGAAACCTCCACGGCTTGGTATCTTTTGGCTACAGCACCCCCAAAGCGAGTTCACTCGACACGAACGAGCTTGACAAAACCAAAAAACCAAGACGAAATCGCATGCGGCAAATCACAAATCAATGCTGAACTCTGAAGCAATTTTAATCTTGAGCGCACGGGTCATCCGTAATTTGCGCAATTCCTTCACGACGAATTCAGGCGCAGCAGAATAAATCGACCGCAAAGACTCCCACGTGCGCTCCTCTGCTTCGAAACCATCCCAATCGACCAAGACAATCACCTCGTTGGCATCATCTTCGGCCACATGCACCAAAGCATTCATGCGGCATTCACCCTGCGCAAAGGAATGTTGGAAAACATCCTTCAGATCAGCGGTGACGTTCAACGTCGCATCCGCATAAAATCGTAAACGAGCCACGTGAGCTTGATGCACCTTCCCAGAAACGATGTTCTGAACTGAGTACACATGATCATGATCAGCTGCTACCACACGCCACGGACCAGTCCATGTGGACAACAATTTCGGTGTGACACCCTGCCGACGAACACGAGCATACAACACGAAATCACCAACCGCAAATTTTGGCAACACCACCTGGCCCTGAGCCTGTTTACGTTTGTTGTCGCGAGACATGGCAACAGCTGCGCGAATATCGGCGCAAAATCTCTCCTGCTCTGCAACGACTTCACGGACGTTCGCACGCAACAAGTCAGCATTCATCACGTCAACATTCCACCTGCCATCAGACTCAGAAACGAGCGCCGAGAAATCGGTACGCGGAGCACGCCCAAACATCACGCTGTACGGAGTGCTTCGGTAACGTTCACGAAACGAAGTGTTCAAGGCCCACTGAGCGGCCGGCAAAACATCAACCCACTCCGAAACCTGACGACGCTGTTCTGACAGAATGGAACGCAGAGCACGTACCACCTCTTTTACCATGCGTTCACACGTACCGTTCGACCACGGCGTGTAAGCGACAGCAAAACGATGTTCGATGTGCAACGCGTCGCTCAACAAAGCAAGCACCCTGTTCTTGAAATGCGTGGCGGTATCACTCACCCACACACGCGGCACCCCCAAAGTCTTACACCAGGCTAGCAAATGCTTCGCTGTGACCTCGGCTGTACAAGCCTCGGCCGGTTCCAACGCCACGTAGTTGGACAAATCATCCATGATGACCAAAACATATCGGAAACCATCCTCATCAGGCAGGCCATCGCTACCTTCGGGCCCGCTGTGGCCAACATACAAAAAATCAAAGTGCACCACTTCTCCCGGAGCGGTACCATGCACCGTGTCTCCGTAGGGACGAGGAATGAGTGCACCTGCACGCGTGTCTACACAGTGCAAACACTGGCGAACGAATTCGCGAACCTGAGAATCCATGTGAGGCCAAACACAATATTCCTTCAGGCGAAACAAAGTCGGCGCCACACCACGGTGACCAGCCGAGCGCATGTGCGCGCACACCATCAAACGAGTTTGAAGAGCAAGATCATCCGGCGGAATCCACAAGACGTCACGCACCCCAACACGCACACGAAACAAACCATCATCGGCCAAGGTAGCTTGACCGAAGGTTGTCGAAAATTCATGAACACCAACGCCGATACGAGCGACAGACCTTTGTTGCGAGGCACGAATCACATCCAATGCGGGAAGCGAATCGTCAGCATTACATGGGCTGTGCACGGCAACCGAACGAACAGGCACCGTAGGAACTTTGACCCAACGAGACAACAGATCCCCCCAACAGTTTCGATCGCCAGGGATGTGTTCGATTGCATAGCGGTATTGTCCTAAAACACCCTTCCAATTCTCTAGGCGTTGTGCCATGGTCTTTGTGACCGTCGTGACACACTTCTCCGGATTGAAAATGTACTGCAAGTTTCGATGATCAGTAAAGATATGAACACCACCCCAAAGCAGGTATTCGAGCCTCCGGAACGTATTAACGATCGCAAAACCTTCTTTGTCGACAGTCGCCCAGCGCAACTGCGAACCTGTGAACGAACCACTCAGAAATCCGAGAGGCTCGTGAGACATGCTTTCCAACGCCAATCCACTGCGAAATTCGTGTTCAGGCACTTGGGTGAGAAAACTACCCCAATGGAAATCAGAAGCGTCAGGAAACATCAAAACAACGCACCCGGGACGAGGATGATGAAGCGGCACTGCTTGCGCCACCAAACCCCGTGCGGCATTCCACGCCCGCACCCGATCCTCCGTCCACGCGGTATCCTTGATGACACGATTGCGCGCCACTCGCTTAGTCCGACGTGTAGCCCCAACAAGGAGCTCCTCCAAAAAATCACGTAACGGTGCTACCGTTTCCGCTAAACGTGGTAACGATGTACGCAACCAGTTGACAGCCTGCAAGAATTGCATTAGTTCTCCAGCGTTTTCGGGACGACGCATTTCACTTAAACCTTGCACTCGAGCGGGGTCATGGGACACGACACCATTGGAATACACCTTACCACACCAGACCAGTTCACGAGAGAAGAAGGTACACTTGTGGGCGGCGACAAACAGTCCAACATTCTCCAGGCGTTCAAGAATGTCATCAAGCAGCTGCAGAAGAGCTTCTTCGGTGTCTGCGAAAAAGAAAACGTCATCGACCCAAACTTTGCAATCCAAACCACGCAACACTTCAGTCATGACACCTTGGAAATAAGAAGTCGCATTCAAAACACCTTGGGGAACACGGGTAGGCGTGAACAAACCGTCGCTTGTCGCCATGGTGAAGACGTCTTGCGCCTCCGGAGCCAAAGGCATCTGCCAGTACCCTTGAAGTAGGTCCAGCTTGCCGAAGAAACGCGCCCCCAGCAGATCTCCCATGTCTTCATGGTTGGGCATGACGCCCGGGGACTTCTCCACCTGTGCGTTCACCGCCGAGTAGTCGCTCACCAAACGGAAAGAGTCCTTCTTGGGCACCGCCATCGCCGGACTCGCCCACACCGCCTGGATGTTGTGGTAGACAAAGCCAAAAAACACCAAAGCAGCAATGCACTTCGAGAGCCAGTCCCTTTTTGTCGGTTCGTACCGACGTGGCGTTGCCTTGACAGGCTTCGCCTGTTGCTTCAGCTGCACTCGCATCGGCTCCACTTGCGCTGGCGGATCACCACACAGCGCACGGCGAAAAGCACCCACGCGACGAGCCAAAATTTCGCGCAAACGGGTTGCTCCGCCGACGCTTAATCCACTCTGCTCTGCCTGCTGCACGCTGTCCTCCAACGCCCGTTCTCGGGCCGTCCGCTCCTCCTCCGGATCCATGAACATGTCTGGCCCCCGGTCGACCAAATGTTCCACCGCCTTGTCCTCCGGAGCATCCACCGTAGCCTCGGTCTGAAAAGCACGCACGGAAACCGTCACTCTGCGCGCCGCAAGGTAACTCGGAGTCTCCACACCGGTCGATACCGGCACTGCGCGAGGGCGAAGCTTCTCCAGAGCTTCACGGTAGACGTCGATGCCAAGAGCTTTCATGGTAGCCATGCCAAACAGAACGACGTTATCTGTACCAGGCATGACCGCGAAAGTGATGGGCTCCAATTTCACCGCTCCCCACGGCGTCCGTACACTCACGGCAATCGGCACCGTTTTGTGCGTGACCATCACTGAAACACCCGTAGCGGTTTTCGCCTGCTGCGGGCCATTTTCGAACGGAATTTGCAGATCGGCGCCGCCGAAATGCGAAGACAGCTGCTGAAGTAAGCCGACACCGATGGACGTGAGCGCCGACCCCGAATCAAGGATCACACGCGCCATCAGCGAACCAACCGACCCTGGCAAAGAGAGATCAGCGCGTAAACACTCAGCGCTGCGATCGACAGGCACTTCACCTGCCGTTGAACTCTGGTCGGTACCAAGAGTCACCTGACGCCATGGCTGCCCTCCTACAGCCGGCGCCGAAGAAATAGAATCGGCGGTCCACCCCGACCAAGACGTCGAATATACAGACGGTTCCGGCGCTACCGCCCCTGCAGCAGCACCAGACACTGACTCCGCCCGCTCGGTGGATGGCGAAGTTCTCGCTCCAGCAGCACCCACCGATGTTCCAGCTCCTCCAACGTATACAGCTCGGCCGGCAACAGACGAACCAGATCCCGACCCAGCGGCTCCTGCCGCTGGCGCACCAGAAGTTGAAGAAGCAACAGCAGAAGTTCCACCGCCCGCTGTCAATTGATTGCCACCACGGCCACCGCGCCCGCGTCCATGGTTGAATCTGCCCCGGCCGCCATTGCGGCCCCCGCGATACCCTGACGACCCGCGCCCACCACTGCTGGGAGCTGTGCCGCCACCGCGAGCTTTTGGGCAATCAGAAACATAATGGTTGGGATCACCACACTCGAAACAGACGCGAACAAACGACTTTTTCGCGGACTGCTGCTGTTTCGGTTTCTGCTGCTGTTGGCGTCGCGGTTCAGCTGCCCCTGCAGCATCTTTCCGACCATACGCCTCGATGAATTTCCACTGTTCTGCAGCAGAAAAAATTTGGTCCATGACCAATGCCGGGTCCTTCTTCCACCCTGCAGCGTACGTTAGCTGACCTTTTACGTACTTTTTGAACTCGGACGGCCATAAGCCATCCACCAACGCCATGCTCACAAATTCCGCCGGTCCGGGCAACCACGAACGGTCCTGCGCGCGGTACATGGCATGCACCGCGTGATTCTCCGCAAAATACTTTTCCATAGCGGAGTTTACCATCATCGCGCGGTCTTTGACGGATGTTTCACCGCCCTGCTTTTCATCGCGCCTCATTGAGAGAACGCGACGCAAGTCCGCTGCCGCCCGCGAGGTGTCAAATCTGTTGCTGGTGGTTGTGTAACCAGCGTGCTGCCTAACAGCGTCCAACAACTCCGAGGCGGTCATCGTAGTCTGATGCTTGTAAAATCCCTCAAAACACCGATGAATGTAATTGGGGATAAGCTGGCCCATGCTCACTTTGGAGTGCTGAACCACCCCCTGAGCGTTGGCGAGCTGCAGCCGTTCCTCATAATCGAGGTACGCTGCGTAAAAAACACGAGAGGCCTGCTCGGTCCACACCTCTCCGTATTTCGGTGGAGTCAGAGACTCCCCTACCACCAGCGGCGTGCTTGCCGTGTGCGCCATAATCCACAGCAGTCCACCTGGACTCTACTGTAATAACGGAGAAACTGCCGCCTGACCTGTGCGTCCTCCAGCTCCCGGAGCGTCCTCCCCTGCTGTGCGCTTCAAGCCGTTTCGATCCGTCCAACGGGCCAACTGCCTTCCCAGCTGTGACCCAATACTCCGCAGCCGAAAACTCCTCCAACAGAAGTTCCGCGAATATCTAGATATTATGGCCTCTGCCAGATGATATCAGCAAGAGGGCTTCCAGCGAGGGACTCCACCAGTCTCGCTGGCCTCGCACTCAGTAAGTCTTGTTCTTAGAGCTTGTATTATCACGGAGTGATCCTCATCGGACCACGAGCCAGGTGGCTAGGGGACATCACACAGGATCCCCGGCCACTGCTCCACTCACACATGCGATTACACTGAAACCTCCACGGCTTGGTATCTTTTGGCTACAGAATGCAGGTTAACCCCACACACACGATTCCCGCTGACCATCTCCCAGGATAAATTGGCTGTCTCTACCCCTGGGATGCCGTCGGGAAATAGACGTGAACGCCGGCTTGCCTACTGTTGACAAACATCATGCGTGTCTATCGCAGAAATACATGTCGGTCGCCACTGCTAGATCATCAGCCGTTAGTTCTCATGCCCGTGAGGTACGTGTCTGGGGCGTTTCGGCTTTTGGACGCCACAGATGTAGAGGCCGCTTCTCCTTCAGAAGCCGTGGGTGCACCATCGACCTGAGATGTGTCTGTCTCGGATCCCTGTTGCCGCTGTTGTCTCAGTCCTCGAGATGAGCGGTTCGCCACTTGAGGAGTCTGGGGACGTTTCGCCGGTGTCAGGGATAATGAGGTAGTAACTAACCAAATTATTAAGTCAGGTGGGGGAGGACAGCTGGGTGATTGACACTTAACTCGATGCTTCGTTCGGGGAGGACAACAATGTAAACTTGAGTATAAGGGGGTCATTATTAGTACCAGGTAGTTTTTATGGCGCCGGGAGGACACTCACTATAAACAAACGAGAAACGGTCTGACGTATTGGTGCTTATATACTGTAATGTAACAGATAATGGTACTGGCATATCCTGGCAGCACTCAGGACTTACTCTTGCTAACGGTCAACTTGTAAATCAAACAATGTGTCGTGTGATCTCACGTTTCCGCCTTCTTTATCTGTCCACGAAGCACGAGCAGATACCGAAGGAGGGATTCCAAGGCTTTGTCCCCCAAGGGAACAACCGAAGATTGCTACACCACAGTAGTTCGAGTTTTTTTCACCCCAAAGTTCAGTATCAGAGTGTACCTGGTACCATGTATTTACGAGATCCAACCTGTTTTGCGTCTCTTCTTTTCAAACACCGATCGACTCTCGAGACAAGGCCATTCAATAAAAAGGTCGGCAAAGGAACCACGAAGACTGTTTATGCCTCCAGAGTACATACTACAGTAACTACTGTAGGAACCGCACCAAAAAATAAAAAAGGAAGCCAGCTACGTACCTACCACTCTGTCCCGCAATGTCAGGATCGATTGAGCATTAAGATGAATACCCAAGCGGTCCAGACTTTTCCGTACAGAGTGGTGCAAGGCCTCCCGCGGCTTCACGCCAAGACGTACCTGTTGCCGCCCGGGTTGGATGCACTGGATGACGCCTCAACAAGAGCGCTGCGTCGGGCTCTACGGGTGCCGGATCCGTCGTGCATTTCGGCAGCAGGCTCGCGATCTCCGGCCTCGCCGGCTACCGGCAGGCTGCGGAGGCTTTTCCGGGGCGGGGGCGGAAAGGTCAACCATCTTTACCGCGACATCGGCCGTGGACCATCGCTCGCCTGTTCGGTTCTGCACCGGAAGCGGCGATCCCAGATTGATCGCGCCGCATGACGAGCACTCGAAAGGCAACCCCACCTATGCGGCATCACCCGGACGGAGGAGAGGAGACCAGATATAGCCTCGAGCCTCATGCATCTCAGGGTCGGCGCGCGAGGCGCCGGGTCACAGCGGCGGCACGTCGTTTGCTCCGCAGCTCCCCAGGCTAGATCGCCGACTCCTCGCCCGATAACCACTGGGTCACTCCGTGGGGCAAGTCCTTCGCGTAATCTTCGGCCTAGCTAGGCACTCCTGACGCATTTCGGTAAATAAACGCAGCACAGAGTATGCAAGGCGTGTCAAACGGAATACGTAGGATTTAGCATGGAAAATATCCGACACATCTATTGGTATGTTATTGATAATACAGTCCATCAGTTCGTCCGTATTTTTTACCGAAATTTCTTCAGACAAGGCTGACGATCGTCCCGGTGGTCTAGTGGTCAGCCTCGAATGCCACTAGCGTTGGAGTCGTGGGTTCAATTCTCCGTGTCGAGTTTTGTTGTTGTTGTTGGGTTCTGGGTACCTCTGGGACGGTATATGGGTGTAGTCATTCCGAGATACCTACGGCCGATTTGCTCGCTAGCAACAGCAGTCGGCCATAAGAAATGTAAACACCCGTCGCATTCTACACTTGTACATACCTGGTATGATATGTACAAGGCGCTTCGTTCCGCGCTACGCTCGCTCAGGAAGGAAAAGTACATCAAATTATGCGAAGCGGACAGAGGTCCATGATTGAACATTGTTTTTTTTCATGACTGTAGTTGCAAACTGGCGACTTGATAATGATCCCGCCGCCATGCTTCAGGAGAAAACAGCTCGGACGCCACATACGCTTCGCGTCGCGGGCGGTTTTCCGCTACGCTCGCTCACATGTCGTACGCACATACATACCCCAGGTAGGGTACTTATTTTCTTCTTTCGATATGCTCTGTGGCTGTACTCGTATGTACGAAAGATAAAGCACAGCACGGCACAGCAACACAGCAAAAACAATAAAAATGAAACCGAAAAATTCACAAAGAAAAAACATGCCCGTCCCCCTTCGTATAATAATTTACTACCTGATTGGAACACCTTACACCACTCAAAAAGGAAAAATGAAAAGATGAAAAAATCAAACAGCAGAGCTTCTCTCTCAGCCTCGTACGCCGCCCGCCCCTCTCGCGACCATCTCGCCACCGATTCGGTCCGGGTGAAGCTTTCCTCCCTCTCTTCCACAACGAGCCCCGTCGCCCGCCTCGCGTGAAGCCCGGTGCCCACCGTGGACCTCGTTCGCCAGCTCGACAATGTTGGTCTCAGATGGGGTATTTCCCTCTTGTGATTTCAGCCCGGTCGCAAAAATAAGCACCGCCTGAATATTACCAGGTACCAGGTATCTTACAATCCCGAACGACCCTTAAATAGTCGTACGTACTCTAACAAAAACCACAAATGGAGGCCAGACCGAGCCTATTGATGCATCCCTCGTGTCTCGAGGCACACGCGACGCCTAGGCACGAAAGCGGCGACCGCGCTCCTTGCAACTCCCCCTCTACCCGCCAGCACCCGCTGACACCCGCGACGGCGCCGGGTTCGCCCGCGGAACGGTGCTCCGAGTACACGCACGCACACGAAACGAAAGAAGAAAAAAGAAAAAAGGAAAGAGGGACTGAGAAAGTACGAAGAGAAATGGAGAAAACCAAGACCCGCTGGAACGGTCCGGCAAGTAATACAAGGAGGCGATTCTCAAGTAGTAGCTCTGAGAGGCCAGGGATGCACCAACCGAGCACGCTCAGAGAGTGAGATCTAAGTAAGTAGTTCTATGTACGTACCCCACGAAGAAAACGCGCCGAAGACGAACGGGCTCTGTTCCAACAGATAGTACTCTGCCCTCTGACCTCTGAAAAAATCACAACAATAAAATATCCCAAGGGTCAACTTCACAACTTAATTTTTCGCGAGCTACCGATGTTGCATTGTCTTGAGACTAGCTCTGGCCCCCTCCGAACCCTAATAGAACATCATCTAACAACTACCAGGTACACAAGGGTGCACCACGGCATCGTCATGATGCCAGGAGGGGCCCAGAGTCAAGCTGAAAGACGCAAGAGACCCCCTGATACCTGATACGTGCTGCGATGGTACATATTTCGGAGTGTAAACATAGCACCGGGTACGCCGCTTGTGTGAATTCGCGGAGCGCTATACCCAACGGAAACCTTAGCGAGCAAGCTTTGCGTCGGCTAATCCGGAGTCTAAATCGAGGGCCAGAGAAGCAGAAGCGAAGCACGCCGTCCAGGCTGTGAGTTCTCTGGAGACGAGGCCCAGCGTTTCCTATGTATGAAATTCGAACTCGTCGATTTGTACGTGCCATATATTGCCCAAAGTGGGACACACAAGTGCAAAGCTCGTGTAATTATCATCACACACCTGTTGTGGGGTCCATGATCCCACAGTTGCCCTTGACGATACCACCGAAGAGAGCCTCTGCAGCTGCTGTGGTGCCAGTGCTTGTGCGGTGCTTTCGAAACGAGTACAGGTGCTAGTTCCCCTCTACGAACATCCTTCAAATTTACACTGAAACCCAATCTCATCGCATTCAAAAAGAAACATGTCGTTTACCCAAGCAGAGTAATCGTAGAGGAGTGTTGTAGGTTGCTGTGCCATGTCTTCTGGTATTATTGCTACTGCCGTGGCGGCTTACGGGAGCGAAGCTGGGGTTGTTCGTGATGCAGAACATCGTCTGGTGTTCATTAAGCTCGGTGGAAGCCTCGTGTCTGACAAGACAAAGCCCGAGACTTTGCGAAAGGATGTTCTTGCTCGGATAGCCAGGTGAAAAAAATACGTACTCCTCAGCTGTCTGGTCAGTCCATCTGTTGTTGTAATCATTTAGCGTCGTTAGATATCTGTTAAAAACGGGAGTGTGTGCCGTGCATCATGATCATCGTGGTGCGTTTCGTCTTTTTCTCGACGCGACGACTGACGACGTTACACGTTTGAAGTAGTTGTTTAGTTGTTACGTTGTTACAGGTATGCACTACTACTGCTGTTATCCTATATTTCAGGATGGGCTAGTGTTACGGTACTATGTAGTAGAACCCGAATATCATGGCGAGGGAATGAATGGAATGCGCGTACTATCGGAACTGGCTAGGAAGGCAGCTTCTCTTCTTGTTCAGGAGACTTCTTGCGTTGTCGTGTTTGTCCTCATGACGAGGGAGGGAAGGGAGTTGTTGAGAGAGTGATTCGATAGGCGCTTGATTCAGGCATCAAGCTGACTCTGCTCTCTTTCTATTATCATGCTAGATGGGTGAAGACACTTGTCCGACAAACGTTCCTCGGGCGCTTGTCTACTCTTCTCCTGTCGACTATACTAAGCATTGTACTGCAAGGGAAACTTCATAGCCCCGTGAATACTCGTATTCAGGGCTTTGATACTACGGGCTATATCATAACCACTTCTATAGCCCGATACTATATCATATCACATTAGCCCTGTTCGATGCACTCACTGATATGATAGGCCAAGCCTGAGTCAGTTCATAGAAGCCCCTCCAGGGTATATATATATATTATCGCTTAGAATACTATCGCTTAGAATACACAAGACAAGGAAGAAAGGGGGAGAACATGAAGTACACACACAACAAGAAGAAGTAGAACAAGAAGAAGAAGAAGAAGAAGTGATAGAGCGGCTGTGAAGCGGTGACCGCTCTAGGGTAGTGGTAAGGGTAGTGGTAAGGGACGCAGGTGGTTCTGGCAGCTGGAAAGCAGTGCTTCGCTTCTTCTGATTTAGATCTTCTTATTGATGGCGAGAGCTGAGGAGGTGCTCTGGTAGAGAAGTGAGAGGTAGGGGGGCGGGACTCGACGCCCAGATATACTCGTCCCACCCCACGCCACAAGCTCTCCTAAATTCCTCTTATCTGATGTACGCCTACAGAACTTTCCTATGGCTACCAATCGTTCTTCTGCTAATATAAGAATATCTCACTTCGTGATCCTATCTGCGTTAAGGAACATTACTCTCATCTAAGGGGTTTTCCGCCCTAGGGAACATTCCTAAGAGAACGTTACTCTCAACTAACGGAATATCCGCCGGGTTAATCCATTCTTTGGATTATTCTCGTATTCGTGAGACTAGAAGACTTCAACGTATTATCTATATCTAGCCCATGAATACTCTACTCATATCACATTAGCCCACCCTGAATAGTCGTATATGCAGACCACAAGATGGTCCGAGGGTGATGACAAAGTTCATCCCAAACGGCCAGGAAAAAGGTGGTCGAAGATGCGGCTATTCGAAACAAACGAAATGAGGCTATAGATCCCCCCACACCTCGTAATAAGACCCAAATACTACGACGAGGGGGTGTTCGCTGAGAACAACCACTGAAAGGGAGACTAAAGGAGAGAGAGAGACAGAACTTAAAGCAGAGGCGAAAGGAAAAATCACCCAAAATGAAAACAAAGAAAGACGAACGCAAAAAGAGACAGAAACCGAAGCGAAGGCTGAAGAAGAAAACGAAGACCGAAGTGAAGGAAAAAGAAAGACGTACAAGCGTAGTACTGGAGTCATTGTCTGGGGGCCAAGGAGGTACGAAAGGGTTGTTCGCTGAACCGGGTTGGCGAACGAGGAAACTTCTAAAAAGGAGACAGTGACCACAATTCAAAAACATATATATATATCCGCTAGGCGCCATGCCTTGTCTTGTGGCGAAGGTCCTAACATGGTAGACATCACGCGAGACAGAAGGGACACAGCTAGAGTGCTATGAGGGGCTGCGTGCACTAGGGATTACTAAAGCCGAGAGGCGCAACAAACAACGCGGCGTATCGGAGACCTGATCGTGGTGTGAACAATACCAGCAAACGTAGCAAGGTAGGCAACTCAACAAAAACAATCTCAAAGATGGTGGCGGCAAGAAAATCCGCAATAAAATCGACCGAATGCGTGCAGTTCGAAGTAGTAGATAGCGCGGGGCCCAAACACTAGCGTGTGCAACTCGGTCAACCGGGGCGACAGCAAATTTGGTGTCGTTTGCCAGAGGACAGAGGGGTGTGCGGAATACCGAACAAGAAGAAAAGAGGAAGAAAAGGGAAAGAGAAAACGAAATACCATCGGGACCAGAAAACAGACAAAAAGCTGGACACAGGTCAGGAGAAATCGATCATGTCCGAACCGCTTATGTATGGCCGATAACTCAGCGGCCTTCCGGGGCGGCAATGCTATCGGGACCCTACTTGTCAAACATGGAAGAAACACGGGTGAGCTGGAAGCTCGATATAGTCTTAGCTCGAGGATCGTCTGAAACACGGGTCGGCGGAAGTCGACTAAGGTCAGAGCACAGCTCAGGCTACAACACGATTTTACCTCGGCGTGATATCGCCGATAATTGGCTGTAGGCTAGTGGAGTACAAACACAAATGCAAATGAAGGTATCGCTACGAGTGAGTGGCCTGAACGTAAGGAGGTTACACGGAGCCGTAGGCGATAAGAAGAAAAACAAACGGGGGGGGTGGGGGGGGACGATGATACTCCCAAACACACCCAAAAAAAAGAAACATACACGGTCTCGGATCGGTAGCCAACACGGGGTCGGTCAAGCGATACCGGTGGCGGTAGATGGAAACAAACACTCCCAAGAAGATGACTACTGATGACTATTGAAGACTAGCCCTGAAGAACTACTCTTAAGATATTGCAGACTAACCAGAACCAAATACCCAGAACTAACAAAAGACTAAACTAAGGCTAACCAGGGGGGGGAGTGGAAACGGTGGGGGTTCCGCGGGACACATCAGAGTTCCGCAGCACCCCACGTGCTAGGCTCCCATTCCCATGGCGTTGAAGATACCACGATCCGTATACGGCGTTCCGTGCTGTAGTGTAGCGGGCGGGTTGGAGGTCGATCTTGATCGGGCCGGGGTCGTCCAGGAACCGGACGATGTAGGAGCTTCCCGGTGAAGGCTCCGGCGGAGTTCCCAAAGAGGCGTCAGGGGGTGAGCTGTGAGCGACCTTGCCCAGCCACCAAAGGCCGTCGCGCGCCTTGTACCATATGTGTGCTCCGGAGGGTAGGATGGTGGTGCTGAAGTTGTGGAGCCAAAGGCTGCGGGAGACCAAGGCGTAGCCTGGGGCGAGGAAGATTTGTCCTTGAGATCGTGCCAGTTCGCGGTGAGCGGCGCCGATGCGCATCTGGCGGTAGAGGCGGTTCGTCTGGCGGTGCTGGGTTGGTGATCGTGACCAGTACAGTAGGATGTGGCGCCGGAAGTGTTGAAGGTCCAGCTCGCGTTCCCAAGAGGGGCTGAGAAGTCCGGTCCAGTGAGTCTCGTACAGAACGGCGATGACCCCGCCGCGGCCGCGTAAGAGTTGATGGCCAGTGATCTGCTCGACCTCGAGGCGTTCCGGTGGAGGAGTGACGTCGTCGACGGTGACGTGGTAAGGTGGGGACTTGGCGACAGAAGCTGTGAGCACGTATGTAGTAAGGTCCGCGGGCAGATGCTTGGGGATGTCGCTGGTGTCGTCGGGGTTCCGGCAAGGTTTTCATCGTTGGACGGAGACGCGTGGCTTGGAGTCCCGTCCCGGGAGGTCGGATGGAAGGTCGAGGAAAAGTAGCTTGTCGTGAAGGGGGCGATTGTCGGGGGTTTTGAGGCGGGCGTCGGCCCTACGGCGAGGACCTTGAAGGGGCCATTCCAGTTCAGTGAAAGCTTCGTCTTGAGGACGGTTGCGTCGGTGCCCTTTTTGACGCCTTGGCGGATGGTTGAGGCGGAGTTGTAGACCCAAACCCAGCCGCCTACGGCGAAGGGTGGGGATGCTAGGAGGGCGGCCATGATGGGCGCATTGCGGCGCTGAAGACGCGAGACGGTGAGTCGGTGTAGTTCGCGGACGAGTGAATAGGCGCGTCGTTGTCGGTCGGTGGCGAGGTTGATGTAAACCAGGTGATCGCGGTCCAAGATTTGGTGACCGCCGATATTGTCGGGTTCGAAGGCCTACTACGTGCAACCATAAAAGATTCGTCTGCGAGTATATGCGTTCCTATACGATGGATGTGCGACTCCATCACATCGAGACGGGGGGACCGACCCAATTGTGCATCGTTTGGCTACCTAAATATATGGCAGGGAACGAGGGGGGGGTTCACGGGAATTTTCGCTACTATATACGTAATATTATTACTACGTGCCATGGTACCACTGTTCACTATTTGTGCCTCGCTCGTATACCAGTCTCTGTAGGCCAGTATATGGTTTGAAATCCGGTAACCAAAGGGCATGAAAAAAAATAATAATAATAAAAAATCTATATGATTCTTCTCGCTATCAGGGGGTCGCAAGTGAGGTCGGTCAATACGCACGTATATCATTGCTCGTATCAGGTAAAAATAAATAAGTAATAATGATGGCCTCTCAAGAACTCGCAGGCGAATATTCCATGGGATGGATACAAGCGGATACAATTCGCAATTATGGTCGAGCCGTTTGTACGCTGCATACAGATGCGTATACTAACGATGGCGTAGTAGGTCACACCACCGGCATACATATCACGTACCAAAGAATAAGGTGTCGGTACGTACTGCTGCGTGGTTGTCCTATCAGTACGATAGCAGCTTCTTTGTAGTCGTGGTAAGGGTCAAATCCCATACAACACGGGTATAAACCGGAAGATGCAGACAAAATGTCTGCGGGCAAGAATGTGCCAGTAGTTCCACCTACAGTAGTACTTACTACGTGCATTCCCTGTGAAAGGGCGGGCATATCGAGGCGGAGGGGTACAAAAGAAAACGCTGAATGGTTTGTGCGATGAGCACGAGGTCATTTGGGGGGTCTCCAGGGTGCATTCAACCACGTGGAATCGTATCGTGGAGGTCATCGACCTCGTCATTCCACGGCGGAGACGGGGTATAAGGAGCGGAAAAACAAACCTCGATCATCATACTGCTAATAGCACCAGTACTTATATATCAAGTACTTACTAAGAAAGAACAACAGAGCTTGTTGTACGTACTTGCACGTGCGATTTGACGGTGCCTACTAAGAGGGGAGAAGCGTCAACTCACCTATACTGGGAGGGGAGAAGCGTCTACTTATGCCACTAGGCAGCTTGTCACGCTCTACACTATAAACGCACTCAGTAACGCAGGTTCGTAAAATAAAAAGAAGAAAAAACGAAAGAAAAGAGAGAGCAAGAAGAGCGAAAGAACCGAGAAACAGGGAACATAAACCAAAATAAATAAATAAAAAGTTGACTTCAAAACCAGATGCCTCCCGGATAGGGATGGCTCACATGATCGTGAGAAGATCTAGAAGAAGCGCTGCAGTCCCAAGCTTAGCCAGAACATTCGTTGGATGCGACGACGTCAGATGTGAAGCGGTGACCGCTCTAGGGTAGTGGTAAGGGTAGTGGTAAGGGACGCAGGTGGTTCTGGCAGCTGGAAAGCAGTGCTTCGCTTCTTCTGATTTAGATCTTCTTATTGATGGCGAGAGCTGAGGAGGTGCTCTGGTAGAGAAGTGAGAGGTAGGGGGGCGGGACTCGACGCCCAGATATACTCGTCCCACCCCACGCCACAAGCTCTCCTAAATTCCTCTTATCTGATGTACGCCTACAGAACTTTCCTATGGCTACCAATCGTTCTTCTGCTAATATAAGAATATCTCACTTCGTGATCCTATCTGCGTTAAGGAACATTACTCTCATCTAAGGGGTTTTCCGCCCTAGGGAACATTCCTAAGAGAACGTTACTCTCAACTAACGGAATATCCGCCGGGTTAATCCATTCTTTGGATTATTCTCGTATTCGTGAGACTAGAAGACTGCAACGTATTATCTATATATATAGCCCATGAATGCTCTACTCATATCACACGGCGGATAAGATACGTCCCAACCCGCTGACCGTTCCACACAGAAACACGCAAATTTCCTGTGTGGAACTCCCAAATACCGTTACACATGAATCCATACACCAAGTACGTGAGCACTCCGAACAGCCCCTCTGTTCCCTACTTGGCTGCTTGGTGAATGGGATAACCACACATCGCTCATGGTAAAGTACCATGCCATGATGATAGACCACGATCACCCAAAATCCAAATCCAAGGTATTGTACTCAAAGATAAGTATATGTCGAGACCACCAATGCCTCAAATCAGAATATCACACACACAAATATCAAAGTCTCAAATCTCACAAAGAAAGAAACTTGATCTTCATATCTCAGAAAATAGTACCACAAGAACAGCTGCTCAAAACCCGAAAAATAATAAATCGGAGAAAAACAGAAATCAACTCCTCAAATCTCGACTGTACAGAAAGATCAAGCCCGCCAAGCCCAGAAAAGCCCACAAAGCAACTCCTCAAAATCTCAGAAAACAATCAATCGAATCCTTGCATCATTTATATAGTACTGCAGTCCCCCCTTTTTTTTATCTCTCCATCTGAATCAAACACCAATCCGATATAGCCTCTCTACAGGGGACACACTAAATCCAGTCAAATGGCAACAAAAATCCAGAATTTCGTCTCTGAAATAACGCCCCAGTTTAGTGCGGTCGACTTAGTATACTACAGATTTCAATTCCGCGTTACGCACGTAGATACGTACCAGGTATTCAGTATAATAATGTTATACAGTAGTTCCAAATATTTCAGCTTTCCTGCTACGTACAGCAGTCTTCCAGCCCCGACGGAACGGGATAAAAAGCACCACTCATGAATCACGATCGACTCCTCAACCAAAACCAGAATGGTACATAGTGGCATATCGGATTCACTCCCTCGTCCCCCCCCAAAAATTAAATCACAAATCATAGGACAGCATGAAGTCAAATCGCCCCAAAAAAAAAAAACCTCTTCAGATCTCAGCAATAAAATATCATGACCTCCAAGCTCAATAAAATCCGTAAACTATCTTCTCAAATCTCATGAAATTTGTGATAACTTCCTCGAAATCCCTCAAATCACAGAAAGATACAAAAATCGGGGGGACTGCAGTACTATATAAATGATGCAAGGATTCGATTGATTGTTTTCTGAGATTTTTGAACGATTTGGTTTTACTGTACCGCACGCGTATTATTGTTTTTGGGCCGACATTTTGAGATACGATGGATTTGTTTTTTTGCCAGCGGTATGTTTTTGATGACTGCTGTATCTTGCCCTCCCCCTGACGCCACCCCCCCCCCCCCCCCCTTGCGCGTTGTTGAGGTTGACCTGTTTATGAGTGAATCAGCGTTTGGTAGGGTATGCGATGAGCGTCAGAGGTAGCTTTGCGGTAGCCTACTGCCGTGCCCGGACGAGTGTAGCTATATTACTGCTGTGCTGTTTCTTTGCGTTGATATTTTGAGGCAGGACATGAGTGACGAGGAGATTTATTTTTGGTCGTGTGATTGATCCCTATTTGATGATCCTCGAAATTAGGATATTTAGCACTAAACCAAGTCGTTTGTGGTAAAATACGAGTACATCTAAATTACGGGTATTTCTATTCAAGTGATTTACGTGTAGATTAATGGTTGATGACATGATAGTTGATAGCTGAGTGCGTCATTTCTGGAATTCTGTTTTTTTTTTTTGGTCGTCTATGATACTGGTACTTACATGTACGGGCGCAGCAAGAGGCGGCAGTACGGAGTGTTTTGTGCGTATGTGATCGATAACAATCTGGCGTACTCCGTCCCGGCATTGTAGCGATGCGAGGGCCTACAGTCATGATAGAAGAGTGGCCATGCATGACATCGAGTACTGTTTTTGAGGACAACAAGGGTGCGATCCAAATAGCGGTCAACCCTGTGACGAACTCTATAACTCGAAGCACATAGATGTCCGCCACCACTTCCTGCGAGAACTTGTCGAAAAGGGAGAGTTTTTTTTTTTTTTTTCATAGAAGCCCCTCCAGGGTATATATATATATTATCGCTTAGAATACACAAGACAAGGAAGAAAGGGGGAGAACATGAAGTACACACACAACAAGAAGAAGTAGAACAAGAAGAAGAAGTGAGAAAGCGGCGGATAAGATACGTCCCAACCCGCTGACCGTTCCACACAGAAACACGCATATTTCCTGTGTGGAACTCCCAAATACCGTTACACATGAATCCATACACCAAGTACGTGAGCACTCCGAACAAGCCCACCCTGAATAGTCGTATCTGCAGACCACACGACGGTCAATGGATGATACCGGAATCATCCCAAAAGACCGTAAAAGGAGGTCGAAGATGGGGCTATTCGAAACAACGTGATGAGGCTATAGATTCCCCACACCTCGTAGTGAGGCCTAGGCGTCACGGACAGTGTTATTGTCAGAAACGCCCGCTGGAAGAGGGGGGTCAAAGACCCAAACAGAAAAGGACAGGAGCGGAAAGGAAGGCAACAACAAACACTAGGGCCAATGCAGAAGAAGCACGCAGAAACCCGGAATGGAGTCAAAAGAGATACCAAGACGAACGCAGAAGAAGGAGGCGGAATTCAGGGAACGGCCGTGTGCGTGGGGGCTCCAAAGACCAGGGTCGGGTAGGGCCCGGGGTTATACGAGTGCAGGGCCGGTCTTCGAATCATGGCGAATACGATGGAGGTAGGCAAACGAGAACACCACACGAGGGTAACCTTAACCCTATAGGCCTGCGAGGTCGGCAAGTCTATACCGGTAGGAATTACATAAGGATGTGGAGGACAGGGTAAGTAGATACCGTCAATCTCGGATTACACATGCCAACCATGAAGTTACGTCCGGTCTACGAGACCCGCCATCATGGACGGTCTTCATACAGAGTGGTTGACGTTCGGGAATATAAGCCCCGAACACTTCCAGGGAGCAAAGGGTCTTCTATGAGTACACCCCCGCTCACTTTATCCTATAAGAACTCTTCTTGCGAGACCCGGGAGGGGTCTTGTGAAAGCACCTGCTTGCCGTCTACAATATACGAAAAAAAAGTGCGCATCGAGGCCCCGGCCAAACCCGTCCAAGACCCGGACAAGGCCGACATCATCACAGGAGGCGACTTCCATATCGGGGTCAAGAATCCATTTCTGGGAGATGTTCCAGCTTCTGCATGCTGTAGTAGGCATCCCCACAGCAAAGCTCCTTCCAGCCCGGGCGAGTTGGTGCCCGTTGTTTTCACCGTCTTCGGTGCGTTGGTCGGGCGCGCTCGGACCCTTTCAAATACACCAGTAAGTTCGACGCAATCGCGCAGGGCGTCGAACCCTCCGACGAGAGCGGAAAACCCGGAGCTGAGGATCACGACCTAGACAGCAATGGTCGCGACTCCGAAGCAGAGGGATGCTGAGGAAGGGGAAGCCGACAAGACGCCCCCCGACCGATCCACCGAGGACCGCGAACACGGCGGGCACCAACTCGCCCTGGTTTGAAGGAGCTTGGTTTACGGGAGCACCTGCTGTGGCGTGCAGAAGCTGGAACATCTCTCCAGAAATGGGTTCTTAACCTAATAAAGAAAAGCGCGCGTCAAGGCCTCGGCCAAACTCGGTACCGGTAGGCGCGCCAAAGGGAGGACCTCTCAGAAATCTGTTGTCGTGTACCGGTAGGCGCGCGTCGGCGTTCCGCCAAAAATATGCAAACAACCTGGAAATAGAGTAAGGGATTAGCAAAAAACAAGGTCGGCATTCCCAAATTTCAGAAAAAAGTGCTTTACCAGGCAAGCAAACAATATTTCCAATGCTTCTAGCCCTTCTATGGGCGTCATGACTCACTGCTTATCGCAGGAACACATTTTTTTTTTTCACCGGGTCTTTCGTGCACATCAGCTTACCATCAGTAGTTCATAAACCCGCTGGGAGACCAGCAAACATTCGGTGAAAAATGTTTTTTTTTTTTTCATCGGTGATGTAGCCACGATTCTAGGTTCCTGCGCGTGCAATATACGTACGGTACCAGTATTATATTTACTATTAATATTACGGGGGACCATAGTAAATTGGACCTACGGTATACACAAAAGCCTTTATATTTTCCTATTTTTAGTGACAATCTTCGGTCCTTTTTACTGTGGTCCTCCGTATTAGCAATTTTGCGATTGCTTTTCTGTGCTGCTGACTCGCAACTTCGAGTTCACGAAAACACCTCATGAGTCGTTTCTGGCTGCCTACGACTGCTGCCTAGCGCATCCAACGCCCTCGCACACCCCGTCAGGAGTGTGCCTCATTTTCGCGGGTTGTGGCTGCTCGCGAAGAGCTGTAGCTGTCTGCAAATGGAGCGCAAAACGTTCAGCTACGGTAGGGTTTTGTTTTTGTTGTCTCTTTTTGTGCACCCCAAATTTCGACCAATTTCGACCACGGTAGCACCTCGCAAGTCGAGATGTAGGCCTCTGTTGAAGAACGGGGGACGGTCAATCTCAAGACAAATCACAAGCTGCTGGGGATGAAGCAGCAAGCTGATACACCCGCTCTCTGCTGAGGGACGGACCAGCCGAAGGTCCAAACCCAGCGTGTCAAAACACCCCGTAGAATTCACAATTTCCGAAAAAAAAAAATCTACTGTAGAGATTAGAGCTACCTGGAAACCCGGGAATGAGAGATGGGCAAGATCCTCGGCGGCCTTAAAAAAAAAATGTGTACCTGGTTATGCACGTCGCCGAACAACAGCAACAACCTGATTTTTTTGTATAAACTCTATTTCTACAGCATATCACCAATCCGTCGTCTATACACGTATACATATGAAGTATAAAAATGTCTTCCCTCGTCGAACGGTTATGAATACCTATATTCCAGGGAGATACGGGAGGCGATATCCGAGTGGGATGACACGACGAGGATCATCGTGGGCCACGGCAGCGGCTCGTTCGGGCACGTGCCCGCGGCGAAGCACGGCACCATCGGAGGCGTCTCTGGCCCGTCGCAATGGAGGGGCTTCTGCGATGTCAGCGACGCGGCGTCCCGCCTCAACAGGTTTGCAAATATGCTGCCACATTGTCCCAAAATATAATAAAACATTTTTCATTTTAATATCAGCATACAGACGGGTCTTATATTGCGGTATTCAGAAACCACGATAGACCCCAAAAACAAGCCAGGTATACTACTGTATATCCCCTGACTTGTCCAAACCAGATTTGGGCTCTGGCTATATACTATTTTCCACCGTACGTCGTAGGACTCTGCGGTTTGACCCCTTGAACCACCGCCCCCAACACCGTTACTGGGGACCATAGTAAAATAGACCTACTGTGTGCACGAAAACCTATATATTTACCTATTTTTACTAAAAAAAAAAAAATGGTTCCATCTACTATGGTCCCCCGTAATAAACCAGTGGTGTTGAGGCCGAGTGAGGCCTTGAAGCGCCCGAAAAGATAACAATACGAAGCATGGCAGCTAGTAGGTGGCCTGAGTTCGTTAGGAGCAAAATACCTGTCGGGCCACTGTTGATAATACTTCAACACGAAGTATAGTATACATAGTTGTAGTAGTAGTAGTGGTAGTAGTAGTACTAGTAGTAGTAGTAGCGGTAGCAGCAGTGGTAGTAGTAGTAGTAGTAGTAGTAGTAGTAGTAGTAGTAGTAGTAGTAGTAGCGGTAGTAGTACTGTAGTAGTAGCAGTGGTTCGTTCGTTCCTCAGCGCCGACGCTCAGCGCAGGCACCGTCGTATATACAAACTTTAACCTTTTTCTTGTGCAGGTTAAGAAAGGGAGATACAGTAGTTGCCCCCCCAAAACGTTCCCTTTGAAGTTTGGTTCGTTTATTTGTTCGTTCGTTCGTTCGTTCGTTCGTCCGGTCGTTCTGTTGTCCCATGAATAATTTCGTTGCTTGGTGTTGTCGGTTCCATGATTTCGTTCGTTCCACGGCTTCCTTCGTTCCCTGGTTTCCCCCGCTTGTTCCATGACTCGCTCGATAATCCCATGATTCGATCGTTGATGCCATGCTCTCATTCGCTCGTTTCGTGATTTTGCTGTTTTTTTGCGGCGTCGACGTTGAGGTACAGACTCGTGACCGCGGCGTTGCTGGAGGCCGGCATCCCGGCGATGAGCCTGCAGCCGGCGGCCTCCGCGGTTTGCCGAGGCGGCGCACTGGTCTCCCTCGCGACGGGGCCGATCAAGGTGCGTGCAGGCGAACGCGCGTCCAGCGAGCGCGCCTTAAAACTGTACCGCGGCCCGCGATGTGCTGCCGATATTGCTTGCGGCGTCGGCGTCGACCGGTCTCTGTCGCGGGAGTGCCCGCCGAAAAAAAAGTATGCATTGCAAAGAGTGTACGTAGGCAAGAAGGCATCCCTCTGACACGGCAGGGGGAAAGTTCCCGCTTTACGTGTAGCTCTCCCGCGTGCTGCTCGTTCTCTTGCTGACCCCTTCTCCACCTCCTACTCCTTCTCCTTGTCCCCTCCTCTTGCTCTTCCGCCCCACTCGAGAGGACACGGTAGCGGTATAGTATTACGGGGGGGCATAGTTAATAGCACCTACGGCACACACAAAAACCTATATATTCATCCGTCTTCTCTGACAAAATTTGGTCCTATTAACAATGGTTCCCCGTAATAGTACCCATTTTTTTAGGAGAGTCCTCTCTTGAGGAGAGCTCTATATCTATATCTCTCCCCCCAAAAAACTTTTTTTTGTCGAGAAAAAAACGGAAGCTTAGCGCTTTTAGGGCTGCAGTCCCGTCTTGGGGGTCAAATCACTCAAATCCTGAGTAGTTTTCCCTCAAAATGGGACTGCAGTCCTAAAAGGGTTGCAACCTCGGCCTACGGTAGGCGGTCTGCGAATAATACCCAAGAACAGTAGTGTCAAAAACGAAAATGGCACTCAGGATTTAGGGTGTATAGTTTCTCAGTTGAGGAATGTATTAGTAATAATAGTCAGTCAGAAATATTTGGGTAAAAAAATGCTACCCCTATCCCACCCTTCCCTGCCCCCCCTCCCCCCCCTTCCTCCTCCTCCTGCTCCTCCTCTGCCCCCCCCACCCCCCGCTCCCTGCATCCCCTCCCCCCCCTGCCCCCCCCCCCCCCCCCCCCCCCCCCTCCCCCCCCACCCCCCCCCCCCCCCCCCCCCCCCCCCCCCCCCCCCCCCCTCCTTCTCAACTTTCTCACCGCAAGGCGGCCGCCGAGTAACAACAGACAACACACGGCGAGAGTGCGTCGCTTCATTCTATGACCCTCGCTGACCCCGCGCTCACTCAATGTACGGACCCTGTCTGGTTGGTTGACTGGTTGAATGGTTGATGGGTTGGTTGGTTGGTGGCCGGAGTTGTTTCTTTCAAAGCGAAACTGCTCAAAAGTGTACTTTGGTATACCGTACAAGGTTCCCCTTCGGGATATGGTTGACTTGAATTCCCAGGGGTGTCGAAAGTTGAAAAAGAGGGAATATCACCAATCAGGAGTTCCCATATATATATGAGCCTATGTGAGGTACGCTGGTGCTGTACCGCTGGTGCTGCTGGTGCTGCTGGTGCTGCTGGTGCTGCTGCTGCTGCTGCTGCTGTTACCGCTGCTGTACTGCGCGGATGCTTTTGAGACTCAGAGGAAGTGTGGGTTGTAGTCGACCAGCTTGTGTTCGGGATGGCACGCGCACATACGCGTAGACACGCATACACACAGAAGCACCGTTCGAAACCGTCGCAAAAAGAAGACCTTGAGGTACGGCTGTTGTTGTAGCATGGCCGCCACAACGTACGAATCTTACGGTGTGTTACAGGTACACAGCAGCAGCGGACGGGACAGCAACGAAGAGAAAGGACGGGACAGCAACGAAGAGAAAAAGAGAAAAAGTGTGAAATTGCGCCTGTCTTCTTGATACTGTGTTCCTGGCTCCTACTGCCGTAGGATCCTTGGATGATGCATACACGCAGACACAAGCACGCACACACGCGTGCACATCGCTCGTGGTTGTCACAAAGGGAAATGGTTGAAGCGCGGCTGCGGGTGGGCTGCGGGTGTACCGTGGCTGCCTGGCCTTCGACGTCTGTTGTTGTACTTACAGAAACAGCAGCAGAGCGAAACAATGATGAAATATATATATATATTACAGTCGGGTTTCCACAGACCTGCTTGGCCGGGGTCAGACTTGCGTGTAGTGTGCAAGCGGGAAAAGACTCGCGCCCGGAGAACCAAAGGCTGCCTCTATATGTAAAATGAGTGCATTTTTTACTGATACATACCTGGTATAGGGTATATATATACCTGGTACATCGGTACTTACACATTTTGAGGGTACCCGGGTACCTCCTCGAGTAAGTATGATTGTAAAACAACCGGGTTGGGTACCCGAGTGCCCCAGAGTGTATGCTCTATTTACGGGGGGCCATAGTAAATAGGACCAAATATTGTTATTAAAAATATGTAAATATATAGGTTTTTATGTATACCATAGGTCCTATTAACTACGGACCCCCGTAGTAGTCAACACACGCTCAAACTTGTCTTATTCTCGAAACAAAAAACGAAAAATCAGGCGGCTCTGGAAGCTGGCGTTGTGCCGGTTATTCATGGCGATGTGGCGTTCGACGAGGAGCTGGGAGGAACCGTGGCGTCGACGGAGGACCTATTTGCCTTCCTCGCGCGTAAAACGCCGCCGCGGTAAGAAGTCCGGCCCTGCGGAGGGTGGGCGGGGGGGGTGGAGGGGGTTGGAAACCCGAGAGAAGATGAAATGAAAATGTGTGTGTTTTCGCTTTTTTGTGTTTTTGGGCTGTTGAAGTACGTACAAGCTGCGGCATGGGTGTCTCCGGTTCTCGCCGAGTGAGAAGCTTGCCTAGCAGGGGCAGGATATAGACAGCCCCCCCCCCCCCCCCCCCCAACCGTGCTCCGTCCAGGCACTGGAGGGATGCGAGGGCCCATGGCAATACGACTACGGTCATGCATGGCAATTAGTACACCCCGCCCCCATCCACCCACCCCCGCATACCTACCCGCTGATCGATCTCTCCTGATCGAAGGCTGCGTGGGTTTTCTTTCGCATTCTTCAAGGAGACGACACGATTTATCGGTCGGAGCTTCGGTAGACGAGCTTAACCGCAAGAGCCTCTGCAAGTATTATGCGAACATGTAAACCTTTTCCGAGACAGGGGTAGCGACCAAAAGGAAAATTGTGAGCTTAGTCTCTTGTCAACCGTCTTCAACGAGAAGTGGTGGGCGCGCAACGGCACGAGTGAGTAGGACTGCTACGTACGTATTACCTGGTATAATTTATTTTTGAGCAGAGTTGAGCCGTAAAATTCAACGTGCTCGCTTTTGTCAATCGAAGCATGGGGCAGCGCAACTCACCCCGACCGTGAAGCCGTAAGGTACCGAGGGAAATCTTCCGTCGCGTGCGCTCAGCGCCTGTAGCTGGGCTTTTCGGGCGATTCTATGGCTCGCATGCTCTTCTAGCATAGAGTTCATTAGGACTTGGCCAGCTGCAGCTTCGACACAATGCTGCATCCGTCTGCTGAACTGACAACTATGACTGGATTAAAATCATCCCCGAATATTTTAGGGTATTAAGTCCGAATATGAGAATGATGAATGATGGGTGGGCGGGGTTGATGTTGGGTAATTATTTATTTTCCGAATTCGGGGAGACGAAAAGGGTCGATAGTGTTCGCTGAATCCTCACTACATCTTTATTTCGAGAAAATTCCGAGAAAGTTCCTACGACGGTCGGGGTTAAGGTCGGCGTTTAAAGTCGAGTACCGTATGTTTCAAGCGTTTCGTCGGAGATGGACCGAGGTCTATGTACAGCGCAGTTCCTCGATTTTCCAGCTCCGCCTTCCCCCGTGAACAGTTCGGACAGTGATGCACTTTTCATGCGCACCCAAGGGCCTGTCGGATGCGAAACACAAACCGTGCCACGGTATATAGAGAGGCTCATTTCAAGGCTCTAAACGGGTCATGACCCCGGCCCGTCGGTCGGGTCAGGAAGTGTTCGAAACCTCATCGATCGAGTCGGGTCGGGTCGGGTCGGGTCAGGAGGATTTCAAGCTCTCACGGGTCGGGTCGGGTCGCCCTTACCCAACCCGACCCAACCCGACCCGCGAGGTTTGTCCCGACCCCTGAGCAGCCCTGGTAGTTTTGGGCTCAAACAAGCTCTGGCTGGCGGTGAAGGCTCCTCAGTTGGAGAGTTTTTTCCGAATGTTTTTGGCCAAGCGCGTTGTATAAAAAATTGAAACACAGCAGTGTAGCTCATCATGTAGCATTTTGTGTTTTTCTGTTGCTTGTCGGGTTTCACGTTTTTTTTTTTTTCCCTTCTCGGTTTTTTTTTTTCGACGACCTTTTCTTTTTCGCTCTTTGTGTTCGGCACCTCACAAAATTTTGGACGTCCCGTCTGTCGCGGTGTAAATTAATGAAGCGTATGTATTGCTGCCAGTGGTGATCATGGTGGTGATAATGGTGGTGATGATGATGATTATGACGATGGGAATGATGATTTTGATGGTATTGATGATGACGATGGTGATGTGATGATCATGATGACGACGATGATGATGATGATGATTTATTGTTGATGACGACGATGACGGCGATTACGTAGATGACAGTATTACGGGGGTCCATAGTTAACAGGACCTATGATGTACATAAAAACCTATATATTTGCCAATTTTTACTAACAAAATTTGGTCCCGTTAACTATGGACCCCCGTAATAGTAATGTTGATGACAACGACGATGATGATTGATGATAAATATATATATATATATATATATATATATATAAATATATGTATATATATATTTTATTTTTTCAATGGTTTATAGCTCAAAACTAGCCATACGATGCCTAGCACGAAACATAGCAATACTAACATCAGCATCAATACCGGGAATCAGGTGGCTGCTGCTAGCCGGCGAAACGGAAGGTGTGTTCGGAGCGGACGGGGCCTGTGTCGCCGAAATATCGCCGGCCACCCTTCCCTCCATCGAGGGGTCCCTGGGGGGGTCGAGGGGCACGGATGTCACCGGCGGTATGGCGTCCAAGGTACGACCGGGGGTGTGGGTATGACAGTGTGGTGATGGTGGGACCACCGCGTGTGGAACTCTTTCTGAAGGACGAGAGGACGGGAGGGGGGGAGGAGAGGGGGGGAAATGTGAGTAAAGCGGGACGGGGGGAGGTCATGGAAACACTCTCTTTGGCCGCCGCCGGATCGTTCTGATGGCATGGGCCGTTGCCGTCCTTGTCCCTTTGCTCTCCGGTCTCAGGTTCCCTGGTTCCCTAGTGCCCTGGTTCCCGGGCAGATGCGTGTTTTCTCCTTGTTTCACGCATGAGGCAGAAAGGCCACGGGACCCGCAGGCTCGCATGGCCGGGCCAGGGCTGCTTGCGCACCAGGTCTCTCTTTGCTGTAGTTGCGGCGGATAGTGTGCTGCCGAGACCCGTGGGCTCGCGTGGTCAAGGTGGGAGTTTTACTTGTGTTGTCTCCTTTTGCTGGTCGGCCGATGCGCGACCAGCTCTGCCCTCATTGACAGAGTTCGGTATGCATACGCATATAGCCGGCGTCTAGCGGTTCTGTCTGTGTGCACCACACCCCACTGCACCGCCGCCGCCACTACCGCTGCCATTGCCGCCGTGGCTCTCCCTTTAACTTAACGCACAGTGCACTCATCAAGGAGCCCTTTGAGACTTTTTTTTTCTGCTGTTTTTGGTCATCGCGTTCAGTTTCCAGTCCAGCTAGTGGGAGGGCTTACCCTCAACGACTTGAGACGGGACGGAAAAGTGACAATAACACTTTTGGACTATTACGAGCAAAGTAGCATGGGTTGGCCACACGAAGCAGCCTACAGAGTAGGCTCCAGACGGCATGGAGGGTGGTAAATGTAGTCCCCTGACCGAACGACAATATGTCCCCCCACAGTAGGGGTCGCACTTTTTGCGCGAAAGGTTTCTGACCCATTTGAGTTCCTTAAGTGAGGAACTACCAGTTAGGATGAACATTTTACTCGTATTTTCGTTTTAGGACTAGCGCATACAAGTTCTGGTCGCATGGCCCAAACGAATTTCTTCCAACTATTGTACCGGGTGAGATATTGAGTTCCTAATGTGAGGACTCAGGAACCTCGGGTGCATCCCTACTGTGGGATGGCTCCATGATGTAAGGATTTTTGCACGACACGCCCACGCAGCACCCCGCTAATCATCGTGTTGCGGCATGCCCGCGCTATTGTGATACTACTACCGCATTATATCGCATGAGCGCGGCATACAAGCAGTATCGTGCAGCGCGTGATAGCGTCTCTTTCCCCTTGGTCCTATTCCATTACGTTCTAGCACGCGCCATATCACCCCCCACCCCACTACCCTGCCCCTCTCGAAAGACATGCGTGCTCAATGGTCAAATGACTAAAGCAAGCAACAAATGAGTACGCCCCCCCCCCTCCCCCCCCCCCGACTACCCCCCCAAACACCCTCGCCCCTCCCTTCGCCAACGCCCCAACCCTCTCCCTCACCCCCCTCCCCAACCCTCCCCTACCCTCCCCTGCCCCCCATCTCCCCCTTCCCCCAATGAGTACACCCCCCTCCCTTGCCACCTACCGCCTTCTAAAATAACCATTTCCCTTCTTTCTTGAAACAACCTCCGTGTCGGCCTATGGTACATTACCCCCCTCCCCCACTTCACGGCATTTCGCGCTTGGTGCAAACAATGTCTGCCTGGTCGATAAAACCCGACGTGCTCCGTCCCGGCATTGTAGGAATACGAGGGTCTATGGCTATATGACTACGGCCATGCATGACGTGAGTCCCCCCCCCCGCCCCCATTTCCTTGCAGGTGCGAGGCATGCTGTCGCTGGCAGAAACCCTGCCGGGCACTAAGATTAGAATATTCTCCGGTCTCGAGCCGGGCGGGGTGAAGCGGGCCTTGCTGCTAGCGGCGGCGGCGGGGGAGAATGGCGATGACGGCCCCGGCAGTGAGGGTAGCGGCGGCGGCGGCGGTGGTGGTGGTGATCGTGATGGTGGTGGTGGTGGTGGTGGTGGTGGTGGCGATAACAACGGGGGGGGGGGTTGTTTCGGGACCGTAATTTCAGCGGCGGCCACCCCGAGCAACAGCAGCGGTAGTGCCAGCACCGCACCTGGTTGCAGTCCATCCAGCTGATTTTTGGCTTGGTTGGTTGGGCCAATGATTGAATGGATGATTGATTGGTTGATGGGCTCTGACTGGCTGGTTGATTGGCTGATTAAATGATTGATTGATCTATTGATTGGTGACCGCTTCGGCGGCGGTGGTGCCGTCGGGAGTATTGTACTATCGGATCTGCGGGCGGTATGGCGACGCCGAAAACGATTATGCGCAGGTGGTATCATTCTGTGCCACCTTGCGTCGCCTCGCCCTTGCGTCGCCTCGACCGTTTTTTTCGCCCAGGAATATAGAAACCAGCGCAGCTGCACCGAGTGCTGAGGTTGCACACGAACGACTACATACGTGATGTCCTGCCTGTACGAGTACAGTACAAAAAACGAACGAACGAGGCAATCAGAAGCAGAAGCATCACAGTACCCAAACACGAGCGTCTTTGAGCATGTAGTTTCGCTCGCCTCATCTGAGGAAGCCACAGGTTATCGCACACTCTTCCTTGACGCTTAGTACGATGCTCGCACCCGTCCCCCCTCTGGCCGCTATGCATGGGTCTTGAAATAGTTTACTACTACATATGTGTGCATCTATCAACTCTCCCTTGTAGACGGGCCGTTTCGCTCCCCCCATCGTTGGGCAGTGCACGCACGCACGCAGTTCGGGGGAAATGAAGAACAGAGGCTGGCATGACATGATCACAGCATGAACATGACAAGCTCGCGAACAAACCACAGGAGGAGGAGTAGTGGCGCGAGCATGGCTGTGAACCCCAGCTCTTGTGTTACTAGTAGAGCCTTACCAGTAGAGCCTCGGAGATGAATCACGTACCTTTTTAACAAAGACAATGGGTTGCAAACACGTTAGCGTTGAGCCTTGGACCAAATCGATCGACACCTCCTCAGTGCTGCCTTCTTTGATGGTTGCTTCCTTTTTTTTCTTTATTTCCTTCATGCGTTCCTTTCAGTGACGACAAAAAAAACGAGCAGAACGAAACGTCATCTCGCCGCTCCGTGGGAACACAAACTCGGGGCGGTCGTCGCTTCGCGAGCATCACATCAGCTAGCCAGCATCTCGAATTTGTCGGGAGCACACCGACCCCACTCCACGGCACCCCACACCGTAACCCAACCCAACCCAACCCAACCACCCAATCAACAGCGCCCTGCGCTTGCCACATACCCCTCCTCACCACACCGCCGCCGCTACACCCAACTGTTTCCTGGCAGCCTCGACGCCTTAATATCCACCTAGTTTCATTTTCCTTCCTCCGCTTCTCTACAATAGAACGTTGGTGAGGAATAGGATATACTATACCGGTAGCTAAAATGAAATGATGTGGGGAATGGAAACTGGGAAACGACTGGCAGAGAAGTGTATGAGGGATACTACTGATTTACGGAAGGATGTTCGGTTCATATAGGAACGGCATCTACGCTATATTGTCGGAAGGCAAGCATAATAATAATAATAATAATAATAATAATAATAACAATAATAGTAGCAGGGTGTACCGTTTTTAGTGTCATTTCGCGAGGCACTTGTCGGGATGCGTGCGCTTCGACAGAAAACGGTATGCCGGGACTGATGAAATCGGTAAAATCCTGTTGGCTTGTTTCGCCTTGAAAAGCTGATTTCATTTCCTACACCGTCGACTGACGGAGAATCCACCGGTGTATCGTTCTTGTTTTTTCGCGAGGTATTGCCGACGAATGAACACGTTTGGGCTTTCCGTTCATGTAAGGCCCTAAGTAGACCTAGAATAGGGCATATCATATCGTTAAGCCGAACTCATTAATGTCGATGGAGTACTGCAGCAACCTATTTTGATAGCCGAGATCCAAGGACCTTAACGATGCTGCCCGAGATTGAGCGTCGTAGTGTGTTGAATTGTGATATTCTGTTTCCTTAGGTATTGGTCCAATCCAGAGTTATCGGAGCTTGTCCTGTGACCACGGACTGGATTAGTCGGACATTTTTATCGGGCCCTTGGCATCGAAAACTGCCGTTTGCAGATAACTTTTGCACCCCTCGGATAACGTAACACTCGGGTAACACTTATCTACGTTATGGGGGCTAACGCAGGGACGTGGCCCGGTGCTAACATAGTGTTAGCACCGGAGGAGCAATCGCGGTAACGCGGTAACACAGTGTTAACGGGAAGCCCACGAACGTGCACACGCCTTAACGTTATGTTTCTGCTTGATCTCGTCGAGCTCTGGTACAGTAACATTACGTTACCGATCCGCGCTTGTACTAACACTGTAACACAATGTTAGGATTTGACCATACACGTACGTCATCATTCGAACATGTCCAGATCGATATTCGCAGATTTACTAACAACATGGTAACACAATGTTACTGTCTACGCAGTGTTAGACACAACACACTTAACATTTTGTGTTGCCTTCAAGAGGAGAACTACACATATTACGGGGGTCCATAGTTAACAGGACCAAATTTTGTTAGTAAAAATAGGTAAATATATAGGTTTTTATGTATACCATAGGTCCTATTAACTATGTACCCCCGTAATAGCACCCTGACATAACGTCACCAAGTTGGTCAGCACTACCAACACCTAACTTTATGTTCCAAACACACACTATTACGGGGGTCCATAGATAACGGGATCAAATTTTGTTAGTAAAAGTAGGCAAATATATAGGTTTTTATGTACACCATAGGTCCTGTTAACTACGGACCCCCGTAATAGTGTTAAGATCAAGGTCGGGACACTTTTGTATCCCCAGAATTGTCTGCCTATCAAGCCGGTACTCGTTGGTACTCACGTGTGTTGTTTGCTCAGAGATAGAAGAAGAGCAGCTTTATTCCTTACGTGCACGCGGAGACTGAGAGCGAAGCTCGTGCCTCGTTGGGAAAACCTCTGGTTTTCCATCTACAATACGCCTCCCAAGTACTATAAATACGATCCCAATACCTGAACCCAGATAATTACCGGGCTTTCAGCCCCATGCAAAGCAGTATCATATCACTTAGCCTACTCTGATAAGCCGTACATGCATCATTCCGGGAATTCATGGAAACCCCGATTCTAAGAGCTTAACATGGTACGCCTCCCAAGTAATATAAATACGATCCCAATACCTGAACCCAGATAATTACCGGGCTTTCAGCCCCATGCAAAGCATTATCATAACACTATTAATGGGGTCCATAGTTAATAGGACCTATGGTATACATAAAAACCTATATATTTACCAATTTTTACTAACAAAATTTAGTCTCGTGAACTATGGACCCCCGTAATAGCCTACTCTGATAAGCCGTATATGCAGAATTATGGGAATTCAGGAACACCCCGATTCCAAGAGCTACAACATGAGTCGAAGATGAGGCTCCTCAAAGCCCACTCCCACACTTCTGAACGGCAAAATATCGAAGCCGGCAAGGTACATAAAAAAAGACAAAGAAAGGAAGGCCTAGCTTTCTCAAGGGACCGGAATAAATCGTCAACGAAAGCCATCGCCATGCCACCCGCGACGGGTGTAGGGCGAGAAAGTGTACGTAGTGGCCCGCTCTTCTACAACTACGTTATTCGGACCCCCTGTCTGATTGCATTAAGGTCGGATAACGCAGCATTTATCTTACGTTAGCAACGTTACAGTTTTAGCCGGCCGACAGGTAACATTATGTCAGAACGTTAACTTAAATGCGAAGGTCTCTCTAACATTATGTTACGGCGTTACTGTCGGCAAATATCTTATTTTAACCGTTACTGTGATACCATAATAATCAATCCGGGCCTAACTTTATGGTACACTGAGTTACAGTTGGGACCAAAGTTGTTCCAATGTATTGTTGCGACGTTACCCTTGTGCGTCTTCCCTAGATCTAACATGTGCTACCTGTGTTAGTGGTACAGCGGCTTCGCGGAGAAACATAATGTAGCTGTGTTGTCCATTTTCGCCGAGATCCCAGTAAGAGACACCTACAAAAATATCCCCGGGGGGGGGAAATAATATGTCATCCCCGTTAAAAACGCCTCCATATTTTTGAAACCCCGAAAACAGTGGATATTTAAGAGGGATCCCCGCGAAAAAAACGCCTACTTTTTTAAAACCCCGCCAGCACGTTATCCATCTATAATGTAAGCTGCATACTCGGACGTACGAGCTAACACGGCAGTAACATGTTGATGTTAGCTTAGGGATGTACGTTATCTTGCTATTAATACCTTTTGTCGCTACATACAATTCAATACGAGCTAACACGTTAACATGATGCTAGAGTGTTATACAAGTATCGATCAGATACGCTATCCGTTAGACGTATTGCTTGTAATGGCAGCAAGACGTCCGCTAAACACCCTAACGTAACGTCGCTCGATACGGGCTGCTGCTGCGACTGATACCGTAGCATAATCTTAGCGTTATATTGGTCATATACGTTATCCCTCTAACGTGTGTTGCGATAGCCACTACTAATACGATTTCCACTGAAGTAGTGTTTTGTACGCGTTTATTTGGCCATGTACGTTATCCGTCTAAAAATTAAAGTGTGTTACGGTAGCAATCAAGAATCCCGCTGACACACCCAACATAGAGCGTTACTCGCTACGGGCTGATGTCGCTAACACGGTAACACAATGTTAGCGTTTGGTTTTTCAATGTACGCTATTGTATTTTTGATGTGTACGATATCCCTTCAACGTGCGTTACGATAGCCACAAGGATTTCCGCTGACACGCTGCTAACACAGCAGTGTTCCTCGCTGTGGGCTGCCTACCCTAACTCCGTGACACATACACTGCGGTCAATACGGGATCAAGGTAACACTCTTAGACTAACATAATGTTACGCGATCGCCCGCCAATATCATGACACACTTAACACTATGCTATCACGAAATCCAGAGAGTAGTTACCATAGTAACGTAATGTTACGTTTTTGTTCGCTGACGCCTGGCATTTATAACTTAAAACGATAAGTGTTACGTTATCCGGGTGTGCTCTTCAGCTTACGACTGTCCCTGCGGGTCTTATCTTCGTTGGCGGCCCTCACTAGACCGCCGGCGGAGCCCCCTTGTACCAGCTATAGAATAGTTCGCAGGCCACAGGGGTCGCGAACTGATTTCCTAATATGATCGCTAACGACCGGGGCTGTCACAGAATAGATCAAAGGATACGGTTCGACACGTGCATAGGCACAACCTCAAAAAAACATGTCGAAAACCCCACACTCGTTTGTTTGGTAGCTCAACAGCAGACGGTGGGACAGAGGCGTGTCCAGACCTCCATCATTGATGAAGGAAACGAGAAGATGAACAGCAACTTTATGATTATGATGCGAGGCTCTTCCAGGCACCCACATCACACACATTGCGAGCTGCGACATATTCACCAGGCCGCGACAACAGCTGGCGCGGGGTGATACACGCATGCAACTCTCCGCCGCGTACTTTTACATATCCCTCCTCTACTATTACCACTATAATACTACGCATCGACCACAACATAACAACCAACAGGTATCTAAAATAAAAGGATAGAAACGGTGAAACGGCGCACGAATGCGTACCATCGGGGGCATATAACAATACACATATTACGCATTGCACACTACACGTTACAATAGTTTACCCGGTGTAAGTTACCCTACAACAGCAGTACGATAGGTATCTGGTTTACTATACGACAGCATTCAGTACCAAGGTAAAATGCACGATAATAATTCATGACAAAAAAAAATAAAAGCAAACATCCTTGGCACGTACCGGCAACATCATAAACCGCCAAGGGACACACACCAGCACACATAAAAATGGAAAACCAAAGCGTGTTTGGGTGGGCGCGTGGTCGCACACCTCCTTCCCTCCCAGCTCCAGCTCCATAAAAGCAGTAATTATTTCCCTTTCTTCTTTCTCAAGACCCCGCCCCTTTCCCCCTCGGCGTCCACCACCGAGAACGATCGCAACCACCCCACAACCCTCAACGGGCAGATCAACTCGGACGCGGGCAGCGTTCAATTCCAGACCCCGCCCCCCCCCCCCCCCCCCCCCCCCCTCACCACTCCCCTCCTCTGGCCCGCCCGTCCAACTCGTGTGCGCCACAGAGAAAGCGGACTCGAAACAAACTCAAAAGATGGCGGCAGCAGCGAAGAACCGCACTTGAACCGATGCCAGCCACAAAAATGATACAAACAACTTCCGTCCGTGTCTCTTCAAACAATCGGCAGAAAACGGGCAGAAAACGCCATCCCCCCCCCCGCCCCCCCCCCCGCCCCTTGCCCCGCCCCGTTACGCAAAAGAGGAATCGTCGCGGCCTCCCTCCCCGCTACCGCGGCCGCCGCCGCCGCACCAGGCGCGGCCCCTCCCCTCCCTCCGACTAAGCCGCTGCTACCGCTGCCGCTGTCGCTGCGGGATAAATTTCTGGTTTTCATGCCCTCAGGCAGAGGCGGGGGAGGGGCGGCGGTACCTCCACCCTCACCCTCCGCCGAGGGGGTGCGAGGCGCGGCAGCAGCGGCGGAAGTGCTGTTAGCGCCGGCGGCGATGGAAAGATGCCCCAATACCGCGCGTCGATCTCCCTTGATTCGCTTGTCCAGGAGTAAGGACGCCTCCGCGGGACCCAGCCGTCGGACGCCAACATTTTCTAGCATATCTCGCATCTGAAATTAGGAACGGTGCGGGAGGTCGGGGGGGGGGGGGGGGGGGGGGGGGGGGGGGGGGGGGGGGGGGGGTGTGAGGCGCGGGGTGGGGGAGGCAGGAGGCGTAAGGCGGGGGGGGGGGGGGGGGAGGGAGGGAGGGGGTGGGAGCGAGGGGGGGGGGGGGGGGGGGGGAGGGTGGTGGGGGGGAGGGGAGGGAGGGGGCGTGGGGAGTGAACTCTCTCGATACTGACTATCGAATCAGTATTCCACACTAATTCCAAGCAGATATATCCCGAATACGTGTGCGCAGTTCTATTAGTACAAGGGTCCAGGACACGTTTACCTCCTGGATGGGAGATTGGATCGCCTCTCTCAGATAAGTAGAGCCAAGTGCCAACTAACGGAACACGAATGTGCTCGTTCAAAATTCGCTTGCGCGTGGCGCTCTGCCGCGCTTCTGTTGTCAGACGCCAGTCCACAAAACGTAAAATCGTGCCACCGCCGCCGCCGCCGCCCGCCGCCGCCGCAGCAGCAGCAGCCAATACCGCGGAGCCCTTAAGAATTGAAGACCGCCACACAAGAAATGAAATAAAAACGAAAACGAAGCGAAGCGAAACGAAAAATAACGAAAACGCGGCGCAAACCACAAGTACACTAAACAAAACCAAACACGTCCAACACCCAACCCAACTGAAGCCAAACCAGACCAAAACTCAACACAATTTGAACCAAACGAAAACCCAAGCCAAACCACTCCGAACAAAAATCATACCAAGCCACACTCCGAACGAAAACCGAACCAAACCGAAGCCAAACCAACTCAACTCGCACCTTACCTTACGCCAACCAAAACCAACCCAAGACCAAAATCGAACCAAAAGCAGGTCATAGACAAAACTTACATAGTCCAAACGAAAACCACATTGAACCAAACCAAACCAAAGTCAATCCCAAAAACAAAACCACACTAAACCAAGACCAAACCAAACCAAAATCGATCCCAAAACCAAAACCAAACCGAAACCGCTGCTTGTACATGAACGTAGAAACAACTCGCCTGTGTGCCTTCGGGTGAGAGAGAGCCGCCCTCCTCTCGCCACCCGCTCCAACCGCCCCCCCTCCCCGCATCCCACGCCTCCACCGTGGGCATCTAAACCCGAAGACAGGGAACGAAGTTGGGACTGGAAACAAAAAAAAGAGTAAACAGCAGTGACAACAGCGGCCGGAACAGAAAGAAGAAATAAGTGATTTCGAGAACACAGCATCGTTATTTTTTCGATTTTTCCGCACACGGATGCGGAAGAGGTTTCCCCGCGGCCACCGATGGTAGAAAACGGAGGGAGAGGGGACGCCGGGGGACACAAAAAATAAAATTTCGTAAAAACAAAAAACGGTTTCGTGTTGGTACAGGCGTGGAAGGGGTTTCCGCACGGTGGCGGAAGGGAGAAAATGGGGGGAGGGAGGATGGAGAGGGGGGGGGGGGGGGGGGGGGGCGCAGTATCAACGGAAAATGTCTCACGATGAAATAAGAGACGGCAATCCAGCGTGGTTTTGTTTTGCTGCGGCTACTGCTACCTCAAATGTCACTGCTTCTGCCATTGCTACTGCTACTGCTGCTACTGCTTCTGGTATTGTGAATAAAACACTGTACGTATACCGCTATAAAGTATCCCTGGTAACGAATTTGTGAAACCTTTCCACTAAGGCAAAACTTGCCCAAAGTCTAATATCAAGACCATTGGCTCCGGAAACGGTGGTGCAGTGTCTAGATCGACCGACCACCAAGAGCACGGGTCAGGATAAAGCTCCCATGTCAACATCAATGTCATCATCACCACCGCCAACATCAACCACCATCACCGCAACAACAAAAAACAACAGCAACAGCAACAACAGCAACCACCACCACTACCACCACAACCACCACCATCAACCTCCCCACCTTACCCCCCCCCCGCGCCCCAGATTCGCAAAAAAAAACCCCCGTAATATATGGAAACAACGTAATGAGCGCCCAATTGTTGGAGGTGTTTCTATTAGGAGTAGGAACGATATGCTCCGTCTCGAAAGGGATGCGTGGTCAATGGTCAAATGACTAAGGCAAGCAACAAATGAGTACGCCCGCCTCCCCCCCACTAGCACCAAACGGTCACCTTCTCTAGCGACAGCAAAATGGCGGCCTCGGTCAGCTGCGGAAAGTGCTTCTCGGGGCGACGCCTCGCGATCACGTCGAAGGGGCCCATCAACGCCTTCACGTCTGCCCACAGTTGCAACCCCTGGCCAGTCAATCAATCAGCAGGGTGAGGGGGGGGGGGGAAACCAACCAACCAGCAGGAGTGAAACGGGGCCGACCAACCAACTAATCAGCTAAGTGAAGGACGTCCAACCAATCAATCGGCAGGGGTGAAAAGGAACCAGCCAACCGATCAGCAAGAATGAAAAGGGGCCAACCAACCAATCAGCAGGGGTGAAACGGGACCAGCCAGCCAATCAGCAGAGTGAAGGACCGTCAACCAATCAGCAGGAGTGAATAGGGGCCGACTGACCAACCAGCGGAAAGAAAGACGGCCAACCAACCAAATAGCAGGGGTGAAAAAGGGCCAACCGACCAAGTAGCAGGAGTGAAGGGGGGGCAACCAACCATTCAGCAGGGGCAAAGGGGAAACCAACCAACCAACCAATCAATCAGCAGCAGTGAAGGAGGGGCAAACCAACCAATCAGTGGGAGCGAAGGGAGCGGTTGAGGAAGTGCGCATACAGTGGAGGAGATCGATCGAGGAAGGCGAAGAGCGCGCGCGCCGGGGGGGGGGGGGGGGGGGGGGGGGGAGGCGTAGTGTAAACCACTTGGCCCAGCTCCGACAAAATGGTAACTCCTCATTACGAATTCATTTTCCGATAAATTTTCTAGGGCGGCAGGCAGTCGACTCGGTCCAGCTTCGATGAATCGGTTCATTGTTCACAAAAAAATCCCTCTCAGTACGTACATAATCCATCCTTATTCTGAGAATTTTCCCAGGCGGCGGCCAGATTTAGAGTTGGGGACAGGGATCGTGATTGGTGTCAAGTACTATATTTCAACCCTTTCGAACATGGGACAAGGGCTGCACAGGGGGGGGGGAGTGTACTCGATATCATGCATGGCCGTAGTCGTTTGATCATAGGGGGGGAGAAAGGAAGGCAAAGACAGGGCGAGGGGGGGGGGGGGGGGGGGGGGGGGGGGACGAGGAAGGGAACGGAGGAGGGAAGCGGTGGAAGGGGGGAGGGGGGCGCGGGGGAAGGTAACCCCGTCAGGAGAACCCTCTTATCATACGAAACCATACCAACGATGCTCCCGGTCTTCCGCAGCAAGAGGAGAAGAGCGCGCACAGCCCACGCTCGGGGCGGGGGTGAGAGGGCGGAGGGGGTACATGTGTGATGGCGAAAGCACCGGCCAAGCGGACGCACAGCAGTCAACAATCGGAGAGGGACGGACTTTTTCTTTCGCGTGACCACCTCGTCATTCTCTTCTTTTTTTTCTTTCAAGTTTTGCTTTCCCGCCATGCTGGTCAAACAACGCATCCTCGCGATTCTCACCTCACCATTGTCACATTCTCACTTTTGCGCACCATTCTTAAATTCCTGGCATTCTCGCTCTCGCCACTTTCGCTTCTTTCATCACTTATTCTCGAGATTTTTCCCTTCCGACGTTTCTTTTTCCGTCTCGCCGCTCGTCATTCTCACATTCTCGTCGTTCTCCCTAGAAAATTGTGAACATTCTTTGTGAACATTCCGTCGCTTTTTCGCTCGAGACGTGACCCTTTCTCAACAACTACAACAACAACAACACGACCAAAACGAAGCAGAACGAAACATACGGGGACTGTGACTAACCTCGTCCTGGGTTATCTCCACCCGTCGAGCGATAACCTGCGCAGCCAACGCCGCGTCCAGCTCGCCCGCAAGCGCCGTCCAGAACTCTCGAAACTGTGCCTGACCGATCCAACCCGACAGAAGAAGGCAAAGCAAGCGAACAAACAAGCAAACAAGACAGACATACAAACAAACAAACAAACAAGACAGACAAAAACGCCAGGTATGTGAAACATACTTGAGCAAGGCCACAAACTAGAGTATGTGCATTTAATCAAAAACGTCGAAATCCATGGTTGATTCTCATGCCCGCCGACGAAAGGCGCTTGGAACGAGACGTACACCTACACAATGCGTGCGAAGGGGCAGCTTTTACTCGTCTGCTCCCGGTGTCTCTCGCTCACAGCTACGCGAGCGAAGCAGACGCAAACGGGCGAAAGGCACGACATTTGCCTGCTGTTGGTGTGGACAGGCCTAGAGGCTAGGCTATCGCTGTAGCAACCTCGTTCCTGGCAGAGGTCGGGGATAAATAGCAGTGCGAGCCAAATTGACTTCATACAAATGCTATTACGGGGGACCATAGTAAATGGGACCAAATATTGATAATAAAAAGAGGGAAATATATAGGTGTTTTGTGTGTACCGTAGGTCCTGTTAATTGTGGCCCTCCGTAATATGCCTTTTGAGCAATTTGCACATGCGAGAGAGAAAAGTACGCATTAAAAGAAAAAACGAACACGAACGAAACACACACACATACAGGAAGAGTGCGCGGAATACAGCGCAAGCGTGAGCAGGGCGGGCGAGTGCGGGGAGGGTGGGGGGGGGGGGGGGGGGGGGGGGGGGGGGGGGGGGGGGGGGGGGGGGGGGGGGGGGGGGGGGGGGGGGGGGGGGGGGGGGGGGGGGCGGTTGCGAAGGAACAGAAGGCAATAAATTATACTGGTAGCAGTTAACGATATATTATTGAGGGTGTTGATCGAGAGAGAATGGCGTGTTTGTGTGCAAGTCTCAAAAGCGTGATCGTAGCCCCTGGCAGGCAGCGCCTACTAAGAAAAATCACTCATCGTATCTCTTTCGCTTGTCTTCCAACACGTCTTGGGGGACAAACCAGTCAAATTGTAAGCAATAATTTGTCCTTCCTAAACACGAGACAGCAGTCCTACTACGACACAGGGTTATCACTTATAACCTCCACACCACTTGCTGGAAAAAAAAAAAATCCCACGCTAAATTCCAAGAAGTTTGTCCCCCCCCCCCCCCCCCCCCCCCCCCCCCCCCCCCCCCCCCCCCCCCCCCCTCCAAAAAAAAAAAGTAAAAAAAAAAAAAAGTTGCAGTTCTCAAGGGGGCTAAAACACCCTCTCTTGAGAAAAAAGTGTCGAAAAAAAAAAAAAGGGACCAAACGAGTAGCCAGAAAAGAAAGGGCCATACCGCGTGATTGATACGATTGATTGGAAGATGACAACAAATGTGGTGTCCGAGCTGCAATGCGAGGAGTCGTACGCACGGCACACGACGGGCGGCACCGTGATCCTAACCGTGGCCGCTCACGCCGCTCCTACACCATTGATAACGCCAAACTTGTCACCGTTTCTGATTACCATCGAGGGGTCCCAGAGGGATTAAAAAATAAAATGCAAGACTTTTTCACGGCTCGTATCGGGTCAGGAAGCCTTTGGACACATCAACGATCGGATTGGGTCGGATCTCGGATCGGGTCGGATCGAGTCAGGAGATTTTCAAACTCCCACGGGTCAGGTCGGGTCGGGTCGGGTCGCCCTTACCCGACTCGAGCCGACCTGACCCCGCAAGGTTTGACCGACCCGACTCGTGAACAGAGCCCTGGATACAACCCCCTTCGGTAAGGCTGGGAGCTGGCTGGACTTCCCTATAGCTACTTATTACTTGGATTAGTTGGGTGTGGCTGGCGGAGGTGAGCCAACTAATTGTCATTTTTTCGTACGCACTTCCTGACGAACAACAAAAAAAAAACGCAATTTTGAGCCAGAAAAAAAAAAAACGCGCTACACCACGAACGCACTACGCAAAAAACGGGGCAGAGAATTCCGATTTAAACAAAATAAATCGCACGCAACGAACAACTTCAATACCCACCAGGTAGCCGAACTAATACCATGGTACGTAGCTAGTCGACGACTTACAGTCAGCCAACTAACTCGCAGCCTCCCATACCCTTCAGGGCCTTCATTCAGCCGGGCAAAAAAAAAAAAAAAAAAATGGTGAAAACGAGCGAGAAATATTACGGCCGGAATATAGTAATCACGACCGAAAATATGGTTGGTGGTGTCAACATAGGGGGGGGGGGGGGGTACCACTCTGTCGCTACAACACAGGCGGGACATGTTGTGTACCAATGTGCAACAAAAAAAGTTCCTTCCGATTTATGGACGAAAGAGTGCTCTTCATACCAGGTATGTGGTTTTCGGGTCCATCGTGGTTTCTGGTCGCTGTTCATACGGACGGCAGCGATAGTAGTAGCATAGCATCGGCCACGCCCACCCAAACCCGGGCTAGTGACGGGGCGTACCGCATGGCAACAACACCCAAGACAAGACAGCACGCACACGACACCCTGGGACGAACTTCGGAGCCGAGTTTCTCCAAAACATGCCACAAGGGGCCTAGGGTAGGCAGGGCACACACACCAAACCAAAACGGTGGTGACGTCTGAGATTTTTTTTGCACACATGTATGTAGACGCATGCGTCGCTCGGCGTTTACCCTCTCTCCCCGTTGTCGAGAAAATCAGCTTGATAATTCGTCCGGGGGACGGGGTGCGTTATTTTATCACCCGTGTGTTATATTATCTTACCACACATGTGTTATCTTGTCACCCGTGTGCTATATTACCACCCGGTGTGTTATCTTATCGCCCGGTGTGTTACCTCATCACCCGCGTGCTATATTATCACCCGGTGTGTTACCTTAGTATACGTGTGTTATCTTATCGCCCGGTGTGTTACCGCATCACCCGTGTGCTATATGCTATATTATCACCCGGTGTGTTACCTTAGTATACGTGTGTTATCTTATCGCCCGGTGTGTTACCTCATCACCCGTGTGCTATATTATCACCCGGTGTGTTACCTTATCACCCATGTGTTATATTATCGCCCGGTGTGTTACCTCATCACCCGTGTGCTATATTATCACCCGGTGTGTTACCTTATCACCCATGTGTTATATTATCACCCGGTGTGTTATCTTGACACCCGGTGTGTTATCTTATCACCCGGTGTGTTACCTTATCACCCGTGTGTTATCTTATCACGCGTGTGGTACATAGGAGAGGGGTGTGTCATCCGGATTCCAATGCAAGGAGCAGCATGCAAGACACGCCCGCACGGGCGCAACAGCAGCAGCAGCAGCAGCAGCAGCAGCAGCAGCATGATGATGATGATGATACCCGCCGCGTGCTTTTGCCGTAAGCTCTTCTCTCTTCGTACCACGGGGGAACACAGCAGTACAGCCAGTGGTGTACCGATTTTCAAGACCATCCGGTTCAAGGCCCAGAGAAGAGGTGCAAGACCAAGTAAAAAATTCGGCTGCCGTCACGAGAAAAAAAAACTTTTGCGATTGCACTGCTGTCCCGTTTCGGGTACAAACCAGTCAAATTTCAAGGAAATTGTCGCCAAAACGATACTGCTGTACTCCTGCAAGGATTAAAATGGGTACAACCACTACTGCATTCGGTAATCAGAAATGGTATTAAGCGCTTAAAACCTTTACTTTTCTTGTATTAACGTTGAACGGTCAACTATCATCAATAGCTGCCCACGGCTTACCGAAGGAAGCGAGGCTTCCGCCTGCCCGATCGCCGTCGACAGCAGCCCCACCCCCACCCCGAGGCGCCCAGAGGCCTCGGCCGAGAAGCCCGACCCCGACCGTGCGGGTGGGGTTCCAGGTGGCGTCGCCGCCGCCGCCGCTGCTGATGCTGGTGCAGCCGCTGCTGATGCGATCGAGATCGGCATCACGACGGCGATGTCCCTGTCCCAAGCGCGGACGTACGACCTCGAGCGCCACAGGAATCCGTCTCGGCAAGACTGGTGCATGGAGAGAGTAGGGGGGAGAGGAAGGGGGGGGGGGGGGGGGGAGAAGGGGGCGTGAGGGAAGGAGGGGAGGAGAGAGAGAGAGGGCGGGATAGAAGGAGATAAAAAAGGACGGAGGGGAAGGGGGGCGAAGGAGGAGGGGGAGGGAGAGAGGGAGGAGGAGGGAGGGAGGGGAGGGGAGGGAAGGGGGCTTGATTCATTTGGCAGGCGTGTAAGGGGGACACGAGGGAGGGGGGGAGTCGGGGATGGGGGTGGGGGTGGGGGAGAGTGGGAGGATTGATCTAGGTTTTCGGTAAGGCATGCGCGCGGGTGTTCATGCATAAAGCTAGCGACGCGACAATCGCCCGACCATCGGACGGGGGGAAGGCACGATTGACTCCTCCGCTGCTGGTGTCACTCCCCCCCCCCCAAAAAAAAATCGTCACCATCTGGCCCGCTCGCTCGCCCGCTCCCGCCCAACACTAACCCGCAACACCCCTCCCCCCAGCGAATAGCGTCCTTTCCAAGACTTCCAACATAAACACCCACCATAAATCAACAAAACACCGACAGCAAAAGCCGCAACCTGGTCAAATGACCAGAGCAAGCAACACACGAGTACACGCCCAACCCCCCCCCCCCCCCTCCCCCCCACTGACCTCGACGGCGCCCCGCATCATGGCGGCGAGCATGACTCCGTACCGCCCAGCCTCCTCCCCGAAGACCGACCCCCCCCGACTTCCCCAACTTCCACCGCAACCCCGCCCCCCCCCCGCCCCCCCGCCTCCTCCTGAATTCGGGCGCCACGCCACGTCCGCGCTGCCACCTCTGCCACCCACCCCACCATCCCCGCCACCACCGTTGCCGCCGCCGCCGCCACTACCATCGGCCGCCGGTACCCGGCTACCTTCCGCGTTAACGCTGCCTTCCCCATCGAAACTCCCCCGGGTTTCGCGGACGCCATCTGTCGCTTCCTCCGCTTCCTCGGCTCCAGCAGGGGCGTCCCCGGACCCCTCCGGCCGTATTGCCGCCGCCGCCGCCGCCGCTGACACTAACCCGTTTCCACCGTCAATTTCATCGCTACCATTGCCATTGCCGTCGCTCCAAGCGGTAGCGGCGGCGGCGGGGTTGGTGTTGGTGTCGGTGGTGTTGGAGGCCTTCCGTACGCGACGAGCGGCGCCCTTGAGCGACGTGAGCGCGGCGGAGATGGCGTGGGTCGGGCCGATGATGGTTCCCTGCGCCCCGACAGCACGGACGACGCCCGCCGTTGCTGCGCGCGGCGCAACCACATCAATCGACGAGAGTAAGCAGGCAGCGCAGCGCGGGGGGGGGGGGGGGGGGGGGGGGGGGATGGGGGTGATGGTACGTGATGGGCGTTCACATTGATCCGCGCGATGTAAGGTCGGTTGTTAGCGGTACAACCAAGAAACCAAACCAACAATCTCACCCGGCAAACCGATCAAATCAACCGAATCAACCAACCGGACAACCGAATCAACAAACATAACCAAACCAAACAAAACCAACCAGCCAACCAACCGAAATAATCAACCAAACCAAACAACCAACTAAACCATTGATACAGTAATCAACCAACCAAACCAAACAACCAAAGAAACTAATGATATGATAACCAACCAACCAGCCAAACCAAACCAAACCGGACCGAACCGAACCGAACCAGACCAAGCCAAAACCACACCAAACCAGACCAAAAAAAACAAGCCAAGCCAACCCAAACCAAACCAAAACAAAAAAAAACCACACCAGACCAAACCAACTCACCGGTCTCAGCCGTGGTCGCGACGGAGGTGACCGCCTGGGAGACCCCCCCGACAGCGGCGCCGACAACGTTCCCCACGGCTCCCAGAGAGGGCGCCCCCGCCCCATCGCCCACCTGCTTTGCAACCGTTCAGCAGTTTATTCGCACGGCTTTTTTTAAGCGTGAACAGTTAGGACTGCGGTCTCGTTTTGGGAAAAACTGTTCAGAGTTTGAGCGGTCTTGGCCCCAGAGCGGGTCTTCGGTCCTGAAAGGGTTCATCATTGATACATGCGATAGCCCTTCAAGGGCTGCCTGCGCTGCGCGTACCCCTAAGCATGACTCTGATTCCGAGTGTTTCGTTTCTACAGCGGGGGCGTACACCATTTGTGCTCTTGCAAGTACGTTTTTACGCGTGCTAAACGCAATCACGCATTCAACCATTACCGTTACGCCTTCGATCGTGCATTGCGCGCGGGCGCTCGCGCGCTCGACCGTTTACGCACCACAACAATGCATGCGTGTGTTCCAAACCATTTCATACATGATGCGACTGCTCTTTTTTTTTTTTTCTTCTTTTTTTTCTCTTCAACTTACTGCAGCTATCCTGAGGCATTCTCTGCAAGCGGCCGATGTTGAGCGTTCAGTCATTGTCTTGGATGAGACCGTTTTGTGTAGTGCATGCGACCACTTTTTCACGTATGCGACCGTGTGTGAACATTGCACGTCACGCAACCGGTTGTACTCGCGGTGAGCTGAGAGCGCAACCATTTTGGCAGGTGCCTGTATTTGAGCATGTACTTAGTTTGAGCACGCAACCATTCAAGATTGCAACCAATTTAAAACACCTGACAACTAACGCATGCAAACCATTTATACGTTCAACCATTCTTGAATTCAACAGCCTACGCACGCAACCCCGGCCGGGAGGGACAAAAGAGGGCCGGGAGGGGGGGAGAAGAGGGCCGGAGCAAGTCAGCGAGGGAGAAAATTACAAAAACAAAAAAAAACGAGCACGATAAGATCAAGATGGCCGGCGGTGCTCGTTAGTGGAAACTGTACACAACGCTAACTGCCGTAACGACAACAATTACAGGAACAGCGACCACATCCGCGTCATATCATTGGCGGTGTGAGAAGAAAGGGGGAGATCGCCCAGATTCTGGCGAAAGAAAAAAAATGCAAGGCACCTTAGCAGCCGCCGCTGCCGTAGCCGCCCTCTCCCCCATGTCGGCCAGGAGCATGTCATTCTCGGAGTCGCGGAGGACGCCGCAGACGTACGCGCACGAAGACACGGCGAGACAGTAGCCCCTCCACCGCCCGATCGGGGTCTGCGCACGGCATATTGGTCGGTTGAAACCGCGAGCGCCATTTTGGTCCGGGTAGATTGCGGTGGCAAGCGCGGTAGTAGTAGCAGTAGCAGTAGTAGTATCGTAGTAGTAGTAATAGCGGCAGCAGCAGTAGCAGTAGCAGTGACAGCAGCAGCGGTAGCAGTAGTGGTAGCAGCAGCAGTAGCAGCGGCGGCGGCGACGGTGGCGAGGAGAGGAGGGTGAGGTTAAGTGAGGGAGTCGGTGCCATATCGGGGCGGTAGGACGGCGGTAGGACGGCGGGGGGGGGGTGGCAAGTGCGAGCGACGAGTGCAGGCGAAGGGGGGTGGGGGGGGGGGGGGGGGGGGAAGGAGGAGAGGAGAGGGAAGCGAGGGGGAGAGGAGAGGAGCGCAAGTCGTTCGGCAGAGACAAAGGGAGGGGAGGAGGAGGCCTTGGAGGGTCGAGGTGGGACGTCTCGTCTTCGAGACTCAATCACAAGAAACAAGAGTTGGCGTCGGCGTCCCGCCGGGGCGGTGCATTGTGCTCGTGCCTCGTGCATCGATTCCGACCCAGAATCCATGGTATCGGAAAGACACACGGCACGTTTCCAAACACCGGCATCACCCCATCACACGTCTGAGCGAAGAAGGTATCGTATTCGTTTAGATTAGTAGTCCCAGGGGGGGGGGGGGGGGGGGGGGGGGGGGGGGGGGGGAAGGCTACCCACTGAAACGACCAATGTCCAATGACCAAACTTTCATGAGTAAAACAGCACTTCGCCATGCTTTATTGTGTCCCATAAAACCGTCTCACTGCTGTGAATAATTTATACTACTCTGTCTGCAAAGACAAGGGAGCAATCACGACAAGACAGTACAGCAGCCGTCCCCAGTAACTCGCATAGCAGGATATTTACTCTACTGTCGTCAACTTGTGCGCGTTGGTAGATGGTGGACAGAGGTGCAAGCCAGGCTCCAACAAACGCATCGAACATACGCGTGAAAACCCGAAAGATTTTCTATTCTTGTCGAAATGTGAAAATGGCGGTCGTAGGGACGACGGACGACGGATGGAAATCCAGCCGAAAATGCGTGTCACCGCAATTTTCAAAACAGGTCCCTGAACAAAAACAAGGCGCCGAGGTGAACCAGAAAAACTCGCGTTCGCTTCGTCTAAAAATCTGAATACCAAAATGGCCCTTACGTTTTGGTGCAGAGCGGTAATTGTATGTATACGTACATGTACCAGATACACCTGATATAGCGTTAGGCCTACGTGTAGGTTTTCAGAACAGCCGCAAAAGCAAAGCGTGCACAAAACAGTACACAGCTGTCGCTGGGTGCTCGTGCAGCAGTGTATTTTTTTAACTGGCTTCGGCAAACTTTAATTATATACGCAAGCGCCGTTGCTTGCTTTGGCGAGTTTAGCGTATGAGCAGTCGTGTGCTGATTGAATATCGGTCGGCGGTCTGTCGTTGAAACTCGGCTTCAGCCAGCTCTAGAGGGATTAGTTGGTACTTTTTGGCGTAGCATGAAATCAGCAACTCGCATTCGTTCGCGAGTAAATAAATGCACTGTCCTCGCGAACAGCATGTCGATGAGAGCGGCCTCTCACCGCGTCCTCCTCGTCCTGCCCGGGCCCGAGCACAGCTCCTAGAGCGGCCGTCCATCTCGCCGTGATTCCGTCCGCTTCATCCCCCTGATCCCTAAACACGGATGCCAGACGGCAGTCATTGCCCCTCCAGTAGAGCGAGTCGCGGTACTATATTTCACACGGGAAAAAAAAAAACGTTTTGTTGGGGTAGCAGCGGGAGCGATTGCCGGACGGACAGATAAACAGGCAGACAGAAAGACAAGACAGAGAGGACAAGACGAGGCAATCAAACTTGGTTGCTGAGCAAACCGCACGTTTTTGCTGCTGCTGCTGCTGCAGCTGCTACGACTGCTACTACTGCTACTAATACTCCTATTACTACTACTACTACTACTACTGCTACTGCTGCTGCTACTACTACTACTACCACTACTATTACTTCTTCCACTACTACTACTACTACTACTACTACACCTACCAACTACTACTACTACTACTACCTACCACCACTACTGCTACTTCCACTACTACTAATACTATTACTACTCTTCCTACTGCTACTACTGCAACTGTACTACCACTACTACTAATACTACTCTACTACTACTACTACTACTACTACTACTACTACTACTCCCAGCATGACTATTACTACCACTACAGCGCATACAACACATACAGCTGCTGTGACCCATACAACAGCAGATGGCGCATACCTGGCATATCCAGCAGCAGCAGCAGCAGCAGCAGCAGGAGCACCTACAACGGTGCACTATGACAACAAGCTCGTGGTACAGACACACACAACAAAACAACACCCCCAAGGCCTCACCGATCGCAAGAGGGGCTCCTGCACGCGCCTCGCGAAGCGGAGCTGCTTCAGCGGGTCCCGCAGCGGCCGGTACCGCTCGGTGATCTCAGAAAAAATGCGGCAGACCGCCAGCGCCGAAGGAGTTACCGGCGGGGTCGGCCGGGGACCGTTCTAAACATGGCCGCAAGGAACACAAGAAGGACACAGGAGAGGCGAGACGCAGGTTGTAGGGGAGGGGGGCAGGTAAGGAGAGGGGATGATTAGGGGACGGCTACAGAATGGGGGCGGGGGAGTATGATAGGTCCGTCCCGCGCGTAGACGCGGAAGCGGGAGTAGCAGCAGCAGTAGCAGTAGCAGCAGCAGCAGCAGCAGCAGCAGTCACAGCAGTCGCAGTCCGTTGCCGTCGACTTTCTTGGCCATATTCTTTCTCTCTTTGGGAAGTCTCGTCACACGCCTCACTAGGGAGAGATGTGCTTTCTCGGGTGGGTGGGTGGGTGGGTCGGTGGGTGGGTGGGTGGGGGGGGGGTTTTATTGTTTTCACGCTAATTTAACTCATCGCCACAAAAATTTAGTTCGTGGTCACAGGACAGGCTCCAAAAAACTCTGGAAGTGAGAGAATGCCCCGGGGGGGGGTGAAAAAAAGATGGCATAACAAACGAAACGGTACGATGCACCTCAGAACTGAAGCACATCGTACATACACCTCAAGCAAAGCAAAAAAGTGAAATCAATCAACCCGAAGGTGTACTCATGTCATGTACCTGGTACGGCCGCAATTGTGCGGGGGGTGGGGGGCAAGACAAACCTCTTTCGGAGAGCCTAGAACTGCCCAAACCTTCAGAGGACAAAGGTGCCTGCAAAGTGCCCTGGTGCATCGCTTACACAGGCAGATTGTTCTAAAAGGGACCTCTCTAACCTTCCAGACGACCGCTCGCCAGGCGCCTCTAGCCTCCACCGCCTCCTCCAGCTTCTCCCTTACGGCCGCCGCGTCAGACTCCATCCACCGCTCGAACCGCTGCTCATCCTGGGCGAAAACCTCAACGCACCTGTTCCAATTGTTTTGCATCACACAGTCAAGGCATGTATCATACATACGCAGAGGAACAAATATATTAATAGGAGAGTGGTCATTTCGGACGCGTCAAGGGCTTTTTTGGGGCCATATTATACTGATTCTAGAGTACGGGCGGTCAGTCAAGGGGGGTCAAACCGCGGTCTCCCATGATATACTGTAATGGCATATTTTGAGCAGGAAATTAATTTTTAAAAAAGGGCACGACGAGTGTAAGAGAAGCGAAGCATCGGTCGGTTGCCGGTTGACCGTTGACCGTTGACCGTTGACAGCAGATATGACCCTCACCTTGGCCACGACTGTCCCGGGAACCTGGCCGGACACTCGGCGTACCCAACCTCCCGGTCCAGCTGTCGGTCGAAGGCGAGCACCTCTTCGATGGTGTGGGACAGGAGGGCGCCGTCCGCGGCCGCCGCGCTGAGCTGGGCGCGCAAACGCCTCCTGGGGAAGGAGGGACAGAGGCGTATGTCCGACGACGGGAAGAAGGGACACAACAAATTAGGCATTGCAATTAACAACAGCAATAGAATGGTACTTGCAGGTATGCATGTCGCGCGGTGCACACGTACGAGTACACACGCTCGCACTGCTGTAACACTAGTGTTAAAAGGCTTAGATTGGGGAGGGATTCGGTTAACCTTTTACCAGTAGCCCAACGGACTAACACCCTAACATATGGCGACGACGGCAGGACATGGGTCGTTCGTTAGTCGTGAGTTCGAATCTCACGTCCACCATGAAATCGCCTTTTAAAGAAAAGTGAATTTCCTCATGTCAAGAATCTCAAAACAAATACTTTCTGGATCCCCCAAAAAATGGAACCGCGTGTTGGTGGCACGCGTCGACCCGTACATCCGGTCCGTTCCAGGGGGGGGAGAGTGTTTACAAGGCTTACAGATTGGGTAGGCGATCGGTTAACCTTTTACCAGTAGCCCAACCGAGTATGACCTCAACATACATAGGAATACTGATGACGACAACAACGCTAAACAATATTTGAAAAGTAGGATGTACGTGCATGATTAAAAAAAAAAATGAAAATGTCAAGTTTGCGGTACACTAAAGTACCAACACATACATACTCGAGTAAATGATAGCACTATTAATAGGAGTGGAGGCAAGAATCGAGACGTGGGGGCGCAGAGTAGCCCGCCTCCCTCACACACCGAGAACGTGACGGGGTGCTCCCACCGCACTGG